>CM024794.1:26226113-26363613 GCA_014281875.1 Nibea albiflora
CTGCGGCTACACGAGGACGGAGAGAAGAATGACAGTCAGCTATTTGTCAGAAAGGGCTGATAAGCACAGCGTGTGGACGACTGAAACAGTTTTAAAATGAGTTATGGAACGTGGAAACTCTTTTAAATTAACCACCCGTTCTTAATGTAAGGCAAGCAAGTTGAACATTCATATCTGCTGCTACTGAAGTGCAGCATGAGGCGTTTAAAGGAACACGCCACACGTTCTCACTCCCACCTCAACAACGGCAGGCGAGGGTGGAGGGGAAATACAGATGTGGCTAAACTGGAGTTTATCCACCTTGTTTCTGCTTTCTTGATTGATGCACAGAGAGGTGAATATACTGAGATTAGCCCTGGTGCAGTCATGTTGTCCATTTTTGTGGTGGAGATATAGACCAAAATCACGGACTCTGAAACATACTCTGTGGTGGACTGTATGGTTTTTTAAATTGCATTATTGTAAGCAGAAAAGTTTCTCATACGATCTGCTGTCATTGCCGTTCACCTTACTTTTTGTGGCTGAAATAATAATGAAGCATTAACTCTGACGGTGGCAGACCTGCCTGTGTGGTTTCTCTCAGTTCACACCATTGTCAGAAAATCAAAAGCCTGAGCATGAATATTAAAAACGCACATTTTTTTATTTTCTTCTTGGTGGTTTTATGAAAACTGAATCTGACCACACAGCGGAAGATTAACAGTCCACAGACTGAGGCACCATCATGGAGACTGTGGTCAGATTCAGAGCTAAAGCTCTTATTCAGAAAAATGTGTGTGACGTAGCGAACATGTGCAGAGCAGAGACAGAGCAGCTTTCCTCGAGCGTGGTGCGATGCACACCTCTGTCCTGACTGAGCTTCCTGTGAGCGCACACTGAGCTGTCACAGTCTGATGAGACTAATACAGAAGGTGTGACTGTGAGCAGATTAATGACAGTGTGTGTGTTCACACTGATTGACAGCCAGCAGCGGGGATGGAGCTGATGTTCTCAGAGCCGAAGGCTGATGAACACAAACAGCACACACAGTATAGACAGTATAATTTAACTGTACAGGGCAGCTTTTATTATTCGCCTCTGTGGACACGAACATGGAGGAAGCCAGGAGAGAGTGAGCGAGCAAGAAGCTGGGACTGACTTTTAGTGGTTGGTGAGAGCTTGGTGAAATAAAAGGCTGAAAGACAGACGACAGAAGCAAAGTTACAAAGTTGTCGACTCGCTAGTTTCTGATTTAACAGATTCAAACTCTACGTAATGTCACTTTAAGGTTGCATTAACAGTTTGAGGTGCGCTCGGGCGACAGGGGAATACGTCTGTGTTATCTGTGTGGTGCATACAGAAACTTTACTCCTCAAGTGTGACTCGGCAATTAGCAGTTTGTGGAGATTAACCTGCAGGATCAGCTGGAGTCACGCTGGAATTACACTCCATTCTTTTCCCTCACACGTACTCAGCACAAGTTGAAGGCAGCTCCTGATATTTCAACACAAACAGTCATACGGTGTCTCTGCACATTTATCTGTGCAGCTGTGGAATGACGGCACGGGTCAGTGAGTGGCACGTGTGGAAGCCTGCAAACACTCAGGCCATCGCTGCAGATCATCCATGAGTTTGTGGCTGGGCCGCTCCACACGCTACACCTGTCCTCCATCTCTGCCTCCGTCCTCCCATCGCTCTGCACTGCAGCTCTCTCTCTTCTTTATTTCATTTTATTTGATTTCATTCTCCAGTCTGGCTTCTGTTCTGCCTCTGATCTATAATGGATCAAACACCTGAGAGACAGAACACAACACACACACAGAAGCATGTGTGAGTGTGTGAATGTGTTTTATCCACACGTGTGTTTGTGTTTCACTGTGTTGATATTGATTAATAATGCGTGAATATGTGAGTTACTGCTGCGGGAAACTCTTTCAGCATGTGACATAACTTTGATTAAGTTCCTCGGCTCACCTCTGGTCACGAGCTCAGTGTTTCACTTTGCTGTAGGATCTCAAAAAAGAACAGCGGAGTGGTGAGGACAGTAAAGAGGTGGAGGAGAAGAAGCAAGCTGTCCTGATCAGCTGCTCCGTTAACTGAATCTCAGTAGAAGATGAAGAAGAAGAAGACTGGCACAAATTAGAAACACCATCTGATATCTGATACATCGTCAACCATCAGCAGAGTCAAAGTATCATTTATATCAAGATCAAGAACTGTCATACTTAATGTAGCTGCTGCTCTCCATCTCACACACACACACACACACACACACACACACCCCACACACACAACACCCACACACACACACACCCACACTTGCAGTTTGTTGATTTTAAGCAGTTAGGACATTTTCCATCATCAGTGTTTGATAGCAGAATTAAATATTACACGAGTTTCAAAGCAAAAGAAAAGAGCTCGTCGTTATATTTTGTTAGCAGTAAAACACACAAAGTAACTCCATGAATGGTTATAGTTTAAAATTACTGCATGATTTATGTGAATCATGTTTCCAATCCTGCACAGTTCAGATCTTCACTCACTAACAGCCCGGTCTGATCGGGTCATATGAAGCTGAGGAAGGAGAGCGCTCTGTTTGCTGCTGCTACAGATGGATACATGTTGTCTAATATCGGAGGACATGGTCAGCATGCTGTCAGTCAGGTTTTTATTAGTTTTTCATAACATCATCGTCTGGCTCAATAAACCATTGAGCAGTCATGAGAAATGTGACTGACAGCATTTGATCGTGTTTTTATTGGATAAAGAAAGTGAGGAGATAAATTTAAAAGAACAATCACAAAAAAACCCCAGAAAACTTGTGTGTATGTTTTTTACTACTACTACTATATTAATTTACATTTATGTTCTCGGAGTCACAGTTCTTGTTTTTGTACTTTCTCCAGCAGTTAGTCATCAAGATGTGAAGGCAGAAGAGGTCAAAGGTCATCGAGCAGGCGGTCAGAGAAAGAGATCAGTGGACCTCCGTTCTGATCTTTGTATTCTCTTTCTGTCTGAACATGTTAAACAAGAACAGGACGTCTCCTCTGATCATATTCAGCGCTGTAGATACATACAGAGTATTTTTATCAATGATTTATTTAAATCTTTACATTTTAAGAGCAGTGCTTGTGTTTGCACACGCCTGTATTGTGTGCATGTGCACGGAGGGCTGCAGGTTCTGGCCCTGGAGACGATTACAGCACAGTGAGGGAATGCTTTTTCTCTCTCTGCAGAGTGTGTGTGAGTGTGGAAGGTCTTGGCACTGTGCATGGTACATGTGTATGCACATGTACATACTCAAGCCTGTGTGTTGTTCTCTGTGTAAGTGTGTGTGTACAGTGTGCTCCCGGGTGTAAGCCTTCCTAAGATAAGCTATCTACAGCACACAGACACTGTAACAGAGCACCGATAGACACTGGTTATCACTGCTACAGTCGACCCGAGGGAGAGAGAGAATGCTGCAGAGAAAGAAGAGAAGAGGAGAGAGAGAGAGAGAGAGAGAGAGAGAGAGAGAGAGAGAGAGAGAGAGAGAGAGAGAGGAGGCTCGAGCTGTATTCCTGTTGGACGGTCGAGCAGATTCACAAACCTCTCCCCTCGCACCTTCTGGATTAAGGCAGTCTGTGTCTCACACTTCTGTAACTTTCCAAACCCAGAAATCTGATGCTGAGACTCAGTTCATGCTGTGATTGTCAGCTGTGTGGAGATGAGGATGGAGGAAGGTTTGTCATTCCTAACAAGAGATTCAGTTTTTGTTTAAAGTCCAGTTTGTCAGATTTATTTGTGTGAAACTTTGTGTTCGATCACCTGAAATGATCTTACCACACTGATGCAGCACGTTAGACTGCTGCACAGCTCTCAGGCGCACAGTAGTGTGACGGTGGACTGTGAGTCATCCTCAGACATGAACTGAGCTCATCACCTTTCTGGAGGATGTGAGGTTTGTTTGAGATGATGGATGTCCAGACTAAACAGAATGAGCACACAGGGACAGTTTACCTGCATGCAACCAAAGCACACTCAAACAACAGATATATGTTTACAGAGATTAGGTGGAAACTACACCACAGACTTCCTGGTTCTGGCCAAACCAGACACAGAATCAGCAGAACCTTCTTCAGTGAGTAAATGTGCTAAAAAAAAGACTTGGATCCGGGGCCCATTTCAGCGAATTTGCAACATGCAGGATGAGAAATTCTCCTCAGCGCTGCAGACACTCCGCACTAATGAAAACTGAGATCAGACTCGGAAGTCTTGCATCAGCATCTCGGAGCCCTGTAGGAAAATGTAAATGAATTTGGGAGCAACAAACATTTGTGATCTGCATGTAAGCAGCGTTCACAAGCCTCTTTAGTGGAACAGGCCCCTGCTGTGCTGCCTGTTCAGAACTACAATACCCACGTAGCATCATTCAGCTGTCTTTGTGTCTGTCAATAGGCAGCTTACAACAGGGACTGCAGGCAGCCTTCTGGGCTTTACCTGGGCCAAAAACACCTGGAGGATTTCATGCAAATCATGAAAGAATAAGTGAAGACACACGCGTGCTGCTTCTTTTTTCACTTTGTCAAACACACTGAGAGGTGGAGAGAAAGTCCTGAGAGAGTGAAGAAGAGACAAAGAGAGGTATTGTGGTGATACTGTAGGAAACAGGAGAAGGAGAAGAGGAAGGGAAGGAAGGATGAGGACTGGGAAGAGGAGATGAGAGAGTGCTGTAAATAAAAAACAGTGTGGAGAGCAGGATGATGAAAAAGGAGGAGAGAGGAGGAAATGAAGTCAGACAAGTTAAAGTGGGACTTTTGGGAATTGAAATGTTAAAAGACGAGAGGAGAGAGGAGGGAGTGATGTAATAAGATGAGAGAGGGAGACGAGGAGGGAGGAAACGGACGAGGAAGATGGGAGGACACCAGACAGACAGGAGAAGTGAAAGTGAAGGAGGTGAAAAAGGACAGGAAGGGAGGAAGAGAAACAAAGGAGATCACAAAGAGAAAAGGGGAGAGAGAGGAGGAGTGAAGGAAGCATGAAAAAGGAGGAAGGAAAGGAGTCAGGAAAGTACGTGGCTGAGTGACAGTGAAGATTTTCTGTTTATTTCATTTCATTCAAAACATTTTCATCATCACAGATAAAATAAAATCTGCGTCTGCCGTCTGATCTTTTTAATGTAAATGATGTCACATCGCCTCAGACTCTCCGTGATGCTCCGCTAATGGAAATATAATTGACTCGTGGCATGCTGGAATCTTTCAGCAGAGCTAGTCTGCAGCAGTAATGCCCGAAAAGCAGATTTTTTTTGGTACATTTTACTGAGTTACTGTGAGCTGAACCGAGTGTGTAATCAGAGGAAACATCAGTTTACTTTCAGTCAATAAAACAAAGAGAATGAAGTGATGATATTATAGATGACTGACCGACAATCAATGTACAGACCTGACAGCCGTGACCTGGCTGCTTTAGCCAACAACCTTCAGGAGATAAACGTGGACATATTGAAGTCATTGTGGAGCGCCTGAACGCACCATGCTTTGGGCTCCTGAAGCTGAAGCTTCTACTTTAAACCTCGGTCTCTGAGCGATGGCTCCTCTCAGACTTTCAGAATAAAACTAATCAGTGTCCACTGGTGGAATCTCTTATTGTCACGATGACAGTGTTCCTCCGTGTTTCTCCATCCTCGTTGTTTCCTCCTGTGAGTCTCTGTGTTTGTGGGCGTGGCACATTTCCCTGGTCCCTCCTGGATAATCACTGATGAAGCACACCTGGTTCTTCAGCTCACCTGCCCTCCATCAACTCATCACCTCAACTCCAAACCCCGACCTTCCTCCCACACCTGTCAGATCGTTTGTTCACTACAGCGGTAGTTTATGTCCACTATTGTTCCTTGTGTTTCCTATTGGCTTCCTAGCTTCTGGTCTCCTTGTGCTCAGGTCCACCATCATCACCATCAACAGCCATATACCTGCTCTCCACCAACCATCTCTCCAGACAGTCCCACGTACTGTGCCTGTCATCGTCCATTCCCACCTCAGCCTCCCTCCACCTCCTCATGCGACCCTCTCTTTCCCCTTCCTTCCCGCACCACCAATAAATCCCTTTCATTCACCTGCTGACCTTTGTCTGAGCCTGTATTTGGGTCGGTTCCTGTGAAAACATGACACTTGTGTTGGGAGCTGTCTGAGGTTTAACTCATCAGCAGATGTTATATAAACCCCAGCACACTCCCTCTCTTCACCTGTCCAGTACATCTCTGTCCATTCTCCATCCCTGAAGGATTCTTCCTTTACAACACTTTTCCCAATTATCTTGTCATATCTGTGTGGTGTGTGTGTGTGTGTGTGTGTGCTGCCACCGGGGAGGACGAGTGGAGAGCGAGGAGCGGATCATTTGGAGTTTGATTCATTTAAAGTCAGAACTCACAACAAGACGATGACAGAAATAACTAAAAACACCTCAAAGTTACAGTGAGGGGTGAGAAATTAGAGAAATATCAATGAGGCACACAGACAGTGAGAGAAACAGTGAGAGGAAGGAAAGAAGAGGTTGTGACAGAATGGAGGCATGTTGAAGTTTGAAACAATGAATATAAAAGACATTTTGTTGTTCCTCTCTTCACTGTCTGAGTCGTGTAGGAGACAGAGAGCTGTGGGTCACACTGACGCACCCGAGCTGCTCCACCATGTTCACATGAAACCTCACAGTAATGGAGCCCAGCACAGACATGGCTCCCCCATTAGTTCTCATCCATGTTCAGCTGGGCAGCGACACAGACTGTGGGGCAAACCTTAATGCATTACATACGGGACGCAGCCGTGTGAAGGTCGGCTGTGTTCCACAGCAGGTCATGCTAAGCCAGATTTTTGACACAAAAAGACGAACATCAGGCCAGTGATCCACAGACTCAGCCCCAGAGGAGCCACACGGGGAAGCTGTTTAATGCTGAATTATTGAAAGTACTGAGCTCTTTTTTATATGCATGAGACCCTTGAAAGATTTTCTTTAATGCGCCTGATGTAACACCTGTCCTTCCAATTTTAAAAGGAGCTTTCATAAACCTGCAGCTGCAGGGAGACTCCTTCAGTAAGAAGCAAATGAACCAAAACAGATTCAACAGTTTGACTATATGTGGAGTGCAGTGCATGAAGTCTTTGTGTGTCATTCTGGAACTAAAGAAAAAGCATCACACTTCTTGCACCGGCTCAGAAACACACAGCTCTCTTCGTGTGTGTGCGACATGTTTTCTGCACATTCTTGTTTTTACAGCCTGGCGTCACCAAATGGAGAATTGGTGCCCGTGTGTCATCGTGTGTCATCATGTCAAACATGACATCATGACAACACAGACAGCCACATGTGTCTATTTTAAGTTACGTATGTCACATGTTATAAACCTTTTTTCTTACACAGCGTTCTGTCTTTTTTAGATTTACTAAATGAACACGTCCTCTCCGAGCTGCACACACTTCAGTTCAGAATGTTTCCCCTCTTATTAATTCAGAATATATGAAAATAAACACATTAGTGCTGTGAGCAGCTGTCAAAATTTTGCTGTGGTTTCAGGCTTTCATTATAGCTGCATTTAAAACCTGTTCATTTAAAAAGGGCTGAGAACTAAACCAGCACCTGGAGCTAAAACCACAAACCCACAGAGCTGCTTCACAGAAGCTGCTAACCGCATTTAAAAGGCTTTAATGACTTATTCTCATTCTCATCAAAAAAAACAGGCACCATAATTAACATCCTCAAAAAGTTCTTGTTTTTATCTAACAGTCGTGTACCGACATTCCTCAATGGACTGAACATGAATAGGGAAACAGCAGGAAGGAGAAAAAGTGCTAATCAGCTCATTACTTAGCTCAGATCAAACGAAAACCATAAGCTCAGCTGTGAATACTGCAGAGGGGTTATCAGCACGGCTGAAGTGACCAATTGGATCACTTCACTCAGACCGCTTGATGTGTAAATCAGATTTACAGCAGATTTAAGGACATGAAATAGAGAGCCGTGTGGTTTTAAATGAACGAGTGGCACCACAACTCGGTTAGAGTGAGAAAACAACACGGCAGGCTGCGGTTTGAGCTCAGAGGTCAAATGTGGCGTGTTTGAGGGCGCTCTGTGGTCAGTCCGACACGCCTTCAGCGGTGACGGCTGCATTAATCTGTGCACACTGGGAGGACGAATCCAAACATACTTGGTTTGGTTCTGATATGAGAGATTGTTAGCTGACCACAGAGAGCAGAACGACAGCTCTGTCGTTTCACAACGAGCTGCAGTATTCAGGCCTTAACCTTCACGCTGTTTGCATCAGTATTTATAGATTTCAGAAATGTTTTGCATCACAAAGAGCTCAAACAGTTTGTCGAATAGAGCTGCTCAATAACGTCAAATATATTATCTATATTAATGATTTAACGATGATGTTCTTTTTTTCTCTGCGTGATGCATCTCAGTGTCCTCGTTCAGATCCTGAACATGTTTGCCGACCACACACACACACACACACACACACACACACACACACACACACACACACACACACATACGTGCACGGCAAGCTGTTGTACGCTTGGCTCTCTTCTAACTATTTGTTCGAGTTTTGGGGACTGGCCACGGTGTAACAACTGTCTCTGCCTGCTCTCCTGCTGTGTAAGAGTGTGTGTGCGCCTGTCTAACAGCTGAATGTGTTTTGACCAAAGGTTCCCTTCCCGTCATTTTGGGCTTGAGCTGAAACTGCCACAGGCCTGACTCGGAGTAAATTTGGGCTTTTAGGGAGGCACAAACACCGTGAAGGAAACGGGTGCGCTGGATTTACAAACACAGCAGATCCAAAAATGCAAACGAAGACTCCGGGAGCTTGAACTGATCCTGTCTCTTGTGCAGGTTGATTGGATGATGGGAAAACAGTGTCGTGGTGATTCAGCAGCTGAGAGCTGCTGCCAGTAACACACAGAGAGACAAGGAGAGAGGAAACAACGGAAAGAGGAGGCAAACCCTCAGTCATGACACCTGTGGGAGGGCGGAGCCTGTTTTAAATCACACAGTCAACCTATTCTGCATGTTTCCGAGAAGAGCAGCTGCACAGTTACAGAGGGCCGGATATTATTTCTGCACTTTTACTTCCCTCAGTGGAGCTAGAAAAATGTAAAGACGAGAGGAAAGAAACTTATCAAAAGCTCTCTGGGCCTCCTCGGTAAAGGCTAATCTCCCTGCTGTGCGGCTCTGTACTTTCATCCCTGCAGAGTACAGCAGTAATCACTCACCTCCTGAACACGGACCAGATCCCAAAGCGTCATTCCTTACCCTCCTTCAACAAAGAGCCCTTTAGAGAAGAGCTTTCTGCTGTTCCTCCGGTACTTTAAGGACCCTCATCAGTCACTCCCCGTGTGGTCTGACTTCAGCTTCCCCGTCCCTCTGGTGTACAGTGCGTCTCTTCAACTCCCTGCGGCCTAATGTCCTATTCTCACTGTGCCCTGTGCAGTTACACTCAGACACATTTATGAGTCTAATTCACACTTTCTGTGTTGGCTCATTTTGGCTTGTTTTGTGTGGTGTGTGTGTGTGTGTGTGTGTGTGTGTGTGTGTGTGTGTGTGTGTGTGTGTGTGTGTGGTGTGTGTGTGTGTGTGTGCGTGCACAGAGTGTGAAATTACGCCGGAGCCTTCAGAAGCTCTCCTGATCTCAACCTTCCGTTCATGCAGCAGCTGCAGTTTTTAGCTTCACATGAGACACATCTGTGCTCGCACATTGCTCTTTTCTGAGCGGTCCACCTGATGTCTGATCCATTTTCATGTCTGAAAGGTTTGACACTGCCCACGCTGCTTGATTGACATTTGTGGTGTCGTGATGAAATATCACAGCAGCGAGCACTTAAAGGTCCCTGTGGAGGTTTTGTCCTCTGATCCACAGGTGGTGGTAATGTGCCACACTGCAGCAGCTAAACCAAAGAAGAAGACTTCTAATATATAATTATAAATATTATAATATATATTAAGTATATATAAGGCTGATTTGGGTAACTGTTTGGTGTATGCACTCACAAAGAAGCGGAGTCACGTCCATCAGGAAGAGGGTTGAAAACATGAACCAGGATCGGTCCATGTCAGATGTTTTGCACGGTGAAGTGTCCCGTGTGTGTTGCAGTCCTGAAGCTGGAGACGTTTCTTCATACCCATGCATGACATTTAAAACCTTCACCCTGCACAGCAGCTCCACCCACACAGACACACAGAACAAGTTCAAAGGTGGAGGGAGGAAATCAAATCAGTCCCACTCATCCTTCTCATTATTTCAGGCCAGTTCAGGCAAAGCTTTCACTTTTCACTGGCTTGTTTCTGCTCGTGTTGTCCTGTTTACCGTCCACTCTTCATTCATTTATTCAGAATCAGATTTGCATGTTTGGGTAATCTCACAGGCTCCAGCTGTGTACTGCCAGCTCTCTCTAATTTCAGCTGTTAAAACTGTGCGAGCAGAGAAGAGAAGCAGTCAGTATCTGACATGTCAGGAACCCTGAAGCTGTAGAATAAAATAATGCATTTCATTGTCTGCCCTGGATTGTGCTGTGCAGACATTTCCTGTACGTACAGTGTGTTGTTATAACGAGGTGTGCAGTTTGAACATTTGCTTTCAATGAACGGGTCAGTGGTCTGTGAGCCCACCAGGATGAAGGGAAGTGAACCTTCACATAGGTCAGGTTCAAGAGTCTCAATGGAGAACAATGACTGTATGGTTTAATTGGCTGTTCATACATATGAAATATACATGATTAGCAGTTAAACACTGGTAATCCCTCCTCTGCTGCTAACAGGCTCCAAACAGGCTTGGTGTCAGCTTCACTTATAAAAGCAGATCCTGCTCAGACTTCTTCTTCTTTGTCCCTCAGTGAAGCTCTTTTTGTTTTCCCTTGTGTCAAAATAAATGTTGGTATATTTGGAAGAAGCAAGAACCGAAATAACCTCAGAGACAGGACGTGACGTGTGACCGCACAGAACTCTGTGATGGATTCTTTAAACTGAGAAGAAGAATGCTGCAGGTCAGACGGTCTGTCAGCTCACTGCAGCTGCCTTCCACGTCATTGTCTTCCACAAATTCAAAACCTTCTCATATTAGTACAGTACGTTTCACTCAATGAAATAATTCATGTAACTAATGTGACTTTACAGATTTATGACACATCTGCTGCTGTACCAAAGAAAACTGTCTTGAAAACTTCATTTGTCTTCGAGGCGGCAGCACAACAAGACAACACAACTAGACGAGAGTCTGTGTGAGCCCAACGTTCACTTCAACCTTCACATGACACGCAGTGATTGTTCATAGCAAAATATTAATTTCAGCGTCTTCTTTCCTCTGACATTTAGTTTGAGGTGCATTGTTGCTTGAATGTGATGATATTAGCATTAAACCTGTATTCTATTTAACAGCCCAGTAATAAAGTTTAATAATTTCCAGTTCCCACTGAAAGCTTTAAACAGGGATTTGAATAAAGCCCACAGCGTGCACGCAGCCACATCAGGAGAACGGGAGCTTAGCATGGTGTTATTCAGCTCTGACCACACTGTGTGTGTGTGTGTGTGTGTGTGGAGTGAGTCACTAAGCTTTCTCCTGTGTAATGAGAAATTGATTTTATAATTCTTCTATTAATGCTCGTCGTAACGTTTTTCTGTGTCGTGGAAAGATGAAAGATAAAAGTCAGCATGCAGCTCGTTAATGTCAGCTCATTCAAACGAGATTAGTCACACCCTCACAAGACTTTCACAGCATGACCTCCTTCACCAGACCAGACCAGACCAGACCAGACCAGACCAGACCAAACCAGACCAAACCAGACCAAACCAGACCAGACCAGACCAGACCAGACCAAACCAGACCAGACCAGACCAAACCAAACCAAACCAAACCAGACCAGACCAGACCAGACCAGACCAAACCAGACCAGACCAGACCAGACCAGACAAGACCAGACCAGACCAGACCAGACCAGACCAAACCAAACCAGACCAGACCAGACCAGACCAGACCAGACCAGACCAAACCAAACCAGACCAGACCAGACCAGACCAGACCAGACCAAACCAAACCAGACCAGACCAGACCAGACCAAACCAGACAAAACCAGACCAGACCAGACCAGACCAGACCAGACCAGACCAGACCAAACCAGACCAGACCAGACCAGACCAGACCAGACCAAACCAGACCAGACCAGACCAGACCAGACCAGACCAGACCAGACCAGACCAGACCAGACCAAACCAGACCAGACCAGACCAGACCAGACCAGACCAAACCAGACCAGACCAGACCAGACCAGACCAGACCAGACCAAACCAGACCAAACCAGACCAAACCAAACCAAACCAAACCAAACCAAACCAAGCCGTTTTATTTCTGAAACCAAACTGAAAATAATAAAAAATCCAAATATACCAACACATGGAAACTTTAAAACAACACAGTGTATTCTGAGAGTCTAGTTCCAGTGTTGCCTGTATTACAGACTGAATCCGGACACACAGGGTGGTTTATGCATTAAAAGTTGAATTTAAGAGTGTGAACGTGCGATCAGCTGTTACCTGTTTCTTCCTCTGAGCTGTGAAGTTTTCCTGAGCTGACCTTATTAGGAGCTTCCTGCTGAGAGAGAGAGAGATTTGTAGAGAGGCGAGGAAGTACGGCAGCGGCAGGAAAGATGAGAGATCGAGCAGACGGAGAAATGAAAGAGAGCAGACAGAAATGGAGGCTGAAGGCTTCATGAGGTCTTTAATGGACCAAATGTTGCTGACTGACACATTTATTACGCAAAGAGAGACAGGAAGTCAGAAAACAGACAGACAGACAGAGTTTATGCAGAAACAGAAGAGCAGGACAGCGTGATGTCTGTTTGTACATTAACTGTTGGACTGAGACAAACTCCAGAAACTCTTCCTCCTCTTCAGCCACCTCAACATGTGGATGAACTTTCACATTTGCAGCAGAAAGCGCTCGGTACCTTGTCGCTGAACATTGTCACTCAATGTGTATCATGTAACCGTGTGCAGCAGCATGACTGAACTCACTGACCAGAGCAGAGATCACACACAGTATTACTCTAACCAGGAACGTCAGTTGTCAGCCTCAGCAGCCGGTCACATACACACGTATTCAGAGAACACACACTCCTCATTGTTGCAACAATAACCGGCCTCATTTCACACAGGCTAAATATTTTCTCTTTTGACGAGCTCGTTAGAGACGTTTACTGAGCTTCACGTTCAGTTCACTGTTCTTAGTGTGCTGCCATCATGATGTCGACTCGCTGCTGGCTGTCACACGTGTGACATAATTAATGTGGGTCACTGAAGACAGACATTTTGTTTGGAAGCTTTTATCGCCTCTCCTCAACATTCCTCAGAGTCAAAAGTGTATAAGAAGCACAGATTCTGTCAAACAACGCACGCTCAGATCAGTCAGAGGCGATTCTGTAAATCTGAACGAACAGATTAAACATTAAACACACTAGAAATTAAACTTTTAGGTGTTCTGGTCTTGATTCTTTGTCACACTGAAGCAGACTGACTCTTTTAGATGAGTCATAATTTCTTATTTTCCTGATTTGTGACACTGACATGTGAGTCGAAGCATACAGCACATGTTTAAGACTTCATTCAACAAACAGGGATCATATTCATGGATACACCAAGAGCCTGGAGGACTTTTGTATTCAAGAAACACTTGATCATTGTTGTGAAAAATGAAGTTTGCTTGATCTTCATTCACGTGTTGCAGGTGTTGCAGGCATTGCAGGCGTTGCAGGCGTTGCCAGGTGTTGCAGGCGCTGCAGGCGCTGCAGTGTGCTTGCAGGTGCTGCAGGCGTTGCGGGTGTTGCGTGTGTTGCAGGCGTGTGTAACATGCAGACTGTGCATCAGTAAAGCATGCACACTAAAATAACAAACCATCCATCCTCCATTTAAACAGAATGCTTTCACTGTTTGCTGTCTGACTCATGTTACGTCGCCGTCTGCCTCGAGAGACAACCAGCCCATTATTCTCCCCGAAAAGGCAGCAGTGACATTTTATTATTCTCCGATCTGCAGGATTCCTCAGCTGCTCTTCATGGAGCTCCAGGAAAGGCAGCTTGAGAAAATATTTTTCCCTCTGCAAACTCCCAGCTGACGCTTCAGATTACTGTAACTTCTCCTGGAAGCTCATTGGTATTCTGCTCCTTCCCACAGCTGTGGAAGCAGGGACAAATATAATGAAACTTCTGGTTGATAGCAGGCATAATGAATGAAGCAGAGGGAGGAGAGTGGAAGAGATGGATGAGCGAAGGAGAAGAGCTGGTGGAGGGGAAACTAGACAGAGGAAGGAGATGGAGGGTGAGGGAAAGGATAAAAACATACAGAATGAGAGAATGAAGAACAGAAGAGGTGTGAAGGCGAGGAGATAGAGAAGAAAGGACACTAGATAGGAAGGAAACATTGGTGAGCAGAATTAAAACATCTCCTTACAAGCCTTTACAGGAACTGTGAAGAAAAGGAAGGAGAGAGGGGTGTGAAAGAACGAAGGAGAGAGAGAGAAAGAGAGAGAGAGAGAGAGAGAGAGAGAGAGATGGTGCATGGAATGAGAAAAAAGGAGGAATTAATGTGAACAGGAGGTGGAAGAAAAATGGTGAAAGGTAACGAATCAAGGAGATAGGAAGAGAGGAGAGGTGAGGAGGAAAGATGAGAGTGAGAGATGAAAAATGAACGAGGAAGGAGGAGACGAAAAACAAGAGATGCAGGTGAAAGAGAGATGGATGCAGAGAAGGATCGGCCTTGGCTCGTGTCCTTGTTTCCTGCGGCTGAATAATTAATGGCAGGTTTAGCTTCCCATTACCTGCTGCTATGCACACACACACACACACACACACACACACACGTGATGAGACGTGCATATTTTACATGTTTTGTGTGAAATACAGGCATCATACGTGCTAATTCCGTCCTAATCACCACTAATCGCTTTAACACTCAGCGGTCCATGACAATATGCTAACAAGACACACACACACACACATTCCTGCTCACTCCTTCCTGCTCCCAGTACTCCCACACACACACACACACACACACACACACACACACACACACACACGTACAGCTGGTCTCGTCAGTCATATTTGTGTTTTCCAGTTTGCCGCATGGTGAATATCAGATATCACATGTGACACGTTGACGAGCTCATTGATTTCTTGTGGGTGTGTTTGTGGTGAAGAGCCTTTAACAGAACATTAGTTACACACTGCAGAGTCTCTGAGTGGAGCTGCTGCCCTCTAAGCTGAGTCCTACCTGTTCAGGTAGCACGCAGGCGTTAAAGAAAGAGATGAAGCAGCGTACCTGTTTAAGCCTCTGACACACCGCTCTGCCTTTCGGCTGCACGTGCTGCATTTTGTTTTTTTGGTTGCCAGGTTGTGTAAAATCCTCCGTTACCGTGACAACCAGTTATCAGTTTTTACTGACTGGCTCTTTGACACCAAAGCATAACGTCCCCCTGAAAACTGGTGAAGCTGCTGTCATGGACGTTCTTGTTTGTTTCTGTCACACTGATTCTTGTATTCACGGTGGACTCGCTTCGTTTGTTTCATCCTGCAGCTCTTCTGAAGTCCTGTGTCAACACTTTAATTGTTGAATCAGATCAAGAGTTAGAGCTGGAATGAACAAACAGTGTTGGAGGAAACAGAAGCCCCACACTGTTTATCTGAGGCTGTGAGATGTCGGCTGTGATAGAGGGAAACTCTGGCCTGATGTGCTGTGTTGATATCAGCCTCATCAGCCGAACACAGACAGAGATAAGAGGGACGAGAACATTCCTCATTCATGGCTTAATTCATTTTATGAAGCTAATTCTCATATCTGCACAGCGACGCTGCTCTCTGTGTCTTGTATTGTATTCCTCTCTCCTCCTTCAGCTCTGGAAGTATTATGCAGATACTGTATCTCTATCCGGCGCCCTCTTACCAGCACTTCTCCATTTTTCCATCTTTTTCAATTGCAGACCTCACTCCAGGTCTCTGCTGGGCTCTTCAGGACCAATTCAGCCTGCACTCTGCCGCGTCCTGCTACATCTGCATCGAAAAAGAAATGAAATAAATAACAATGCATAAAATGAAACATTTTCTGCTGACCTCCATGAGAGGGGAGGCACGGGGGGCATACAGCCAGCTGCCAGTCCACTGGCTGGCCTCTCTGCTTCCCGGACTAAGTCTCCACAGACTGAGCTGCTGCTGCCTCCAACAGGCTGACACCACCTCCACCTAGTTTAGGATCATTTGTTCAGTATTTTTCCACCTAACTCGAATCCTGTCTTATGATTCTCTCAGTGGAAGAAGGTCCCGTTCCTCAGGACTGAGCCCCTCATGTCTGTGTTTGTTTCCTCTCAGCGTCTCTTCATTCCACCTGCTGACAGACACAGTCCAGCTGCTCGCTGTGGGAGGTAGAGGGAGCGCGGAGATGAGGTGGGAGGGTTCACAGTAAAATAGATTAGTGACAATCAATTAACTGTGGATACAATGTAGAGAGTGGGACGAGGACAGAGCGCTTCAAAGAGAGCGACGAGCTGCAGAAACAAGATGGAAGGAGGAAAATGAGGAGACACGCAGAAGACACAGATGAGAGGTCAGAGGCAGGGAGCTATAAAATAGAGCAATAAGAAGAGAGAGAGCATTGTTCACACGCCTCAGCTAGAAGAGGTCCTCTTCATGCTCACAGCTTCACTCTCATGTCTTCTAGCTGCATGTGAGAGAGCCTGTTTATGAAGTGTAGACTGGAACATCAGAATCACTTTTATTGTCCAGGTGTGAAAAGACGGAGAACAAACCATCAAATGTGCAGATAAACCAGGTAATAATAATAATGCTGATGTGGTTTATGTAGCAGGTCGCTGTACGTACGTGAGGTGTGAGGATATTAGAGCACAGTGAGCTGAAATAATGAGAATAAATCATTTGCAGGTGCGGTCCTGACACTGTGTGTCTGCTGTTAACTCTGACGCTCTGAGGTTGCCAGTTCATCACAGGGCTGACTCAGACAGACAAACAGTCATTCACACCTCTGGCCAATTTAAAGACACCAATTAACCTCCTGCAATGAATCAAAGTCAGAGCAAGCCAAACGCATGCAGCCACAGAGAGAGTCCCAACCACACACTCAGACAGGCTGCAGCCTCGTCGTATTATTCTGATTTAAAATGTGTGTGTGTGTGTGAGTGCAGGAACTGATGTCTCCACACACACACACACACACACACACAAGCTTATTAGACTCATACATAAAGCCCACGACCATCCACACATTACTTCACACACACATTACTTATTCAGAATATTCTCCTGTGTGTGTCTCCCCGGGGTTTCTTTGTCTCCCTGCCCTCGTTAGTCGAGACGAGGCGGAGGGAACTCACAATGGCATGATAATTAGCTTGAAGCTCACAGTGTCAGGTGGGCTGAACGCTTTGAATTTGGACCGCTCACAGAATGGACAGTGGAGAGGAAGGATGAGGAGAGGTGAGGAGGCGAGGGAAACAGAGGGTGAGAGGGAAATTAGACGGATAGGAGAGGAGGATGCATGAAAGGAAGGTGGAGAGAGAAGAGAGAGGGGGTGAGGTCAGGAGAGTGGACTGTGAGGGAAGACGTGATAAATGAGAGTTTAAGGAGAAGAAGACGAGGTGGAGCGGAGGTGGAGAGGACAGAAAAACTGCAGGGAGAGAGAGAGAGAGAAGGGAGAGCAACAGAAAGTGAGAGTTACAATAAAACTAGAGACAGACAGACATTACATGCTCGCAGAGTAGAGATGGAAATTGCCTGACATTAAAACAGCACTTATATTTCATAAACAACAAGAACGATGGGGAGAGAGACAGACAGAGAAAGAAAAGGCCCATGACATTAAAAGCACATTTACATTTTCATGCTGAAGGAAAGAAGAGCTGAACCTGAAGAACAACAGAGATAATCAGACGTGTAAAGATAAAACAAATCTTTGGCATTAAAAAGACGTTTAACATTTCCCATAAGTAACGAGAGCGAGGAGGAGAGGCCGATCGACTGACGGGAGGGAGACAAATGAAATATACCTGCTAATATTCACAGATGTAATGGTAATAGTCCAGCTGCAGACACACTGGATCCCACAGCTCCCATACTGGAAAATGAAAACATCTCTTCATTAGACCGCCTACCTGCTTTTTTATTGTTATTACCTCTTTTTGCAATACTTGTGATTCATATTTCAGCCGTACAGCCGGTGAGGGATCGCAGCCTTTATTGATAGCTATGCAGATTGTAGGTAACTCCGGCTGGTACCTTCTGAGCTCTCACACCTTCATTCCACCTGAACCGGCTCTATGATGTTCTGGTCCGTTACCCACGCAGCTTCACGCCACAGATATGAACTGTTTCGTGCTCAGATTTGGTCAGTTCACTGAATATTTGCTGCTTCTGTGTCTGACTTCCTGCCTGCTCAGTCTTCTCTGGTCACTGTCACAGCCGTAGCTTTCAGCACACTTCCAACAACAAAGCGAACACACACTTTGCTGCTGTGGAAATGTGGATCAGACAAAGTGCAAAACATTTTGTCAGGAAACAGCAAAGTTTGGGAAAGAAGAGTCCACTGTGACTTCATTACCACAGAAGACTGAACACTGTTTTCATGCTGAGCGATCTTCCTCGTGGCCAGTAAACTGACCTTGATGTGTAAATCAGTGATCGGGCTGATCAGAGTTCAGATTGGAGCTCATCAGAGAAACGAGGTGAAGCGGAGGAGAAGGGAACGCTTTAATCCAGCCACAATAAAACATCCTGAAACTTTTACATCTTCAGTAGAGGTGAGAATCATTACACACCTGCTGGCTGCCTCTAAGAAGAATCACATCGCTTCATCTGAATTTAACCTGGACCGCAGAGCTGCCAAAGCACTGCATTACGTCTCCCTGCCTGGCTAATAGGAGCTGCAGCTGTAATTCATACATTTCAACCAGCGCCATTCATCAAGCTGTCAGTGAAACTCTGGACCAATGCTAGCTACCCAGAAGTCTAACCCGGGCCACGTACATGTGTGAGAGCCCTTATAACTGGACCTCATCGTGATACCTGCAGCTTCAGGTTAAACTGAACTGATGCATCCAAAGTCTGAGCAGAGCGCGTCCGTCTGAGCCGAGCTGCATCACATCAACTTTAATTGATTATTTCTTTATGCAGTAAATGCATCACAGCTGGAGCGCTTTAAGCAGCTGCTGCTGCGCATTACTGGGTCGGCCCGGCGCTGTCAGGCTGAATTCTGGTTCCTGTGTGCTCCTCTGAACCCTGCTGTGGTTTAAGATCTCCGAGTCTTAATGCAGAGTCGATGTTATAAACAGTCTGTGATGAGTCTAAAAGCTCCTGTGAGGCTTCCTCCCGTGCTGAACTCATCCCAGAATGTCCCTGTGCTGTCAGGCTGCATCTCCATGTCTCCAGGCTCGCTGCTCCCACATCTGACTTTTAAATATTTGAAGAACTCTCCCAGTCTTACAGGGAACACGCTCATATTTAGGTCAGTTCACCCAAATCACAGAAAAATGTCTTTTTTATAACTTTGCAGATGAATTTATTGGAAGTATTTCAATACGATGATCAAAGAAAGAAACTCCCCATCATGCTGTCAACATGGGGGATGTAGTTTCAATATGAACTACAAACGAGGATCCACTTGGTGTAGAGCTCAGCGTCAGTCAGTGATTCTGTGTAAACCTGTCAGGACGTCTCTCACTGGTGTGTGGACGACCTTTTTAAAGCCTTGTGCTGGTTGACAGAAGAAACTAGGCTGAGACTTCAATACAGTCAGACTTCTTCTAGCTGCCCCCTGCTGGCCAATAGAAAGACTGCAGGTCACCGACTACTATAAAGTGTGTGTGTGTCTGCTCACAGACTTCACTCTGCCGTCTGCCTGCCCTGTTTATTGACCCCTGCATACGCTTGGCACTGCTAGAACTGTCCTGCCTGAGCTGTGGCGAGTGTCCAAACTTTGTTTTTATGGTTTTGTAGGTTTATGATCAGGAATCCATCAAAATATGAAGGTGGGATTTCAGGCATGGTGCACATCCTGATGGCTGAACGTCTCCTGATATGAAGCTCTGAGTGGAAAGAGGCTGCAGAGCCGGGCCACAATCCTCTGTGGGTTTGTCCCCACATGTGGCCTCCATCATCTCACAAGCCAGTTAATTATTTTTATGATTAATGTTTCATCTCATGTTTGCATGTTTTTAGTGTGAACTCTGCAGATTTCCCAGTGTGCTGCATGTTTTCACACATCGCGGTCCTGATCCATACGACATATCAAATTAAGATACATAATGCATGATATCAGGTGTAGTAATATGAGGCCCTCTTCACACAGTGTGAGGAGGTGAGCCTCAGTAACAGTAACACCGCTGCATGCTTTGTGTAATGACAGTGTTCAATCTCTTTACAGAGAGATTACGTGGATGGATTTAGTTATTAAAGCATATTTTGTAAAGCCCTAATGAGATTTATAATCAAATGAACACTGGCCTTATTTAACGGGCTCCACATCAATAATTTATCACAGCATCCGAACATCAAACAGCTCTTTGAGCTGGTGTTGGTAATTCTAACCTCCACTCATCCTTTCCTCCCTCCCTCCCTCCCTCCCTCTCTCCTTCCTCCTTTCAGCCTTGTCATGACCAGTTATTTCTTTCTCAGAAAAAATGAGAAATACCATCTGCAGTATTTTCCAAGGCAGCGACCTTGCAGAACGTTTTCTCGGGCCCTGCGTGTTTTTCTCTCTTGCTCTCGGCTAAAGTGTTTGTCCGTTTTCCCGCTCGTTATAAATACATTAGCGCCTCTCAGCAATCAGATGCTTCTGATGGGTCTCGCCTCCCACTCGGCCAGTCTCCACCCATCCACACAGTCGTGTGATTACTCGGACAGGAAGATGGAGAACACTGGAAGGTTACAGACTACAGAACACAGCGCTGGTGGAAGGATACAAACTGCAGGCAGGCTGGTGCTGTCTAAAAGTCTCGGCCCGGCAGAGCTCTGAGATCAGCCATCATCCTGTCCTCAGGAGACGTCTCAGTCAAATAAGCTGACCATGAAGTCAGAACTCTGGCAGGATGTTGGACACTGGCCAGTCATCGCTTGCTTTGTCTTTGTGGATGACGCCTGGTTGCTTTAAACACGGCACCCACCTGTCAATCAAAGCATCTCTTAATCCTGCATGACTGTTAGCCTTCATATATTTTGAACAGTACCATCCCACACAGACACGATGAGCTGAGATTCATTCACATCGCCTCCTGATATCAGGAGTCGACGTGTCTTGCATAACAAAGCAGCTGTTTCATATAAAAGGTGTTTATGAATATTCAGGCCGACTCCAGCATATTTACAACAACGAAATGATCCGTCATCAGGGGAAGTGAAGGTGACGGCAAAGAGACAGAGAGCTGAATATCAGAAAACTGTTTACATGTTACCATAGTAACGCCAGACAATGATAATAACATTGAATAAATATGTAAACTGCAAATCTGGTTGGATAACAGAAGCTCTGCCGGTCAGGGTGACTCTGACTGGACAGTCGCAGCAGCATCTTCTTCAAAAACACATTGTTCCTTCGTTTGTGCAGATTTCTTTGACTCACTCAGCTCAGGCCTCGTTTAATTAAACCCGTAACATGATGAGGATGAAAGTCATAAAACACAAACACAGAGAGAAGAATCAGGCTTCATGTCGGGTACCGAATCAACCTGTCGGGCCTGATTAAGTCCACTAACAGCTGAGCATCATTTGTTTTAGCCTTGAGAGAGGAGTGACATGATGAAGGTGCTCCAGTGTCTGGATGGAGGACGCTCTTGTTGTTTCACCAGGTAAAAAAAACTTCAATTAAAGTTTCCATCTTTTTTTGTGAAAACTTTCCTCTGCCTGTTAATTTCTGACCAAAGAAGCGCACACTGAAAATCTGACTTCATAATTACCCCACTGACTTTACTTAATTGTTGCGTGGCCCTTTAATTTTAGGGCTGTCGGCCTGAAATTAAAGGGGCAAGTAATCTGACTTCTATCAGATGAAGCATCGCCAAGTCTCCGGTCCTGTTTCCTGAGAAACACGAGCTGATACACACTTACACATTCTCATCATCCAGAAACATCTCAGGGGCTGCACGACATCTCCATTAGTTAGACAACTTTTCACACTCTGAATTATAACTGGCTTAGAATAAATGAAACATGACTCTATAACGACTCCCCTTAAAGCTGATTCATGTCACTAAGAAGGTGATGGAGGCACGTTCAACCTCTGCTGGCAGAGACCGGCCAGTACGCAGGAAGCTGATGGTCTCTGCTGCTGTGATGTTCGGTAACACATGGGCGGCCAATCAGGTCAGGCTGGCTGTTTCATGTAAGTCTTACCTGACGCTCGTTGAATATATTCAGCTAGCAGCAGAGCTCTGTGGTGATGTGATGCTGAGGAGAGATTGGCTCTGTGTTTCAGTGCTGGGCCTCGGGGATTCAGACAACCTTAGGTACGGTGGAGGACACGAGGACATGTTCCAGTGGGCGGGCAGTCAGTTGTTGAAGAACCCCTTTCTTCCAGCTGTCAGTTAAGATTGCACGAGGTGGTTTCATTTCAGATATCCCTTCTTTGGGACGGGACACGATCTCAAGGGAGGGAAGACTTATTGGAAATCGTTTTTGTTCCTTTATTTACAGCCTGTCCAGTCTTAAAGACAACACAGTTTCAAGAAGAAACAGGTTTTGTTCAGGGATTTGGTGTCTTGTTGATCTAGAACGATCCAGCAGGAACCGAGCGAGAAATAAAGAACACACTCCATCTCCTCCTGCTTTTTTCTCTATAAAACCACTTTTATTGTCTTTGTTTCCTGGGAATAAAACAGCAGCAAACGACATGAATATGTGCACACATACACACACTCTCACTGCAGTTGTACACACACAGTATAACTGGACCTCAGGGAATATGCAGGAAGTCAAATGAGTCCCCGGAGACGCACTTGAAACCCAGTTTAATAATCCGGAACCTTCCTGCGAGCAGACATACAGTACATTTACTACATTTCCATATAAGAGAGATTCACACCTACTGTATGTACATCAGAATAAATACGGCGACTCATGAATAAATTACAGGCATGAAGAAAAACACATGAAGGCGCTTTAATTGTTTCTGGCTGAGATCTTTACTCTGAGCTCACGGGGACAGCGTGGCAGTGTGAGGCACTCGTCTGTGTATTTGGGTCACAGCTGCAGAAAAACTGAAATCTTTACAAACGTAAAGTTTGATTTCACTCACAACCTTCAGACCCAAGCAGCTGATCCGCAGAGCCGCGCAGAGGTTCTGACGGTTAGTGCCAAAGAAAAGAGCCGTCTGATGGCGAGGTGAGGCGGTGAACATCTTCTGTTCCAGCTTCAGCAGATAGATATTGATTGTTATGAGGTAAAATACAGTTTTTCTGGTGACCCCATCCGCAGCAGTTCACAGCTCTGCTTCTGTACCGGCAGACTGGGTGTTACTGACTGTAGGTAACTACAAACAGCACAACTACCCCCTTTAAATCGGAGTACTCAATATTCAATATTTTTGGGACTTTTGGGACAAGAAGCAGTTTGAAGACGTCAGTCAGGAAACTTTTCACACATTAAATGTTCAAATCTGAAACTAAAGTAAACTTCTGTGTATGGAAGCTGTGCAGCAGCACGTGTAGCACTGATGGGGCAGCATGTTTAAGGGGTGTAGCGACACCGCCTTCATCGCTCTTCATGTGAGTTCTGACGTCTCTTTAAAGATCTGTCACATGTAGAGAAGTGTTGTTCTGAAGACACGTCTGTCAAGCTAAAACAATGGGAACCATCAGGAGGGAGAGCTTCGTGATGGGCCTGGGTCAGATGTATTGCTGCTTTCTTGCAACACTCATTTGCATTTGTCGTTACCAAAAGCTGCAGAAAGTTATAAAGAGGCAGCTGAAAGTGTCTCGATAAATCTGCTGCCTGACAATCTGAATCACGACCGTGCTCAAACATTCCTCAAAATAACTCTTCATTCCCATCAGCACCCACACGTCACGTCTGAACGGAGAGTCAGAGCTGCGGGGACCCAAGAAAAAGAAGCTTTCACTTCACACTTCCATCACAAACAAGCGTGCCATTGTTCGAGCTCACCACCTCACTGTTCTTCTTGTCAGCTGTAACTCCACGTTTACGTCTCTGATTACTGACCACATCAGTTTAAACCCTGCACCGACACGAGAGCAGAGGAGAGGACTTCCTCTACTGACACCTGCATCATGTATTTCCTGCAGGCGTTGGCTCGCAGACACAACAGGTTTGATCTTCTGTTATGTGTGTGACATACAGCAGCAGAACACCTCCTGTCACGCTGCCTATTTTAAGCCTCATTTCACGAGGTTTAAATTAAATGAATTCACACTTTAGTCGTGAGCGTGAATCGTTGTTTGTCTCGATGTGTCAGCTCTGCGATGATCTGCCGACCTGTCCAGGGCATTTCGTGCAATCAGCTGGGATCATTTCCAGCCCCACCCCCTCCTGAAAATTTAATTAAAGGATCAACTCAAAGAATTAAATGTTGTTTCTACAGCGAGAGCTCAGGATGGATGTGCAGCACGTCTCTGCTGTGTTTGCTTCAGTGAGTCAGTGTACATTATGTCTGTAGGTGTATGTGCATCTATGTGAATGCATGTGTTTGGTACAGTCTCTGTCAGCAGACGGGGCCAGTGTTATCTTGCAATGTTCCAGAATGTTCTGGCTTCACCCTCACAAAGTTTCATTAAACGCTGCCGACAGAACAAAAGGCACCAAAACCACAAATCAAACAAACCAGCCAAAGATTTACCGTCACACTGGATGTTGTTCCTTACTTCACATCTAAAGTTTGACACCGTGTGGCAGAAGGTCTGAGCTCCCTTCATGTTCCACATGCTGCACCGGAGTTAACGGAGCTGTGAACAGTTCAGGGGGAGTGGGAGATCGTAGCATTCAAAACAAAAACATTCAAACACAGAAAATAAAGCGAGGTTGGATGTTGATAGGATTTTATTTTGGAGGGTTTCTTAGAGACTCTCAGGAAGCTGAGCAGAGTGGAGACTGTGACAGAGGCTGCTTTCTGGGGGACAGATCACAAAGAGGCGGCTGCTGCAGTTTGTTTTTGAGACAGAGCTACAACGTTCTGAAGTCCAGAGGGTTAAAGTGTCGTAAATATTTCTTCAGCACAGATTAAAGTTTGCAAAGCTGCAGGAGGAAGAAAAAAAACCTCCTTTCATCAGGAGCTCTGTGACACAGATGAAGAAATCCCAGGTTATTAATTTCATGCAGCAGATTCAGGAGCTCCACTTCACCTTTCAGCCTGCTCGGAGGAAGCTGTGTGTGTGTGTGTGTGTGTGTGTGTGTGTGTGTGTGTGTGTGTGTGTGTGTGTGTGTGTGTGTGTGTGTCCTGCTTTATTGAATCCAAATGCACTCTTGAGTTATGCACATTTTTATGTTAATACGAGCATTTGTTCGGAATGTGTCCTTTATTTATTGCAGTATCTTTCATAACCAGCGATAAGCAGAGAAATGTCAAAGCATCAGTACATTAGTGCATTATGTCTCTGTGTGTGTGTGTGTGTGTGTGTGTGTGCCTTTTGTCTGTGCCATACTAATCATTGTAATGACTTTTACAGCTACAGAGGGGGAACATGGGCCTTTGTGTGTGTCCTTCCCACAACAGAGCTGATTTTCATTGGCCATAATAAGCATAATAAAATGTCAGCTTACCCATAAATCCTGCATGTTGTTGCTGTGTGTGTGCAGAGATAGCAGCCGGCTCGTGGAGAGTGAACTGAGAGGCTTCGGTCAGGATTATTCTGCTATTGTATTTTCACTGTATAATAACACACGTACGGGCATCAGAACATGTGCTCGGTGACATTTATCATCATGTCAGATCGTTTCTTCTCTTGCAGAGCTGATGGTGTCTACAGAGCAGACAGGTGGATGTTTGAGCAGCCGGGCTTCGTTCAGCGACGGCAGGATGGCAGACGTGAAGGATAGGTTGATGAATCTGTGTTAGCAACACGTTGGTCCCCTTTTTAAAATCTGCGTTAGTTTGAGTGAAGGAGGAACTGTCCCTCCATCTATCTGCAGCCTGTTCAAAGGGACGTCTTGTCTCAGCTAATGCCTCGGGATGCTCGGCACATCACAACCACAGAAGTGAAAATTGGGAGTAATCTTCCCACAATTGTCCAAAATCTGCCATCTGCCTCGCTCGCGTCTTAAACTATGTGCATTCAGATTTCACTCCCTAATCCCGGCTCCAAAATTAGTCTGCGTGCAGACTAAAAACAGAAGACTGGCAGGATGTGTGAGAACAATCACATTAACATCTCTCTGCGCTCCATCTTCCTCTAATCATCTTCTCCTTCCTCTTTTATTAAATTAAGAACGTCAATACCTTTTCTTCCTCTTCATTTCCTCCTCTCCTCTTCCTGCTTATTCAGAGTTCCTCCTGCTTCTCTGCTTCCTTCCTTTCCTCCATTTTTCTTCCTCATTATGGTTCAAACAGTTTCTCTACATCCTTCTCTCCTGGGCTTCGGCCTGTATGTGGGTTGTTGGGAGGGAGGGGGGCTGTGTTATGTGTTAAACCTTAGCGTGCAGAGGTGAACGGCATTCTGGGATTTGAGACCATATTATGCGAGTTGCTGCTTCAGAACACACGAGATGAGGAGGGAATATCAGGCGGACCCAGTGGAACGTTTTAACATTACAAGTTCATGAAATATTAAAAAACCATCACAGAGGTTATCGACCCCAGACGTTTCTACAGGTTCACAGACACGCAGGCAACAGAGAGGAAGAGACGGCGCTCGTCTGGAAGACGCCAAACCAACGTCTGCACTCGAATACTTAAATATAAAACACAAAACTTACAATGAAACCAGAAAATCTGTCTGTGGCCACAGAGGCTCCTCATGATAGGTTAGCTTAGCACGTTAGCATGATGATGTTTTCTAATTAGCAACATCCTCACCTCTCCATATTCACTCATTTCTTCCTTCCTTCCTTCCTTCCTTCCTTCCTTCCTTCCTTCCTTCCTTCCTTCCTTCCTTCCTTCCTTCCTTCCTTCCTTCCTTCCTTCCTCTCTCTCTTTCACAGCTGCCTGCAGCAGCTTTTGTGTTTTTCGTGCCGAACGCTTGCGTGTCACAGCAAGAGGCATCATGGGAGATGAGAGCGGGACATTAGTCACACTATGCACTGAGTCACACGTGCACATTTTCAGTAACATGCATGCACACACACACACACACACACACACACACAGGAGCTTCAGCCATCTCTGACAGGTTTATGTGCTTCACAGGTAAACGGAGAGAAAGACGGCAGGAGGAGAAACAAAGAGAAAAGAGGGATGATGCAGACGGAAGAG
Organism: Nibea albiflora; assembly: GCA_014281875.1. Lineage (NCBI taxonomy): Eukaryota > Metazoa > Chordata > Actinopteri > Sciaenidae > Nibea > Nibea albiflora. The sequence continues at coordinate 26,253,525 of CM024794.1, forward strand.
GAGAGGCGGAGGAGGAGAAGTTCCAGAAATTATTGATGACTGAAGACTGAAGACACACTTTGTGTTTTAGAGCTGCAGATTGGGTAAACTGAAGCAGCTGTGTCTCATTTTTGGAAACCTGTTGAGATTCCTTCAGGATGGTTGGTGGATTTGATTTGATGGATTCAGCTTCAGCTTCAAATGTCAGACACGCTGCTGCCTCACCGCTGACTTTACAGACATAAAACCTGTGTGTTAAAAGCCTGAAAGACAAAAACAACTCTCTTGTCTTTTGGCCTCCCGTCCAAAACATTATGTTGAATTTACGTGAGGTGAGTGTGACGGGCAGAGGAGATGGAACAGATTCTGCTGTTTCTGTGTCTGACTTCCGTCCAGCTCGAGCTGCTCTGTGTTAACACAGCTGCTCTCTCTTTTTGACAGATGCTGCGTCGAGAGCTGACCGAGCCGGCAGGAAGTCAGACGCAGACACGTGATCTGCGCGGAGCAGCAGAGAGGAGAGATGCTTCTGGAAGGAAGCTATGAAACTGGCTGTGGAGCTTCTGGTGGAGTTACAGTCATCGAGCAGATCCAGACCGGTCTGCCAGCCTCGCAGCAGCCAGAACACAAACGCAACCAAATTCCACAGCACGGCAGCTGCTGCTGCTCCTGTTGGTGAACGTCACGTTCATCACTGATGGAGACTTTGTAAAGCTGCAAACAGTTTCAACTCTTTCACTTCCTGTCATATTGTCTGCATTGTGTTTTAGGTTTGGTCAGCTGTGAGGTGACGCTAGGAGCCACAGCAACATTAAAAGAGGCAAAAGAAAGCGTGCAGTGTCATAAACACACACACACACACACACACACACACACACACACACACGCACACACACTCCATCACAGTTGATTTTCCAGGCTGGTTCAGTCTTGAGGAGAAGAAAAGGGTTGGCTGAGCAGTGACAGAGGAGCTCGCCAATTTACTGTGTTTTTGTGCAGAGCGTGTTAACGGTGGCAGATTATCTCACAGCGCATGAAGATAAGTGACAAGTGTTGTTAGAGAAGACTCTCAGCTCTCAGGAGGAGGAGGAGGAGGAAGAGGAGGAGGAGGAGGACGAGGAGGAGGAGGACGAGGAGGAGGAGGAGGAGGAGGACGAGGAGGAGGAGGAGGAGGAGGAGGAGGAGGAGGAGGAGGAGGAGGGGGGCAGGAATAACAATACGCTCAGCTCTGTAAAGATCAAAAGTTGCATTTTGTAGCTGTGAAGTCTGACATCACACACACATCACACACACATCACACACATCACACACACTCTGTAAACAACGCAGAGATGACAGAGTGATGAAGACGTCGCAGGCTGCAGACGAGCAGCAGAGATCAGAACAAACCAAAGCAGAGCTCAGTCCGACTCTTTAAACCCACTGAAGTGTCACTCCTGACACACACACACACATTTTGCAGCACTTGTCCTCCACTTGTTGATGTGTGTGTGTGAAGCAGTGAGTGTGTTTGTTGGAGCAGAGCGGGCTGTGAAGTTCTACCTGACCCGCGCTCAAATGTTCTGCTGTCAGCTGAGTCACAGAGACGAGCAGGCGGCCTGGAGGGATTCACTTCATCCCGAGCCAATACCCCCTGCCCACACACACACACACACACACACACACACACACAGAACAATGAGTCACACATCATGACCGAGCCTTTCTGTAGCACTCACATCAAGACAGAGTTTGATACACACCAAAGTTTATTCTGCCATCGTTCAGGCGCCATGTTGGCTCCATCAGAGCTGCAGTTACAGTTTGGATGTTTGACTTTGTGCACAGCCTGCATGATTGTCTGAGTGTTCATCATATTTCAGGATGTATCACTGCAACAGGTAGAAGCCAATATTACAAGAAAAGACTCAAGTTAAGTGAAGCAAAATGTTCCATCGATCCGAGAGCGCTCAAAGTCTCCACAGAGTTCTTTTTTCACTTTATTAATCCCCATGAGTTCACTCACACACACACACACACACACAGGAACAGTTAGGGGTCGGTGCCTTGCTTAAAGAGGCTGAACTGGACACTCTCCAGCTACCAAACTGGACTTGAACCAGCCCGGTCCCTGCAGAGCGAGCTGCAGCCTCCCCAGAGGAAGATTAGAAGACAATATTAATGTGAACTCTGAATTATGCAGCAGCAGGATTTCAGCCTTTATCCCTCCAATAAGCCTCAACACTTTAATTCCACTCAACACTCCAATAAGCTAATGAGGATGTTCTTAACGGTGCAGCGTTTGCCGAGCTGAAGAGTTTACTGACTTTCTTCTCTCTTAGATTTAGTTTGAAACGGTCTGTCCGCAGTAAAGAGACAACATGACGGAGCTGACACGATTATCTTTGTTGAGATACGATGATGGCGATGTTTCCTGTCCCATCATGCATCTTTACTCCAACTTTAGATCCCAACACACGTTCATGTCACGTGATTTATGTGTTTCATTATTATTATTAAATCATGATCAGGACTCAACCAAACTATTAACATGAAGCGGATTAAACACGTGTTTGTGTGTGATTAAAGGGCAGTGAAGGCTCAGAGTATCTGCAGCGCCACCTTCAACCAATCAGAAGGAGCCATTCTGTGGAGGGGGCGTGGTGCATCAGCTGCAGGAGAGGTGAGATGATTAGCACACCTGTTCATTGTTAACTAATCACTCTGTAGACCAGACAGCAGCCAGACTGAGCAGAAGCCAGAGAACATTAGCCAGTGTGTCGACTCGTGGAGGTTTTTGGTTGTTCTGGGCAGGTTCAGTTTATTTTGTACTGATTTCTGCACATTTGAGCTGTGACATCACAGATGAGATGAGAGCAGCAAACACTTTCTGTCACATCAGTTTGTCGGAGCAGTTTTCAGGAGTTCAGGTTCTTTCTTATCTAAATATTTAAACAAGTGTTAAAATTGATGCACAGCCGCTTCTGAAGCTCCAAACTGATGTCGACAGTTTCAGATAGAGCAAATATTGTTTGTTCAGTCTGTGTTTGACATCGCTCCTTGAGCGCTGTGACTCCACGTGTTCATCTCCATGTTTGCTCTCTCTCTGTGCCGCGTTCGAGTTTGATTGCGAAGTGAAACGAGCAGCAAGAAGTGGCAGCCTGTGAAAGATGAGACGCACTAAAAGTTTAAAAGTGCCTGACTCAGTTTTATGTAGAACTCAGTCGAGTGATGAGGAGCTAGCGTAGATCTCCCTGCCTCAGTTTAACCCTCTGTGCACACACACCTTTAAATAAAGAAGTTATGTAATGCAGTATAACGAAGAGAAATGAGAGAATGTTTTATGTTGCGTTAAATCTAAAAGAAAAACAGAGCTGCTTCAGATTTTTATTCGCTGAGTCTGCACAGCTCTGCAGCGTTCAAGTCACTGAGCACGCTCAGCGTCCTGGAGTTTGTCAGTGACAGGAAGTGACAGAGGAGCGGCAAACCACAGCAACAGGAAGTCAGATTGAGTGCAGCACCGTCATGAGTCATCTCTCCTTTCAGACCCGTGAACCTTTTAAATGACGAGAGCTCAGCCGGGACTGATAACGTTAACGACATCACAGTGAACTGCAGCAATTAGTCATATTAGTCACACACACAGTGCGTTTGATGGCTCTGAAGAGCCTGTTATACAACTGTGTGTGTGTGTGTGTGTGTGTGTGTGTGTGTGTGTGTGTGTGGTGTGTACTCAGTTTGAGAAACACTTCTTCAAAATAAGAGCGTTTTCACAGCTGCTGTGCTGCTGCTTTGAACACAGTTGCTTTCCTCGGATAGTCCAGTTTGGCCAGGCCTTAACCAATGACAGTGTCTTGGCTGCTGCAGTGCATTGTGGGATCTGTTGTATGAGTGGTGGGAGTGCGGTTTACCGGCGTTTGAGTTTGACGTGCCTGCACTGAACCCACCTGACGTCTCTCTGGAAGCGACGTTATCCAACAGACTTGTGTGAACTGACGTAAAGTTCGAAGGAGTAACATCAGTCATCTGTGCAGCTGTTAGCTCGTCACAGCGGCCTACACGCTCATCCTGCAGCACGCCGACACAAACTGACAGTGCACACACAAAGAAACAAAGTCCATGTTCTGTTTGCCTCAATCACGTTTCCTCTGATGCAGAAACTCACAAAACTTTTTCATGTCTGAGTCACTGAAGTTTTTGAGTCTGGAGCTGATTTTACGTGTCATGTCTCCATCATGCTGACATTGCTGACATGACACACGCTGTCTGCACGTTTCAGAGCGCCGACTCTCTGTGCACTTTGATATGTGACACTGAAACATACCGCATGTGTTTCCTGCCTGAACTTACACCGAAACAATAAGAACAAATGTAGTTTGACGTGGTGAAGCAGTGTGGGATCATGGGAGTTCATCATTGATCAGCTGATGAAAATCTGTTCATGGCATTAAAGTTATATTCACACTGTAAACATTTATCAACCTGGTGTGGCATAAACAAACTCTCGAGGTGGTGAGCCTGCGCACAGCTGTGCACACTCACACGGGGACGTGTGTGTGTGTGTGTGTGTGTGTGTGCTCATGTGACACGTCAAACTGTGAACATGTACATAAAACATCTTCAGAGAATAACTCTCATCAGGCGAATTCATTAGCGTCGACACTAACAAGCTAAACGTGCTGCTTCCTGCAGCCATGCAGTGCATGCTGGTCTGCATCGTTATACAGCCATCGCCTGCAAACTAACTAATTGGATGCTGCGGCGTTCATCTGTGAAGCAGCTTAAACTCTGCTGTAAAATCCTCAAGTCTGCTGCTCTGCTCTTCTTCATCTTCAGTGTTCTGTTGATGCACAGAGACGCCGACGCTTCAGCCAAGGCTACAGATGTCCATGACATGTCATGTCTATCTTCATCAAACCCGACATACTGCAGAAATGTCTGAGCCAGACTGTGTCAAATATAGTGTTGGACACTCGCAGTGAGCTTGCAAGCTTGTTTTTATTGCACACAGAGGAGAAGTGAATGAGTTCTTCTGAAACGCCCCGTTAGGTAGAAAACTGCCAAACGCCTTGAGTGAGCGCTAACGGCGTCTCCTGTGTTAAACTGAGCAGTTTCCATCAGCGCTTCGATTATTTGAGACACTGAACTCTCTCCAGTCGAGTTTAGGCGACAACGCTTCATAAAGTTTTGTCATTAAAACTCTTTCACTTCATTTCTGAAGCTTTATTTCAAACTGTGTGGTAGTTTGCTGTTTTCCCTCCTAATGAAGCGCACCTCCTGTCACAGCGCCTCACCTATCTGCTGCTGCTGTCAGCGCTCTACATACAGCAGAGTAACAAACCAAATGTTCCAGACTTTTAAACATTGTTGTTCGTGCGCTCAGGCCGTGTAGCTGCTGCGCTCCGCTCGTCAGATGGGACAGTGCAGGAACACGGATCAGCTTCAACGCTCCATCTGACTCTGCAAGCAGAATAAACACTGTCACTCCTCTTAAACGAGCAGAATCATCATCATCATCTTTATTTTTAATCTAAACACAAAACTTGCCTCCACACACACACACACACACTCTCACACACACACACACATGCATCCTTCCAACCTCCTTTGTCTACATCTGCACGCTGAAACAAAACCATTCACAGTTTCTGGCAGCACATCTCCCTGTTTGGAGCGCCTCGGCTTTGGGAGGCGTTGGCAGCCGCTAAGCCTCCTCAGTGAGGGAGGGAGGCTGATCGTGGAGGCTGTGAGCAGAAACAAACAAATAAATAGAAAAGAAAAAAGTGTCGGTCTTATCCTGCACCTCAGAAAGCTTAATCTCATTTCCACACTTGACTGTGCGTCTGTGGCTAACTCGCCTGCACTGTTTCCTGTTGTTCTGCCTCTTCAGAAGTCAGACAGCGAAGTTTGTGGAGAGGCGGGCGAGGGGGAAGGAGTGTGGAGCAGGAAGACAGTTTACATAGACACAGTTTACACTGTGCAACTTTTCCATACACCAACAACTTCTCTGAGTCTATTAAAAGTGAAATTCAGTGATGGGAGTCTGAGGGAGTGAACACTGTTTGCTGATGACTCGGTCCTCACAGCGCTGTCATGAGCGAGGATACACGAGCAGGCCCATGAAGGATGAGGGTCAGCACCACCGGTCCATGGTTCTCTGGTGGTTGCTGCCCCGAGTGAGGGAGTTCAAGTTTCTGGGTCTTGATCACGAGTGACGGGAAAATCGATGGTCTGGTGCGGCATTTGCAGTACTGCGGACATTGTACCGGACCGCCGCCTGACTCAGCTCTCGATTTTCCAGTCGGTCTACGCTCCAACCCTCACCATGATCATGAGCTTTGGGTAGTGACTGAAAGAATGAGATCGCAGATACAAGTGGCTGAAATGAGCAAAGGAACACACAGCTGTCCTGCTGATCTTCACACGTTTGTGAGGAGGGTGGCAGTCGAGGAAAGATCTGAGGGCGAGGAGAAGAAGATCAGAGACCATAATGAGAAGAGGAGGCGAGGTGTGAGTGTGTGTGTGTGAGTGTGTGAGTGAGTGTGTGTTCAGATTTTCTGTCTTTCCTCATGACTTCCTGTCCGCCCGAGGCAAATGATTCAGTTTGGTTCAGTTGTCTGGCGTCGAGCTCTGGTTACTGATCGCTCCAGCTGTTTGTTTGCTGATCCAATGAAAACGTGACTTCATCAGGAACAATCTTTACTGGAACATGATGAACTCTGAGGACCTGAAGTGAAAAGTTTTGCTGCCGTGTGTCTAAACTAACTGTCAGCTCATTGTGACGGTCGGCGGGCTTTAAGACGGTGAATGTCTGACTGCACCTGGCACAGTTTGATCACGTTAAGTCTCGTTTAATCATTTATTTTGTCGACTTGAGCTGAGATCAGCTGCAGCTTCCTGCTGAGCCATGATGGATGGATTTATGTTCATTAATAACAATGAAATGATGAAACACACAAATACTGATGATGAATTTGATGTATTAACACACATGAACATTTAATGTCTGGTCATGATTTGTACTCCAGGAGGGAAAGAGCCATGAAGACCAGAAGAACAGAAGATCCATCCATTATCTGTGACTGCTGATGAGCTGATGTCTGGGCCATGTGATGGCGAGCGCGTCAGTCCTTATTATTGTTAAAATACCAACCATCCATCGTGGCTGTGCAGTGTGTGATTATCTTAGAGGTCATCAAAGGTCAGCCTCTTTCCACTCAGACACAATTCATGAAATGTATATGCAGAAATATTCAAACACACCCGACGACTGCACCGCTCTGCAGAAACGAACAACCTGACCGAGTCTCCGATCTTATGTCGAGTCTGTTTGATCTTGTTTTGAGAGGAATTTACTCTGCAAGCACAGAATGTGGAAGATTGTTATTCTGGGTTTGAGAATATTTGTTTTTTCCTTAGTTAGCAAGTAAAAACTACATATTCACAGGAAGTGAGCTGAATTATGTCAGATATTCTTTCATGACCGCTTCAGCTTCAGACGTGCAGCTGTTTCTTTGTAAATAGTTACGTATGTACATACATATTGGCCCCCTACCAATATGTTTGCAAATGTTATGCATTCTCCTTAATGGACAGTTTAAAATGTGACAAGTCTCTTAATAATTAATAAGAACACAAATCATATTAGCATAAACTGGTCTGTAAAGAGTCATGCAGGAACACATAGAACCGTCTGAACCGACATGCCCACCAGAATCACCAAAATATAGCCGAGCATTGAAGCCATGGAGAGACAGTGATGTCGGCTGATCTGCTGCACCTTTATCGCCTCCGCCTCTCATCACTGATGTTTAACGGTGAGATTAGAAGCTACAAACTCTCAAACTGAGCTGCTGTTTGTTTCTGGACTGAATCGAAGCTCGTGGTGACTAAACGACATCTGATGGCGTCTCTTTATCTCTCGTCTCTCGCAGCAGCCACAGCCACCTTTTTTATCCTCAAACACAAACAGCGACAGTTCATGAACGCCACGCCGACAATGGAGCACCTCTCCGTCCAGAACAGTGCAGTCAATCAGGCTAATGGAGAAACGATTATCAAGGCAACACTGGAGAGGATCGATGGACTGAACGTAGATGATGTAGATGAATCGATGTGACACTGTGGAGGACAAACGGAGGCCGTGTCTGTTTAAACATAACAAAGTGTCAGAGACACTCACTGACATGAGGAGTTCCCTAAACGCCGACCCTGAATGCATCCTTAAACCAACAAACACACTGACTACCAGGCAGGACCGACCTGGAGAGAGTCTACCTGAGTTCATGCAGAAGCAATAAGTGTGTGTGCAGGGATCCACCTTCTTTCTTTGGAGGAAGTGTTTTTGGGGATTTGAAGATCATGCACACACACTCTTCACTCTGAGTAGTTTTCAGTGTAAAACATAGCACAGTGTCTGGTAAATATCTTGACTCTGCTGCATCACTGCAGCCAAAAGTGTGAAGTACCTGTGACAGCAGCAAACGCAGCGTCATGCACTGTGCTAAGAGAACAGCGTGCACTTTAAATAACTCCGACACGTCCACCAAACAGAAGCACTGCGTCCGCTTGTGACAGAGCCTCTGTTACCTGCACGTCCCCGGGGCATTTGTGCAGTGTTTGCTGATGCCTCACACTGTTTGCTGTCCTGATGTAGTCAGAGCAGCAGAGTTCCCATGAATGACTTACACAAGGAGACACTGTACTCCTCTTCCTGTCGCTGTGACTGACTGCTGCAGACACAGAGAGCGGACACTGTCTCATGTTTATCCTCCATTATTTGTGAATAGACTCTAATTAAGGTGGAGAATTATAAATGAAACTGTTGCTGCTCGTTTACGGGCTGGCATCTGCTGATCATGGACTCACACAAACTCGCTGTCAGATGCTGAAGCTCGTCCGACTGTTGCTCTGGATGACGGCGTGCAACAGCCATGAAACCTGTCTGCTGTCCCGAGCAATACAGCAGCTCATCGAGCTCATGGAAGCCGCAGCAGTCACAGCCACGGCGACGTGAAGATATATTGGCCTACATACAATATGTGATGAACGCACTTTCCTCCAAGGCTTGGAAATTATGTCATTTCTTTAAAGTTTTGGAAGAACACACACACACACACACATTTCTATAACCCAGTTGCTTAGAAGTTCTTCTCCGAGCTTTGTAACATATTGTTGAAATACCTATATTTACCTTTTCCTTTATATTTCCTGTCGCAGGTCTGGTTTGTACTTTATTCCTCAGGGTTAGGATGAGACTTCACACATCCCGACAAATGAGCTCTGCATTTCAAAGAATCAAGCCCGCTCTCAGACTCTCGGTGAGCCGGGCTTGTTTTCCAGCACTCTGAGGAGCCGGCGGAGGAGCACAGTGTGGCGCTTCACACAGCAGCCATCTTAAAAAACGCTCCTCTCTCCTGTGAAGCCTCCAATCAAACACACTCAGACTTTAACACAGCGTGAGCCTGCACTGCTCCACCTCTGCACAGCTGACACATGACGGGCAGGTAACGTTTAACGATCACATGAATCAGAAGGGAATGATTGGGTCGATTGTGTGCTAACGAGGGCGGCTGATGATAATGAAGGAGCATATTAGACCCTCCTAATGAGCTTCTCCCTTAATGACATTTCTCTTCATCCGACTCAAACATCTTTTATTCCATGACGAGTTTTATTTGCTGTGCGATGTCAGAGAATGCAGACAGGACGTGTGTGGATGTCACATGACGTAGTCTGAGGAGCGAGGAAGTCACAGTTTGTTAGCCGACGCTAATTAACTGCTGCTAACTGAATCTTTTGTTATGTTAGAAACTTTCCACGGGAATTTATGTGAATAAACCAGATTTCCTGCAGGTCCACTTGAATTCCTCAGTCACATGCACATAGCACACTGTTTACTGCAGGGCTGTTGAGGCCACGCCTCCTACCTGCACAGGTGATCTCAGTACCTGGACCACACTTAGAGCTCACAGACTGTTGAAGAAAGTAATCCACTGATAATCCACCTCTCTGTGGTCCATCAGTACCTCACAAGCTCTCTCTGGCTTCATCGATGATGAATCTGCTGCTGCATGCAGGTGACTTCATGTTAGCAGAAGAGGAGAGCAGCAGCGGCTCTGAATGTTACGACGGCTGATGAACTGATGAACTGATTCCAACACTTATTTTGCCCTTGACATCTTAATTAATGAGCACGGAGAGTCTGAGGGACACTCTGCCTCTTCTCATATCAGACACGCTCACATCACTTTCATCATTTAGCGTCATTAGAGAGAGAATCCTGCTGAATGACAACACGTTAAGGTGAGACTCGTTTAGTTCCCATTATATGGAAGTGTTTTCCTGGATATGAAATCATTCATTAAGGCTGTCTGCATGAGTGAATGTTGGTCAGGTTATTCAACATATTTCACTTTGACCTTGTGGTGAAGTTTCAGCTTCACCTGCTCTGTGTTTCCACAGTGATGTTTGAGACCTGTAACACCTGTAACCACACCCACCTGTCAATCAAAGCTGAGCATCTTAATTCTGCATAACTTTGAGCCTTAGTATAACTTTTAATGTTTTTGGAGGTCGCTGTTCAGTTCCATGATCGTCAGGCCGGTAGCTCTCTGTAATCCTGCTGACAGACAGGAAGGGCACAGAGAACATAAGCTCCTTAGCAGAGGTAATAAAATAACGAGCACATCCTTAATGAACTTCCATTGTGTGTTATCAGGTGAATGTGACTGTCAGCAAGAAGAAAAAACATTTTCAGCATACAATTAAAAGTAAAAAATGGTCCCCTGGTTTAATGTGAGCCGCTTTTTAGATCCTGCTGACATGACTAATGGCTCCATTTAACACCTAAATACAAGTCGTGTGGGAAGAAAAATGTGACAAGGCAAAATAAATGAATCATAATGCAAAACACTCGAGATAAACAGAGAGAGAATTAATGAAGTCTGTCTGTGACGCAGTGAAAGGTGTCAGAGAAGGACGGGAAGAAAGTAAAAGGCCAACATTCATTTGTCTGAACGATGAGCTCAGCACTTTCTCTGCTTTTCTGTCAGGAGGTAACTTTTGTAACGTTCAGATGTGTGCAGCCATAACACACACACACACACACACACACACACACACACACACACACACACAGTGTAACAGGGAGTAAATAATGACACAAACACACACTCAGGAGAAGCAGGGGGTAAAATAAGTGTGTTAGAGCGACACGGTGAGCAGAGGAGGAGGAAAAGGTTAAACAGAGGCTAAATTAAACACATGACACTCCAGCTGTTCAACTCAAAGCGGTGCCTCCATCTCTCTCCACCTCTCTCCATCTCTCTCCACCTCTCTCCATCTCTCTCTACCTCTCTCCACCTCTCTCCATCTCTCTCCATCTCTCTCCATCTCTCTCCATCTCTCTCCACCTCTCTCCACCTCTCTCCATCTCTCTCCATCTCTCCACCTCTCTCCATCTCTCCATCTCTCTGCACCTCTCTCCATCTCTCCATCTCTCCACCTCTCTCCATCTCTCTCCACCTCTCTCCACCTCTCTCCACCTCTCTCCACCTCTCTGCCCTTCCTCTCCTCCTCACATCTGTCCTTCCTGTTCAGTCTTCAGACGGGTTTGAAGTGGATGATGCTCGCTGAAGTCATGTTGTAACGATTACAGCATTATAATGATGGGAAGAGTAATCAGATTACTCGTTACTGAAAAAAGTAACGCCGTTATTCCTTCACTGGTCACAGGTCACGATGTTCTGGCCTCTAACACTAACATATTCTACTGTGAGTGAGATTTTGAAAGAAGTGAAATGTGTCTGACTGTAAACTGACGACACTAAATGTTGTTTGACTTTTTGCAGAATAAAAAGTCAAAAATAAAAGATGTACTTTCCATAAATGAGTGTTTGTGTGTCCACAGTACTCTCTCCTTATATAATCGTAACACTGTAGTGAGATAAACTGTACAAATGTACAAACATGTATTTACTGCTCTTCATTACAGATGTCGGGGCCGCTGGGACTCCACAGATGAATTCATTCATGTGATTCAAACTTTTACTGTCCAATGTCAGCTGCTGTGTAAACGGTCCTCTGGTACATGTTTACAGGACATATCAGGACATATGACAACACACACACACACACACAGGGGCAGAAGGTTGACCGGTCTAAGACGGGCCGCTGGCTGGAAGGACAAAGTAACCTTTTAGTCGACGGCTTCGAGACAATCTGAGCCAAACAAACGAAGACGTCACGGCTGTGTCCAGCAGAGAAACGTGTGAAGAGCCGTGTGCTCTCATCAGCACTCTGACCAGAAGTCAACACACAGTGTGTCAGATTTTCAGGACACACACACACACACACACACACACACACACACACACACACACACACACACTCAACAGAAGATACACATCACACCAACACACACACAGCAGCTCCTCTCCTCACAGACTCAGCTGACATTTGAGGACAGGCAGGCAGAGCGATGGCAGGACTGACTGACAGAAGAGACGAGGACGGAGCCAGAGACTGTTTCCTGCCAGCATCAAACAGGAAGTGAACATTAAATCTGCAGAAGAAGAACGACGACTCGTCTGACTCTTTTCACTGTAAAAGCTGAAATGTGGCTTCAAATCGACGTTGAGCGAAAGCTGCTTCAAACACAGCTCACGTCTCAGGCCGGTGTGGGCGGGGCAGACCACGTCTTGATTGACAGCTCCCTCATTAGCAATGGCACAGGGGCCGAGCGATACGGTGACACCTCGCAGAATCAATATCAGCTGTTATGTGTACACTATATTTATAATAATCACCGCTTTGCTTCACCTTTCTCCTCAAAGCCAGCAGACCAGACAAACATGGGTGGAGGCTGTTGGAGTAACGGAGAGTTTTATTTTGTTTCCATGGTTTGAAGAAAGTTAACGTAATATCCACGAGAACATTTCCTTCATTCACAGTTTGACTTTCATTTATTTGTCTGGCTGTCTTTGAGAGCGAAGCGTTGTGTGTGTCGTGCAGAGCTGTAGACTGGAAGGAGCTAACATGCTAACATGCTAACACTTCATTTAAATGAACTCTCATGTGTTCACTGTGGTACAGCTGAAGCTGACAGAAGGCAGACAGACAGAGAGACAGACAGGCGGGCGGGCAGACAGACAGAGATTAGAAACAGGGAGAATTTGAAGCATCAGAGTTTTGGGCCGGCTAATTAATTTCCCAGTAGCGCAGCACAGTTGCTGGAGGCCATGTAAACACTCTCCTCCCCTCTGTAGCAAGGCTTTTTAAAGGGATCAGCTGTCTATTTAGCTACAGATTATCGCTCTGTGGGTTTATCTCTTACCCCGAGAGCAGAGGAAGGAAGGAAGGAAGGAAGGAAGGAAGGAAGGAAGGAAGGAAGGAAGAGGAAGGAAGGAAGGAAAAGAGAAGATGAGGACAATACAGAGGGAAGGAAGGAGGGAGGGTGATAAGATAGAAGAGGAGGCAGAAACGTGATGAAGGAGAGAGACAAAAACTACAAAATAATAGGAAAGGAAAGGAAAGGAAAGGAAAGGAAAGGAAAGGAAAGAAAGGAAGGAGGGAAGGAAGGATTTAGTCTGAGTTGAGCTGAAGAGGTCAAGAGCGTCCAAAATTGCATATTTTCTTGAATGAACATCTAATAAAAGGTTTGAGTCTGCGTTTCTAAGTAAACAACGCGGCGGCTCTTCAGTAGTCAGAGAATCAGAGAATGCAGAATCATCGATTAACTTTAAAAAAGAACATTTAGATTTTGGTTTAATCTCAAGCTGAGACACAACAGGACTGAAGAGGGTCCCATCTGTCAGAGAGCCTGCAGACCTGCTGATCAAATAAATCCCAATAATGTTCAACCGCCGCTGATCAGAGCAAACCTTTCTGCAACATCGGACCAACCAAACCAAACAAACTTAATTGCTTTCTGGCTCTGAATCATGAATATAAATTGATTTTGTGAGACAGAGGAAGCAGCACAGAGGAGGCAGCACACAGCCCTCCTGATTCTGTCGTCCTCCTAACACACAGATGGCCTTCTTCCACCTGCAGAACCTCCACACTCTGCAACCCTGACAGACTTCAGCTCCACCAGCTCACCGTATCATGACTTCATAACATCTCCTGTGTGTCCCTCAGGCCTCCTTCAGGCTCCATCCTGCTGGTCTGCTGGCACCACCTGATGGCTGGGTTTGTTCCACCTGTGACTGTTAATGCTAACGTTAACTGTTACTGCGACACAAAGAATCACTGCTGCAGCGTAGTATTAACATCATAACCCTCACATCAACTCATCTTACCTATTAATAATTCATCAATTAACTTAAACGATGTGTGTGTTTCTCTGAAATCATCTCATGTCCAGATGTTGAGTTGTGGTTCTGTGATCGTGGTCATGACAAATGTTCATAACTAGAGTACAAATATGAAAAGTCTGAATGTGAAAGGTGGATTCTGCTTCCTCACCTCTCCTTGCATTGGAGAGAGAGAAGGAGGAGACGAGCTGCACGGTAACAAAGGAAGACTGACGGAGGCTCTGGTTGGAGCAGATGTGGCATTTTTCTCGGTGTATGACGAGACGAGAGAGCAAACAAACAAATGAACAAAGTGGTGCAGAAAGACAGGCGGCGGGGAGCCTCTCACCCCTGCTGGGACAGCTGGCATCCCTCCATCTGCACCTCTACTCCATCACTCGGTTCACTGGTTACACCTCAATCTATCAGCTCCACCACCATCAACACCTCCAGCGCCTCAGTACATCATCAGGAGCACTTACGCCTTGATTAAAGATGATTTAAATCCTCCTGCGTCACAGTTTAAAGAGAATTATTGTTTACTCGGTCGAATGATGTGCATCCATTTACTGTTTCCAGAGTCCTGCAGGTTCAGCAGACACTGGCTGTCTGTGGTATCTTCCTCTGGTTCACGCTCAGGCTGCAGGATCATCTTCATGTTGAACTGAGCTCAGATGTGTGACAGCTGTGGAGTAAAGTAACAGCTCCACCTTTCAGGATTCAGAGCATGCCTGCTTTGATTGACAGGCGGGTGTCGTCACAGGTTTCAGAACCGGGCTTCATTCAGCCCACGTCAGCTCCTCCCATGCACCACGTCTGACTGCCAGCTGAGCTTCACAGCTCCTCACACTCCTCAGAAAGCTGCGTGATGTCGCGGAGACTCTGCTCGTGCTTCATGCAGTCCGTGAACCTGCGGAGGAGCCGGACGTCTTAATGCATTCAGGATGAATGAAACACTGTGATTCATTTGTGTGAAACTTCACAAGGTTCCTCAGAAGGTCCACATATAGCTCAAAGTGTGTGTGTGTGTGTGTGTGTGTGTGTGTGTGTGTGTGTGTGTGTGTGTACGCTCACAGCTGGAACACTGAAACAAGGACAAATGAGGACACGTCTGTATGCACATGTGAGAGAGCATGATGATCATGAAAGGCAAAGATATGAAGAACTCACATATAGACACACACACACTGACACACACACACACACACACACACACACTGACACACACAAATAGCCTGACATTTTTATGCATACATAAAAATTCCACGCTTGGGAATTTGTGGTCGTCCTGCAGCTCAAAGAGCACTTGAAGTTTCATTTCATACTACACACACACACACACACACACACACACACACACACACACACATGAAAGGCAGCCATACAGTCCTACCACCTGGGAATACACAGTCATTTCTGAACACATGTGTACTCCCAGCACACATATGTAGAAATAGCTGAATGCACGCAATCTGCCTAGTATGTAAACATGTACACACACACACACACACACACACACACACACACACACACTCCCCTGATATTAGCCCTCATGAGGGAAAATTCTGCAAATTCTTCAGTAAATATTCACTTCTGTTGTTTTTTTAGTCTCCGTGCAGATGTTTAAAACCAGGCCTGTGTGTGTGTGAGTGTGTGTGTGAGTTCCTCTAACATCCACTTGAGGCTGGTTCCAGAAGTGAGTCAGTCTCCATAAGTCCCCATGTTAGACAGCAGATATAAACATGTAGGGCTGCCAATAAGTTTGGTTTCCTCAGCTTCTACATGTTCGAGTGTGTGTGTGTGTGTGTGTGTGTGTGTGTGTGTGTGTGTGTGTGTGTGTGTGTGTGTGTGGTGTGTGTGTGCGTGTGTGTAATGCATGATGGCAGTTTGGACGCAGCATCAGACAAACACTGTGAGAGATCTCAGCTCAGTTTTCACAGACTGTAGCTCTGCAGAATGAGAGACATTATCAGAGTGTCACATGCAAATATCACGTTAGAAACAAACATCCAGAACCACACACACACACACACACACACACACACACACACACACACCTGAGATTTCACAGCTCACACACTCACACACACGACTTCTATTTTTAACTTTGACTTGAGAAAAAACGTATAATTGAGTCATTTAAGGACACTTTAAAAACGTTGTTAAGATTTTTTTATTTTGATTGAAGCTTTAAAAACTCGTGCTAATTATTCAGAGAGATTAGGTGGATTTAAAGTATGAAGTTCACACACACACACACGCTGCGCTCAGAGTACATGGACGTCTCCTCGGGGGGTTTGCCGTCCTCGCTGAGAAACATGATGTGGTTTTATTTGTGTGTGAGTCCACAGAGACGACGTCCCACAGGAGACGCTTTCACTGCGTCCTATCAAAGAATGTGCTGATGCTCTGATATTCAAATGGAGCTCATTATATTTCTCATTCTTCGCTCTTTGTTTCCTCTTTCATGCTGTTTTTTCCAGTTCCCATTTCTTTTCATTGCGTAACACTCGACTCTCTGAGTGTTTTCACCGCCTGCCTTCAGCTCTCTCCTCTTCTGCTTCCACACTTTGTAAACCAACAAACAACAGCCAAGTGTTGTCTTTGATGGAGCTGATTGGAGATCCGTGAAGTGAAGCTCTTATCTCTGACTGACGGCAGCCTGCCGCCGCCTGACAGCGTACTAAGACAATTCCACTTAAACCACCTTAAATGAGCTTAAAGCCAGTTAATCTCAGATTAGTTTGCTTCCATAAATGACCATTTTATCCACAAGTGAAGAGTCCTTTGTGTTCTTCACCATCAATTCAAGTTTTCTAAAGTTTTTTTTTGGAGGGGATTATTGTGAACATTGTGTGTTTCTGTTGCCGTGGGAACAAACATGCAAATCAGCCGAGTTCTTCTTGAGTATAATAGAGCCTGAGTTTCCACCTGCTCACACGCTGCAAGCTGTTCTGGATAAGAGTGCACGATAAATAAATGGAGCAAAGCAAAACAAAGCCGAGCTATTCAAGTCTGTTCACCGTCAGTGTTTCTCTGCGTTTCCCCGAAAGAACATTCACACATCATAACGCTCGAATATGAGCGTTCTGCAGCCTGCAGTGCATCAGAAGTCATCAGAAGTCATCAGAAGTCATCAGAGGTCATCAGAAGGTCATCAGAAGTCATCAGAAGGTCATCAGAGGTCATCAGAGGTCATCAGAAGTCACTCCTTCTATGTGATTACAGCATCATTTAACGACGACGGAGCAGCAGCCACAACCAAAGAGACAGTTAACAGTTACTCAATGAGGTTTGCTGTTCATTTGCTTTCGAGGGCAAATCGGCCTCACGCTCTTATTTGGGACCACGGTTCAGGAGACAGACTCGAGAGACAGAGACAGACAGAGACAGAGACAGAGACACACACTGCTGGGAGAAATACTGAGATCCTTTCTTTGCTATGAACTCATTTCATCTTCATCTCCTTTTGAATTTCCCATTCTAATAACTCTGGAAACGAATCACCTCCACCATAAGTGGTATTTGTGATATATATACTGTTCGGTTCAGTAAATCTGCAACCAGAAAGTTTAATTCAGCAAAGATCAGACACAAACCAGCAAGAAAAATCTGTGAAATAAAAGATTTGTTACAGCAGCAGGAACAAAAAGTTGCTGAAGAAGAAGCTGAACAGTGCAGCCATGTTGGCGAGGTGGCACCAGCTTACAGGACTGGCTGCTAACAGCAGAGGTGTGTGGACAGCAGACAGGCCTGACGTGTGTCCTCTGAGGAGGCAACAAACTCTCCATGGTCCTTTTCCATGTGACCCATCAGAGCTGTTGAAAGCTCACAAAACTGCGTGAAAGTGTTGATCAAACACACACCAAGACTCTGTCACCATCGGTGTTTCCAAAAGGAACTTCATGAATCCGACTGCCACGTTAAAACCGGACAAACTGAAGCACACGTTCAGTTTGCTGATGCATGCTGAGCGATAGATGGAGACGGAGACTTTCATCGCGGAGCGTGCAGGAGCTTCATCGATGTGAATTCTACTAAAATCAAAAAGGGAAATTCTCCTGTGGATGATATTTGTTTTACAGACTCAGTGAGCAGAACCTGCAGAGCTCTTGTAGGCAAATTCCCACTCTCACCTCAGCCGAGCGCTGACCTGATTTGTAAACCTAATAAATTGAAATTTGAGACCCCTGGGTACACTGCAGCAAAGCGCGACTGATTTATTGCCATATTTATGGGTTATGAAAGCATAATTTCAAATAGAATTCACTCAGCGCCTGTAATAAACCTGCTGCTACCACTCTGAAGACAGAGCTCGGAGACGTGGGTGCAAAAAAATCCTTTCTGGCTCAGGACTACGCTGACGGTCTGCAGACTGGATTTAAAGGTTTGTTTGATTTTAACACACTGAATCAAACAGGAAGTCAAAGAGAGAGTGAGGAAGAACAGAAATGTTATGAAGCTCTGAAACAAATCAGAGCCGTTCTCGGGTTCTCGGACAATAAAGGTTTGATGTTTGCTTGTTTTCCAGAGTCAAGCAGACAGGGAGGCTCCGTTACAATGATTTCAGATGGAACGTGTTGGAGGATTCAGCAGGAATATCTCAGCTGCTTGAATTCTGTCCTTCATCACTGAATCTCTGCAGTAGTCTTTAAACACAGCTGCCTCGGAGTCAGCCGCTCATGTCTGTTGCTTGCGACCGACAGGAGATCCAAACAGAAGCGCTGACTGTTATTCTGGCAGACAAAGACTGTTTGGAACAGACTGATGGTGCAGATGGACCAAGGAGGATTTCACAGGAGGAGTTTGAAGAGTTTTATGGATGTTTTCGTCAGTCTGCCGTAGACTCTCTGTTTGAATCCAAGCCGCCGTCTTCCACAATGAGATTCCAGACTCAGCAGTATTATCTTGAACTGCAGGCAACAAACCAGAATGGAGACCGAGTACCGAGCATGAATTAAAAGAGCGCACGCGGCTAATAACGTATCAGACTTGACGAGGAAAGGCCGAGTTATTCATCACTTCCTTTATCTTTATTATCTGCTCTCATACATCAGGAGGGCTTGTCCAGTTTATTATCACTTACCCAGACGTGTTAAAGCAATTATTCATCCAGGCCGGTGAGCGCACGCATTAGTTATCTGCTCTCTGACAACGTTAATAGATCATAAAGAACATAAAGAAGTCAGACAAACCATTACACAGCAGACTGTGCAACACTGTCTCTGTTTGTGTGTTTCTCTAAATAAGTTTCAACTTATTAAATCGGTGTGAAAATACAACAACAGGATGTGTAAGTGTTGTGTGTGCGTGTGTGTGTGTGTGTGTGTGTGTGTGTGTGTGTGTGTGTGATTGATGGGCTGAGGTGGAAACCCCGGTAGCTTCTGGGCATTAACAGTGAGGCATACTGCAGCACACACACAGACAGAGCAGGCGTGTTGAGCCCTCTCTGTGTTATTTAGAGAAGAACACAACATATTCAGTGTAAGCTCTACCCTTGCCACAGGCGAGACACACATACACAAACACAGGAGACACACACGTGGCCTCGGCTCTCGACAGACTGTGATCGTCTTAAAAACTCTGACTGCTTTCCCTCTCTGCTCCTCTCTATCCATCACTTCACCTCTCAGGAGGTTTGGCGTCTTGCTCAAGGACACTTCAGCAACAGGAGGAGTCGCCCGTGGCAACTGAACCGGAACGCTCCAGAAGTCGAAAGTCAAACCCACAGCGAGCAGATTTGTGACTTTAGTCCAAGTCATGTGATCCACTGTCCAGCAGCAGAGCCGGTTTGAGCCGAGGAATGAGCTCCTGAGCTGGATTCTCTCCTCTTCACTGTCAGACCAGGCAAATCTGCCATAAATCAACCCTGACAAACTGTTTGTGCCCCGAGTCCGAGCGGATTACAGCTGAATGCTAATGTGCAAAAACAAAGGTCACACAACAGCGCTGACGCTCTTTAACTGTATGTCGATGCAGCTTCTACCAAGTGAGCTGCAGTTCCTCAAACGGCCACTTGTATTTAGTATTAGTAGTAGTATTTAGTAACTCTCCTCTTGTCTCTAACTTGGTTGTGTTTCCTGTCACTTGTGATTAGTTTTGACCTTTGTCTTGTTATCCTGCCTCTCACTTGTCTGTTTACTCTGTGTTCTGTTCTGTGTTTTGCTCTTGTGTTTTTGGACCTTTGTTTTCTGGACGTTGCCTTTTCATTTGGACTTTCTGACCTTTGCCCTTGCCTTCCTCACCAGGCTGTAAGTCTTGTGTTATTAACGGCCTGCACAGCTCTGCCTGCTGTAGCGTCTACATTTAGGTCTCTCCTCATGGGTTACTTTGCTTTCACAAACGTGACGTGCATCTATGTAAAGTCTTCTGTATGTGTAATCTTAAATATGGATGTTCAGCTTTCCCCCTTTCAGATCAGTCCTCCTCTGACACAGCTTGAACCATCTAGACAGAGACTCAGTCATTCAGAACAGTCGAGGAGAAGTCAACCTTTAAGACTTCATTCTTGTTGTCGTCATTATTGACACATTTACAAATCACACAACTCGAGTTCACGTCAGATCAAGTCCAAAAAAAGTTGATTTGTGCTCCACTCATTAAATCTCATTATCACAGTTAACAGCTCCCGAATTCTCAACTAGGTTTGATTAAGATCCTAAATGACACATGGAAACAGATCACCTGGAAAATGAACTACCTTGTTGTGTTGGAAACATCAGAAAATAAAATGACTGCTTTTGAATTTGATGAAGGTTCTTACCTACTGTAAGCCTTCTCTGAATCTATTTGCTGCAGAAAAACACGTGATATAAAGATTCTTATTCACTTTGGTCCAATAAACTTTAAAGTTTGAGTGATATTTCTTTGACGAATGTGAGCGTATCGTCGGCATATCTGAATATTTGACCTCCTGACTTCTTTGTTGCTTGTAAAGGTTTTTCTCTGAAACTTTAAACGCTGGTAGCAGACATGGCGACGCAGGAGGACTTCCTCCCTCTGGAGACGTAGATGCTTCATTCTAAGGTAACAACAGCACAACAGTTCTTATTTCAGGTGATTATACCCTAATAAAACATGTAGTTATGGATATACGCTGCATTTATGTTGGAGCAGCTGCTGAACAGAAACAGTTGGAGGGTTTCTGCTTCTCGTTGCCTCCCTGTGGATGTAATATGGACACGTCCCGCTGAGATTAGACCCTGAGTAAAACGGTCCCTCGATATCGGCTCTGCCACACACAGAGTGTGTGAATGTTTTTTTCCGGTGGACATCAGCCTCCCAGCCTTTCTCCTTCCTCTGTCTCCTCTGTTTGCAGTTCAGGATGCAGTGCATGAATCATGGATGTATTGCGAGGACGCACACCTGCTGCCCCACTGAGGGGTACACACACACACACACACACACACACACTCTTTCCATTACCCTCTATGATATAAATTATTCAGTGTGTTATCAGAGAAAGGTCTTTCTCAGAGAGCGAGGCTGCATTTACACCTCAGCCGCTCTGACCTCAGCATGCAACGTGGGAATATCTGTGTGTCTCTGCATGTGTGTGTCCATACAAACATTCGAAATGTGTGTATGCATGTAATCTGTTTTCTTGAATATGTTTGTGCGTGTGTGTGTGTGTGTGTGTGTGTGTGTGTGTGTGTGTGTGTTAAGTGCACTCATTAAGGATTCGACCTGCAGTCACAGAGCAGGCAGATGTGAACACTAACAGCAGGTCGACGTTACAGATGAGAAAGATGAAAGTCAGCATCACGTGTTTAACGGAGGTTGCAGGGTCACGCTGGTGCCTCCATGTTTCCATTAAAGAGTTCTACACGTACACTCAGCCGGACATCTGACAGCCGTCAGAGACGGAGCAGCGTATTCTCAGCGGAGAGACGCTCCTGAAACATGCTGCAGTGATTGTGGTGGAATCACAAGCATCGTCTAAAACGGGACACGTTGCTCAATGTTCAGTGGAATTAAGCCAGTTATGAAATACGTTATGACGTACATGGAAAAGTGGTTTAATGTTATTCTCAAGGTGCCACTGAGAAACATCAGATCTGTGCGGAGCAGTGAGGCGACATGAAGCAAACATTAGCATCATAAATAGTTTTTTCACTGTTGGAGGTTTGACTGATGCTCTTTTAATTACGTCATCGGCCTCTGACTGAGGAAGTCGCACCACTAACTGTTTACGTTGATGAACCAGCAGTCAGCCCAGCTCGCCGTCTGTCAGTCCCAGATTTACTCTTGCTCGCTCACTCTCTCCTTTTCTCTTCTTAGCTTCCTCCGTCAGCGTGCTCTTGGGTTGCTCAGCTCCGGTTCTGGCACGACTCCCGCCCTTGCAGTCTGGGGCTTGGCTAACAAACTGAGCTAACATTAGCTAACAGCAGCTGCAGTTCTTTATCATGTTTGATTGTGCATGAACGCACCTTCCCATGGCTGTATCTGCCGCGGTCACTTCACCCACATTAAGGAGTTTCACTGGGGAGTCTATACATTTCTGTACCTGCTCCATCCCGCTTTCCCGCCCTTTCATCCATCCCTCGCCATCAAGTATTCATGGATTCCCAGCTCTCGCAGTGCCAGGAGTGCCGTCTGTTTGATCTCCTCTGTGGCACCCAAGGGTCCCCGAGCTCCCGTCTTTGTTGTCTGCCTCCTCTAACTGGGACCGCTCTCCTTCTACAAAACCTCAGCGAGAAGGAGTCAGCATCAGTGCTGGACAACATGTTGGATGTTTTATTCAAACGTCTCTACAAAGAGGACTGACTGTATGAATGATGTGCGTGTGTGTGATTGACAGGCGGGAAGCTGCTAAACATACCTTCAGTATCCACCTCAGTGTGCCAGATTTAGCAACCAGCTTCTCTCCACCTACCATAAGTGGAACACCTTTGGTCACGAGCTGCTGCGAGCTGGTGAAGGAGTTTCTTCACAGGGCGTCTCGGCTCAGCCTGAAGGAGGAGGCTGGCAGACTTTCAGAAGGAGCTCAGAGGAGAACTGCTGCTCCGTCATGTTGAAAGATGATTCAACATCTCGTCATGAAGCTCCCTGTGGAGAATACGGAGGGGTTCTGGATACCTCCAACTGAGAGGCGAGTGAAGACGGACCCAGAACCACAGACTACATAAAACATGGATGTAGTCTGTGTGATTTGTGAAGCTCAGCGTGTCGGCTCTGACCGGCACCATCTTACAGTCCTGACTGCTAATCTGAATGAAGCTGGTTTGTCAGTGATTTCTACTGTTTAGCCTCTGAGGTCGAGACTAAATAACACAAACGTATCTCTCGTCCTACAGATCATCTGTGACACAAAGTCTTTTTATCGTGTTTCACCACCTGAACACGGCAGAGTTTAATGTGGAGACCTGCTGTTCAGAGCATCAGGTGTAATAGCTTTCATGTTGGATCATTATTATGCTACATTAGTCCACATCGGAGAGCAGCACAACTAATGTCAAGATTATTATTCTTAACTCTTTTAAAATGACTCCTAACTTGAACAACACGCTCTGCCTTTCCTTTCTTTGGCAGGATTTTATTTCTAATTTCCAAACTCACTTCAGAAACAACACGCAGAGACAGCAGGGCAGAGATGCTCCGTCACTCTCCGTTACAGCCAGGCGTCCTTGAGCAACACATCAAGCTCTGCTTGATCAGTCCTGGTGAGTCTGTCTGCATGAAAGCTTCACTAAAAACCCAAAAATGATGAACCATTATTTGCTATTTCCACCTTACCTCATGCGACGCTCCCCATCTGTCCTTCCTTTGTGACACAGTCTGGCCTCCACAGGTTAGCAGCCAGATCTTGGCACTAAATGTGACAGTAGAGCTAAACATTAGCTCCATTAGAGGCCGTGTTTGGCACAGTCCCAGCAAAGCGGTGTCAGCCTGAGAGCGGAGGGGACTGTGGGGCGTTAAGGAAGCCAGCGGTCTGCACAGTGGTAACGCTTTAATGCTGCTACCCAGAGTGAAAACATTAGAACATTTTGAAATCTGTGTGTACGTTCTTTAAGAGTGGAGCTCAGAGCAGGACCGGACTGAGCCTCAGCGGGCCTCAGCGGGCCTCAGCTGACTGTGGAGCTTGTGCTGTTAACACAAACCTGGAACATTTTCTGATGAATGTTGAAGCATCACAGTACGGCCGGGAAACTTACTGACACATTACAGAGGCAGATCTGTCTGTTTAACCAGAAACTCAACAGTCATCTCATCTCATAACTGCTGTTTAACTTAAACCCGGCTTTTATTAGCCGCACCACCGATTAGCTTAGCTCGGTCCACAGGTAACAAAACCAGCACCTCTAAACACCTGCTGTAATAGCATGTAAGTGCCAGACATTTCCCAGGCCTTGACTTTTAGAATAATAGAAATTAAGAACAGAAAATTGTGCATAGTTTAATAAATATCTGATTCTTCCAAATGGTTTCATCATGACACGTTACTGCCATCGATCTGTACCAGCAGCAGTGGGAAGCTTGAAGGAGGCCCAATATTGCCGGGCCAAAAATATTAGCTTTTACCACCTGGCCCTGTTATTAGGATGGATGCTGCTCTGTCCGCCGTGGCCTGTCAGCAGTAATGCTGCTGTTTGGCTCTGAGTGAAGACAGAATGAGGCGGCTAAGCTGTTATTTTGAGTGTTAATGGGGGAACTTGGCCTCTCTGGACAGCAACAAGAGCCAAGAGCTGCCCAGCTCAACACCCTCTCATTGCCTCTGTTCATTATTCCCATTTTATCTCAAACATTGTGTCTTCCTGTTGGACAGTCCGTCTTTTACTTTCTCCTCCTTCTGTCTTTCAAGGTTTTCTAATTTCCTTGCTCATCTCTCTGTATTTTTCCTCTCCTTTCTTTGTGTCTTCCCTCCATCACGCTCCGTCTGGTCTTTGATTTGCAATGTTTGGAAAGCGTTGCAGCCATGAATGCTGCTATTGTAGAGCGTCAGTGCTAATATGCTGCATTTGTCCCAATGGCAGACAGTGATAAGATTTACACTGACGCAGACGAGCCGGCTCTTTGCTAGCCAGCGGTTGGCAGTGCTTTAAAGAACGCTGAGTACCGTATCAGAGGTAAAATGAAGAGCTTGGCCCTGCTGGTTAACAGTTGGTGACGTATTTACATACACATAGAGACGCTGGCACTGTTACCAAAATGATTGGCTTAGCTAGAAAGAAATTTGCGGCAGCAGGTTAGATTTGTGCTGCTGTGGTGGCAATGTTTGCTTCCCTCTGCGACTCCACAGCTGATGATAACAAAACACGACGAGACGTTAACAGCATGTAAGAGAGAGAAGAATGTCTAGTTTGGGAACTTCAGAACTGTGGTTTTGTTTTTCTGTCCAAGTGTTTGAAAGTAAGCTTCCTCTGGGTGTCTGGGCTCAGACTCACCCTCCTTACGAGGTCTTCAAGGAGACCCCGGGGGGGACCTAGAACTTGCTGGAGTGATTGCATAGCCTTGCTTGAAAGTTTCTGGAAAGACGGATGTCTGGGATATCCTGCTGACCCGATCCCAGACCAGCAGGAGAGGCCGGTGGTGATGCCACCGGTCCTGGAGTACTGTGCATCGCTGCATGGAGAAGTCAAACCACTCAAGGACGCAGATTTCCAGGAGGTGAAGCTGCAGGGACAACTGACAGCCAAGTAAGACTGCAACACTGGACATCAGCAACGTTTTAATATTAACCCGACATCTTACAGCACAGACGCAGCAGCAGCTGACGCTCACGACGTTCTGCTGATCGAAGGCTAGCTTCAGTGTGTTTTTGTCATTAATTAATGAGCATGATTACAGCTGAAGTAGCTGTTCACCTGGCACGGTGCACACATTATAACCTGTAATTGTTATTACTCTCCTGACACAGTCATGTCGCTGCTGTTTGCACCAACCTTCAAACCTCCCAACGTTCTTTAAGACGCTTCATTATGGAAGGATTAACACAGCACGCTTTAACAACTCAGGGAATTCGTTTGTACCACTGGTAATACACAGCAGGTTTCTCTCTCATCATGGTGAGTGAAAGATGGAAAGATGACAGACGAAGTGTCTTCAAAAGCGAGATGACCTGTGTGACTTTGAGTCAAAGAAGAACAGAGCTGAACTGCAGCGTGAGAGTGAGAGCCAGTCCAATCGGCTGATTTCCCCCGAGAGTCGCCCAAAATAAAAAGCCGTACCGTCTTAATTATTGAGGACAGTTAACTCATCAGTCTGTCGGAGACACAGACTCCTGTGCTGTACGGATGCTGAGCTCACTGCTGTGTGTTCATGCGACGCGAATCAGAGCAAACCTAAAGGTTGATTTGAAGTCAGAGAGAAACATCTGGAGATTAAAGTGTGAGTCAGAGACGAGCGAGAAGATCTCTGACCTCCGGCCCGGCGCCTGACGCTCTGAAACTCTGATTTATTTACACCAGCAGCAGATAATTACACACCAGCCGCCCTCCATCTGCGTGACAATGTGAGGACACTCCACTAATTACCGAACACTCATGAACGGCAAGCCCGTTTTCATATCAGCTCTTCATTCATAATTCAGACCGTAGCTGTTTGTGATATTCTGCCACACGTTGTGTGTTTTGCTGTTTGAAGGTTCATAGGAAAGCTTCTTAACATGAAGAGTGAAGGACACGCAGGCCGTGATGTTCACTGTAAGCAGATCAGTTTGTCCTCATCCACAGAACACACGACCTGAAGTTTGCAGATGTAAGAGCTGATTTTGTTGCCTGAGCGTCAGCTGACAGCAGACAGGTCTGCAGTCTCTGTGGATGTATTTCAAATGGCTGCAACCGTACCTGACCAACATATCAAGGTGAACGGAGGAGAACTCACTTCTTTTCTCATTCACATTCACACAGCTCCATCACCTCCCCTCTGGCTGCGCTGCTGCTGCTGCTGATGGGCAGGAAATGACTCATTATGAGGAGCAGAGAAAAGCTTAATCTCCGAGAAGTGTCAGAAGAATGACTGCGAGTGCTCTGAGTGTTCATACATGCACACGCTGGTGCTGTCTCAGTGTTGCAGCCCGGCCTGTCCACCTGCCTCCGCGCTGCCGCTGCCGCCCTCACCGTTACGCCGGTTTGACATCCTGCCTTTAAGACCGGAACAGTAACGAGAAGGACGAGAGGCAGAGAGAGGATTTCCCAGGAACTTCATCCTGCAGTACAGAGCTCAGCATCAAACAGTAAGAAGCTGAGAGATGCTGAGGCAGTCCTGCTGTGTGTTTCAGCCTGGAGTTCAGAGCTGTGTACAGTGTGTGCATCAAACTGGCAGGCCGGTCTCAACGCAACATCCTCAAATCAAAGTGATGAAACATCATCAGACATACTCAAATATTACTGTTGCAACTACATGTTATATTTGTGTATGTTCATGAGCATGTCTGCAGTGTGTGTGTGTGTGTGTGTGGGGTCCAGTTCATGTGTCTATATATTACATTTTCTATCTTACCTCCTCGGTTCAGTTAGGTCTTTTTTAAGCCGCTGATCGGCTCATTTGAATAAGTCTCACAGGCCTGAAGATGAAGAGAAATGTTGTTTTTAATCTTTCATGACTTTATTAATGATCTTTTGACCTCTCAGTACTATCATGTGACCCCCTAAAGCTGAGCTCAGAGTACAGCAGTTAAAATCCCTCGCAGCTTTTCTTCTCTCCAACATGCAGATTCGAAAATCACGAGAGGAGGCGGTGCACCTCCTCACGTGACCTCAGCACGCACGAACTAAACTGAAGGTCAGCGTTTAATTGTTCTGACCTCCCCATGAAACAGGAAGCAGAGCAGCGTCGGTCAGAGATACACTCTGTGTTTGCAGCAGCCAGTAACGTGTTACACACTGCACATATGAGCAGCTCAGGATTCCTGCATCCTGCTTCAGCTTCAGCCCAGATGACGTGCCTGTTCTTCCACAGCGGCAGAGGTGATATTAGACGACGCAGGCTCAGACTGGAGGAGCGATTCACTTTATAAACCTGTTATTTCAAGTGGACAGTAAAACACTGGCGGCTCGGAGCTGCAGGTTTCTTCACAGTTCTCAAAGTTTGGACAGAAAAAGAAGTGAGAGATGTGAAAAATAACACGAGGAGGGAAAAACGAGGCGAGCACAAACAGCCCCGTTTGTCACCGCTGGTGCAAAACAATTAACTCTCTAACTTCCCTTTAACTATAATTACCAGAGCTACAAAACATCAGCGGGACAAACACGATTGTGATAAAAGCCACCATGCTGTTAATTTAGAACTCCAAATAAAAACCAATAATCTGCTGAGCCTTCTGGGCCGCGTTCCATTATGAAGGAGCGGTCATGCTTCCTTCCCTCCAAACTTTAATCCACAGCTATTTCATTACAGCCATTTCCAGGCATTTTAATAACTATAAACCAAGACGGCAACATTAGCAGCCTCGCTGGCTCCGTCCCTGAAGCCCTTCAGCTCAACTGTGACGACTCCTCGTGTGTGTGTGTGTGTGTGTGTGTGTGTGTCATTGTTGTGTGTAATCTGGAGACGTGTGTGTACATGTGTTTTTTTATTATTTGGGGAGGATTTGCATGGTTTGTGTTTATGTTTGTTTAATGTATGTATGCTGTGTGTGTGTGTGTGTGTGTGTGTGTGTGTGTGTGTGTGTGTGTGTGTGTGTGTGTGTGTGTGTGTTGGTCATTGGACCGTTGCAGCTGAAACATTCTCTGCATGTTAATTCTGCTTTTCTCTGAGAAGTCATTACAGAATCCATCGCTCCAGCAATTAGCCACCAGTGTGTAATGTAATTGAAACGCCTGTGTGTGTGTGTGTGTGTGTGTGTGTGTGTGTGTGTGTGTGTGTGTGTGTGTGTGTGTGTGTGTTGTGTGTGTGTGTGTGTGTGTGTGTGTGTGTGTGTGTGATTGAGTTGTGTCTCAGAATCCTGACCCTGAGTGTTTTCATTAGCAGTTAATTTATTTTGCAAAATGAGACTGAGGTGTGTGTGTGTGTGTGTGTGAGAGTGAGTGTGTGTGTGTGTTAACTGCACACATGTATGTATGAGTGATTTGCATATGCAAATGTTTTGGCATGTGTGTGTTCATATAATGAATGTGTGAGCTTGAATTTGTTTGTTTGTATTCATGCAAGCTAGTGTGTTAATCTGTTTACTTCCCTGTGTGTGTGTGTGTGTGTGTGTGTGTGTGTGTGTGTGTGTGTGTGTGTGTGTGTGTGTGTGTGTGTTGTACAGGTCGGTGGTGATTCAGATTCAGCAGCAGATTCTGTCTTTTGATTAGAGTGAAAATTACAGTCAGACCTTGAATATTAATAACTCTGTTCTCTCAGGTAACAGCCCGGACTATTTATAGACATTTTTGGAAGTGAGTGTGTAGGTGTGTGTGTGTGTGTGTGTGTGTGTGTGTGTGTGTGGACAGCAAAGTGAGAGCAGACACAGACACTGTCATGGTTTTGGTTTATAGTCGAGTGTTTCCTGTTTTATTTTGTATTTTATAGTCGAGTGTTTCCTGTTTTATTTTGTAAATCTCCCCTCTCCTTGTGTCTTTACTTCCTGCCAGTTTTGATTGCTTTCACCTGTCCCTCGTTAAGTGTCTAACAGTATTTAGTCTGTGTGAGTCACGTTGTCACCTGGCAGCATGAGCTTCAATATAAGTCTGAAGACGCCCCAGTTTTCATTTGAGGGCTAAAGCTGGAAGGTTGGAGGTAAGTTGGAGGTTCTTCAACCTCGTGAACGGCATCAAAGGTTTAGCACTAAGACACTTTATGAATTAGACTGAGGAGTCTTACAGTTCAGACTGACGTCCTTTAGTTTTAGAGAGAACTCGGCTTTGGACCTGTTTTTAGCCTCAGGATGTTTTTTAGAGTCTCTCTCTGATCTACAGAGCCGCTCACATTAAACTCATCTGATCAACAGAACAGTGGTGATGAAAGAGCTGGTCGGTATTTGGTCACTCTGGACTGCAGGAACATTTCGATTCATTTTCAAAGTGTTTCAAAGCTTCATCAATCTTCATCAGCTCTTTTCTGCAAACGAAGAAGCAGCCATGACACGCCTCAGGTTGTGTTCGGATCAGCGTCGACTTCCTTTAAACTTCCAACACAATAAAGTCGAGTTCACTGGATGAGCTGCTGACGAGCTCCAATCAGGGGAAAGCCTCATGAACTGACACCAGCTGGATGTGTTTACACAGTGACGATCAGAAGGTCCAATGACCCAGTTAGAACAAGAACAACCACTCTGACC
The DNA here is from genome assembly GCA_014281875.1 of Nibea albiflora. NCBI lineage: Eukaryota > Metazoa > Chordata > Actinopteri > Sciaenidae > Nibea > Nibea albiflora. The sequence continues at coordinate 26,283,978 of CM024794.1, forward strand.
ATCAGAGGGTCAAAGGTTCTCTAGAAGCAGAACAGACCGCAGAACAGACTGTCTTTGTCTTTTAGTTTAATTGTGAAGCAAAAAGGAGGCTGCTGAGAAAGTGTGGATTTCTTTTACTGGAGAAGGGCAAACACAGTTGAGAAAGGCATCACTCACCGCAGGTGAGAGCACTGCAGGTACGTCTCTGCCTCGTTCACTGCAGTTTAGTTCTGCTGGGACGAAAGACAACAGGCAAAAGTTCATCCACCATCCTGAAGCAACAGAGTTCAAACTGAGGACGAGAGACGGAGACAGCAGCAGAGAGGACAGATGATGGCTGAAGGACGTCCAGGGTGTTTCGTGTATAAATACACTCCTGGAACATTTCAGAGCTTCCTGTCCTTCATAAAAGACACGCTGCAGTCAGAGTTTGTCCAAATCAAACACAGGTGTCAGTGTGCGCTGCTGCAAAGATCATCGTGTTAAAACAAACGTGACAGATCTGTCACTGACGGCGGCTTCATAACCGCAGCAGCGATGATGTCACTGACAAAACTACAGAAACGTTCACTCTGAGACTTTTGTCAAGGTTAAAAGTCTTCTATGGAAATCTCTGCACCTTTATGAGCTCCTATCAGGTAACATCACTTCCTTGGTGACATGCAAGATAAGAAACAATCAAATCAAGCAACCAGGACAGAAGTGTGTTTGTCTGAGCTCATGGTCACTGCAGCCACCTGCACACGCTGAATATAACTCTGCAGACATGAAAGCAAAGCGTGTTGATTCAAGGCGCTGGCCTGTTATTCATACGGCACTTGGTGATGCCAGGCTGAGGGACTCCAGCACTGCAGAGTGACCTTCATGTGAGGAAAGAACGCAGCAGACAACTAAATCAATGTTTATAATATTTAGCGTGACACTGATGGAGAGACTGTACTTAATGTGGACCGGTCACATGTCTGATACCCGGTCCCATCAAAAATGTCAGAACTGGCACCGCGATCCAGCGGATCAAATCGATGCGTCTCCTCTTCATGTGTTCTCTCTCTCGGTTCACACACTCAGCAGCAGCCTAATGAACCCGTGTTGGGTTTGCTGAGACGCCTCATTTCTGATTCATTTGTGTTGCTGTTGGAGGGCCAAAGAGAGGAAAGAGTGTGACGCTGTGAGTCTTTTTAACGTCCCTCCATCATGACACAAAGTAACAGTAAGTGATAGAAACTTCAGGAACGACAGAGCGCCCCCTGCAGAGCAGACTGTCTGATTAACTGGAGTCTGTCTTCAGGTCAGACAAACTCCTCCTCAGCTCCTAACCGCTGCTCCACAGCACTTTTCTGTATTTCCTGATTTAAAAGCTTCACTGACGGGTTGAAATATCTAAAAATGGAACGCTGGTCTTACAAGGGCATTAACTTTTGACGCGTGTTCGACAGGTTCATTAGCTGACTGGACAGACTGCAGTGCAGGGGGAAGAAGACACGTCCATCTGACTGGATATGTCTCCATAAGAAATTGAAGAGAGCCAGCACCGTCATGCTGCAGTGACATTCAGCGGGCCATAGGCTCAGTAACCAGCATGCTGCCTCGTAGTAAAGATCTCCATGACAGCAGCCTGTCTAACATGTGGACCATGCTGCCTCATCTGTAGTCAGAATTCAATTAAAGTCTCCACTGAGGCTGAAGAATCATTTTGTAAGTCTAATATATCGTCACTTTCCAAAGACAACACAGACAGCACCTCCCACACGGAGTCAGGGAGTGAGTGAATGCAGAGTATAATGAAGCCAGTTAAATTCTGCATTATGCAGCTCAGGCTGGCTCGTGAAACGGCAGACCATCTCTGAGATGTTCTTGTGGCCTCTGTCCTCGGGGTAGAAAGGACTTAAATATGCAGCGGTGATGGCATCAGGGCATGTGGTCTCTGCTTCCAGTGCTGGAGAAACTCCAGTAACAAGTTGCCACTCGTTGCTCTCAATTTAAAAAGTTGAGTGTGTGTGTGTGTGTGTGTGTGTGTGTGTGTGTGTGTGTTGTGTGTGTGTGTGTGTGTATGTGCAGCATGAGCTGAAATCCTCTAAATAACAGCGCGCTCCACATTAATAACACAAACCTCTGCTGCTGTGTCTTTCTAGTGCTGGTCCTAAACTCAGATATCGCAATTTTATATGTCAGCCTTCAACAGCAGACTGAGAGCGCTGCCCACTAAGGCCGAACACAAAGGGAGGAAACATTCCACTGACCCAGACTGAGCCTTCAGCAAAACTGAAACAAGGTCCTGCAGAAGCAGACTGACAGGCAGAGGCAGAGCAGTAACTCAGTGAGTCTATACAGAGGAGTCAAAGAAACAAGCCTCGTTTCCACCGCGTGACACGGCTTCATCATCAGTGTGTGGCTGATTGTCACAGCAAGGAGACTGAAGGCATCCAGACAAATGACAGATCAGATTTATATAGAATTATTGTTGCAGTGGATTAAAACATTTTTGTGTGCAGGTAGAAAAACAATGTTTAAAGTTCAATAAAACTATCTTAAGATTAGATGTGACATTTTCTTTTAGTGACAGTGGAAATAAAGTGAGCAGAACAAAGAGACACAGGAGGAGCTGAAACAGAAGGAAGGAAGGAAGGAAGGAAGGAAGGAAGGAAGGAAGGAAGGGAAGGAAGGAAGGAAGGAAGGAAGGAAGGAAGGAAGGAAGGAAGGGAGAGCAGGTCTTGATGTTTTAATGAGGCGATGATGACACGTGCAGCTTCCTGTTGTCTGCTCTGTGATGGAACATCACACACACACACACACACACACACACACACACACACACACCACAGGCAGATACATACAGGTGGATAATACACACAGCCTTATCTAACAAGCTTGGTAATAAACGTACACACACACATCTCTCTCTCACACACACTCTTACAGTAAAGTTTGACACTTCATTAAATCTCCTTGTTCTTAGCGAGCGCCTGGGCCGGCCCAAGGTTAATGAGGCCGTTCAGGCTGCAGTAAAGGTTTCACTACAGGCTGCTCCACGCCATAAAGAAGCTATTTGGTGTGCTATCACACTGCAGCCGTGAGCAGCCGCGACCGCACAGTCAATGTTTCTGATCGTGTCATGGAGGGAAACTAATTAGCCTCATTAGAGCAACATTTTATTTGGGATTAGAGCAGGACGATGAATATTTAAGCAGCGTGTTGACACTTTTATCTCGGAGGGAGGGAGGGAGGGGCTGTGCAGAGCAGGCAGGACTGAATATGACCAGCTTCACTCATCCAAGGACGCAAAGACCGAGAGACTGACTCACGTCTGCAGCTAGTGGACGTCTGACGTCCGTCAACAGGGAGTCGTTTCAGACGCAGACTCAGTCTGCATGTTTATTCATATGAATGCTGACTTCATTTAATGTAACAGTGCAGCTCAGTGTCAGCCTGAGCAGAGGCTGAACCACCCAGAGTAACTAAACCACCTGCGTAGGTGTGCAGCGTCTGTAACACTCACCTGTGCAGGAACAATCAGGCTTTCTGAGCTCGTCACTTATTATATAGCATGTGACTGTATGGATAATATAACTGCATACACAGCTCAGCTATCAGGGAAATAAAAGCACACCAAGGCCAGAGCAGACCTTCAGTGTGATGGAGCAGGTTTGCTTTAAGTTGCTTCCTGCACAGGAGATGATGTGAGCTGCTGAAATCAGAGACTCGCGGCTGCGAGGCTTTCCTAGCTTTGTGAGTTGATCCCAGAAATCCTCCGTCAGCGCCACATGAAGGAAACGTGCCGTCACGTCGGGACTAAACTAAATCAACAGTAATCTGCTGTTTATTCATCTCTGAGAGTAAACCTGCGATACGCGGCGCTCATGTTTTCACACTGTTTGGCAGAGACTGACAGTATGCATAATTCAGCATTTAGGTGCCACCTCAGGGTGCATCATGGGAATACAGCGGTGTCAATCAATCTAGCTGGCTTGCAGGAAAGGAAAGCGCTGAGTCATGCACAGGATGAAGCCACAGCCATGAAGCCATGCACACTCATCCCCAGGCAGCGAAGAACAGCATCCACAGGTTAGCGCGAGCACACGGTGAGGCAGGCTGTCTATGACTGGATGTGCTGAGCGTCACAGGCTTCATCCAGCTGATAATTCTGTTTGTGCAGGAAGTGTCAGGCGGTGAGCTGCACACGGAGTCCAGGCATACAGGTGTGTGGTAGTACTGAACGCTCGCAGCAGGCTGTGCGCTGTTTGCTATATCTGTTATTTCCCTAAAGCAGAACAGAGCCGATCTGTCACGTTTCAAACTCACAAGATTTTCTTCTTGCAGTCTGAAGTCCAGCTCGAGCAAGAAGCCGCCAGAGTAAATCTGGGACTGACTTTTAGTGGTTGGTGAGAGCTTGGTGAAAGACAGACGCCGAGCTGGGCTGACTGCTGCTGGACTCGTCAGTAATATTAACTTTTATCAGAGCTGAACCTGAGAAGAACCTTAAAAAGAAGCTTAAAGAACCTTACCTTGTGTGTGTTCTCTGTCTGACATTTCAGGGGCATTCACAGGTTTTCACTGAGGGGAAAAAAGAAGTTTAATAACAACTTTCAGAGTAAGAATGAAAAAGGCTGGTCTGTAATTTAATTTGACCTCGTTATCACGAGCCAGCGACTGTTACTGAGCTCCCATAAAAATCTAATGAATTCTCACGGCCATCATTTGGCCAAATGAAGTTCTGTGTGGCCAGAAAAGGCTGCTGCTGCTCAGGCTGAGATTACAAAGGGTGTGCATGTATGTGTGGAGTGACTGCGGAGGTGTCGACTCCTGAGGAAGACTACGCCGAGGCAGAGAGCGTTACGTGGACGCTCGGTGAAGAGTCTCTCTGTTCGTCTTCACCCACGCTGCTTCCTGTAACAGTCACTAGAAAACATTTGTCAGATTTGTGGGTTGTGCTATCAGTCAGACGCTGTCAGTCCTTCAGATGTGTTATTCGGCTTGTTTGGTAGCGCCTCTTTCTCCTGCAGCTTTACTGCAAAGAAAATCACTGAAGCTTGAGAAGCTGAAGGTTCCCACGACGTTGACTTTCTGATGCTGTGCTTTGCTGAGCTGCGTCCTGAAAGTGGGCCATGGGTGTGAAGAGGTCAAAGGTTAACGCGTCCGCCGAGGCTGCAGCCGCTGCTGCAGTAATGATGTTGATCTTGATGGTCAGCGGATCTTTGATGTGATGCCTCGCGGTGCTGCATCCACACAGGACCAATAATCGCTCACTTAACGTCTCCTCTGAGGCCTTTTACAGCCCGACGCTCCGTACAAGCTCACCTGACTGCAGTCGTGTCACTGTGACTGATCTGAAATCAATGTTCAAACACTGCGGTCAGCACTACCTGCAGGTTTTACTGAGAGAATCAACAACAATCAAATAAATATTATGACCACTCACTATGGAAATGATTAATAACCAGCGCTGTGTGTGCATACTGCAGTTTATCTGTAGCCGCAGCACCACGAGCTGCACGGACTACAGACTGAGAGAATAAAGCGTCCTGACTTCAGTGATCCTTCTAATCTGTCGCCTGCTGCTGCTCGCTTTATTATTTCAAAGACGCTTCACAAATAATCAGACGTGTGTCATCGACATTCAAACTAAAGAAACATGGCTGCTGAGCTGAAACACTTCACTCTCTTTGTGACCGTGTGGCTCTGTGGCGCAATGGATAGCGCGTTGGACTTCTAGACTGGAATAGGTGAAGTAATTCAAAGGTTGTGGGTTCGAGTCCCACCAGAGTCGAACTTTAAAAGCATGAATGAAGCTCCAGTGTGGAAGATTTGCAGCAGCTGTGTTGTTTCTTCTTCACACTAGCGAGGTGAGCGATCAGTCCACCAGATGCAACTAAAATCTGCACACTGGACCTTTAAGTGAAGCTGATATTAAATGAAATGAAATGCGTCTGTGGATCAGGAGGTAGAACGGCGGTTCGACCCGGCTCGTCCAGTCTGCATGAACAGAACATTCGTTATATTTTCATATTATTACTATTAGACAAAGTTCTGCTGTATTTATCACAGTGAAATACTGTAATATATGTAATATACTGTAATATTTCTACATTCAGCACTTCACAGATTTTCCTGTTCCTTTGATTAAAAAGTCAGCTGATCGTTTGAGTTCTAATCGCTCATTAGCTGAACACACATTTTATTTCAGGCACGTTTAAAGCTTCACTATTTATTTGATGCAGCAGTAATGGCTTTTTCCTCCTCTTTAATATTTTTCCCTCCGTGCCTCGAGGCTTGTCTCTGTATTTTTAACCTGAGCTAACCTAACAAGGGAAAAGCCTGGTGACTCATTGTGTGTGTGTGTGTGTGTGTGTCTCTGTGAATTGCTGCAGCGATGAATTAATGAGTGAGCAGTCGAGCTGCAGAGGATACTGGACTGAATCAAAGCTACAAACACGAGTGTTTCCATCACGGCTAACTGGCTCGCAGCCAGCTTGGACCGAACTCTGAACACTGATCAGATTTGTTCAAATCAAATCAGTCAACATAGAAAATGTCTGTGTTTTAGCCACTTTGTTTGGACTGAGAATAAAAATGTTGCAGTCTGTGTTTGTCTTTATTCCAAGATGGAATATTAAGGTCCACACACGAGTAAGCAGGTGAAGGACAGTCCTGTCACCGAGGGACGACTCTTCTGTCGTCTCCTTTCTTTGGATTAGGAGTAATTAATTACTAAATTAAATTAATCAACCATTTCCCTGCTAATCTGGAGCATCTAAATCACTCTGGACACAGAGGTCAGTACGCTCACTTCTTCTCAGCAGGTACTGACCAGGGTGGAAGAGTCAGTACGCCTCCAAAGAGTCCAGCTCAACTCCTTCCTACAATCTTATCTCATCCCTCCTTCTCCTCATGCCTCCGGCTAGCAGAGGCTGGTAGAACATCTGCAGCATCCAGAGTCATCAGAGAGCCGATGGAAAGATGTTTGTGGCAGCTAACTGTAGTACGCGGTGTAGACGTCTCCTCCTCCAGCTGCAGCAGGTGGATGTTGATGTTTGGAGGAGGTCGTGCAGCTTCCGTCGTGACCATGCGGGTTTAGATTTGCAGCGTTACTTCAAATGTTTGTTTTCACTGACCGAGCAGAATGCAAGTGAGGAAGCATCAGTGTGCACACGATCCTGTTCATCAACATTCTCACAGTGATAAGACTCTGTCCATCCTCTTCCTGTCCTCAGGACCCGATCGATCGCCCCGCAGACCCCTGATTAGAGACCGAGACAGAGGCACAAATTGCAGAGGACTCGTTATTTTCTGTCTCCGTCACCTCCAGTGACGAACATTTAAATCATTAAAATTGTGTTTCTGTTTACGACAGACGCTGACAGGAAGGAAACGTAATTTCAGCAATTGCGATGCAGAGCGAGCCAAGCGCGTTATTTCCTGTGAGCGCTGAGCGAACGCCGCGTCCGTCCTCTCCGTCTGTGAGAGCCTCAAATTACTGGTGACATTTCAAAAAGTGACTTTTGCTGCAAAAAGCTTCCACACGTGTAAGCAATGACTCAGCATCTGCGTTAACTGGACAGAAACGCTTCCTGTTAATGTGTTTCAATGTTCAAAACTTTACTTCCTCGTCACGACATGGAGGTCAAAGGCTCCCATAATGCCGTTCAGCTCCGCTGGGACCTGATTGGGTTTAATCCTTCAGCTGAGGATGTGAGATCGCTGGATGCCCAGAGGGCCGACAAACAGCCCATAAAATAACTTTAAGGAATCAATTTTTACGGTGAAACCTCGGCCGATTGGACGGCGCAGCTGTCCGTCATGTCACACTGAGCTCATCACAGGTCAATATTTCACAGATTCACTCTCGACCTTTAACACGTCCGGCGTCGGTCAGCGGTACCTGCAGGTTTTACAGAGCAGGCTAAATCATCAGCACATGATGGGCTCGAAGATTTCATTATATATGACTGTCCTGAGACTGTCACACTGTTCCACCCCGAAACAACGTTCGCTTACGTTCAAGTATTAAATACGGAGAGGGAGTTCACGGCAACAGAACGCAGGATTTACATGTTTGCTGGAAGATGGGTGGTTCTGTTAAACTGGTCTTGATATAAATATATACGTATATGACATGCAGCACAGGGTCTCTGTCCGGACTTGAACCCTGCCGCTGCAGTAAGTAAGAACCCCCGAAGGCCCCGTGAAGCCGGTCCTGACTGAGATGAACGATCGCGTGGACCTCGGTGACGGGCCGGTCAATCATCTGGAGGCAGGACGGGTCGATCACGTCTTAGAGGTAGAAAAGAGCAGCTTCCCTTCACCGTCCTGCCCTGAGAGGCAGATCTGACCTGGTAATTACTTTTACCTAAATGATGATCAATAATCTGACACATTAAATTAACAGCTGTAGATATTTGGCCCGCTTTACCTGAGTGAAGGTCCTGATCCAACATTATCCTAAATTATTGATAAATTCTGGATAAAAGTTGAACTAGCTGTCCTCCAGAGAGATGATCGATCCCTGCAGAGTTTTATTTTATCAAGTCACTCTCGTAATTAACATTAATTAGTGACGGCTGATATGATCTGCTGCACACAATGTGCAGACTCTTCACCGCTAATAAGAGATAACAGCTTTGTTCCTGTCAGAGATCAAGCTGGGACGTCGCTTATAAAGTAGTTTGAAGAGTTCTGCCTCAAACAGCGTCAACACTGGAAGTTCTGCTTACATGTATGTGCATCAGTTACATGTATGTGCATCAGTTACATGTATGTGCATCAGTTACATGTATGTGCATCAGTTACATGTATGTGCATCAGTTACATGTATGTGCATCAGTTACATGTATGTGCATCAGTTATATGTATGTGCATCAGTTACATGTATGTGCATCAGTTACATGTATGTGCATCAGTTACATGTATGTGCATCAGTTACATGTATGTGCATCAGTTACATGTATGTGCATCAGTTATATGTATGTGCATCAGTTATATGCAGTACGATCACTGTAAAGACTGTATGGTCACTGTAGCTGCGACCCAACAACACGCTGTGTGGTTTGAATCCCTGATACTTCTGATCCTGAACCAGCCTGCACACAAAGTCTGCTGCTGTCCGCTGAACAACACACAGCTCAGCAGGTTCAGCTTAAAATAGGAAATGGAAAGCAAGATGACGCAGTTATTATAATCAGATTTGTCTAATTGTATCATAAATGCTGTTTATTGTCGGGATAATAAGACTTTATTTTCATCAGCTCCTCTGTCAGGTCCCAGTTAAAGTAAAATGGAGGATGAAGCACCTGTGCAGAGAGCGAGGAGTCCTCAGGAGGACATGACAGATAGAGCTCAGTGTCATCTGCATAGCAGTGATAGGAAAAGCCGTGTGAGCGGATAATCGGACCCATGGAGGCGGTGTAGATTGCAAATAGAAGGAGCCCCAGCACCGAGCCCTGGGGCACTCCTGTGGAGAGGCGATGCGATCCATCCATCCATGTTAAGAATGTTTCCAGCTGTGGGAAGCTTCCCAAGGCCAGACTTTGGTCAGGTCTGAAGTCTGAGGCGACGTGACTGGAGAAGGTTAGTTTGTCATCTCGTCCAAATATGGTCACTTCTGGCTCCAAAAGAACGAGACTGAACTGAAATCGAGTCTTTAAATGGTTGATGTCACACGGTGCGTTCACACGTCCTCCACTGAATGCAGCAGAAGAGTCCCTGAAATGAAAGTGAACCTGAATGAAATTAAAACCTTTGATTAAGTTTTCCAAAAAAGGAGGCAGGCGTGCCGGCCTTTGAGTTTAAAATGTCTGGCTCACACTCCTGAACAAAAGCCTCGGCGTGTCCCTTTGTGCCCGTGTCATGCCTGAACAGAGGACTGCCAGGTAAAGCAGCGAGGCAGTGTGTGGCATAACAGAAGCATTTCTTGGCTCTCCTTTGACGGAAAAGCTCTTGATCCTCTTTTCAGTGGTGGGCTTGGGAGCTTTAGACGGATGCTCTATTTTAGCGACAGCAGACGAAGTGTTGGAAGCGCAGCCAAACATCCCCCAGCTGTCACTTCAACGCACGGATGATGGCCTTGTTTTCTGCTCCCGCGTGGTTCGCAGGAAGTTGACACACGCTCGTCTCTCCCCTGCTCGTTCCTTTGCTCCTCCCTCCTGCTGCTCCTCGACTCGTGTCCTCTCCTTACTTTTTGTTTCAAGGTTTTTCCCTCAAACATTCATCCAATCTACCGTCAGTAGGTCAGTCTACAGTCTCACCTGATTACAGGTTTGTACGACGCCCTCTGAACTGTTTGCTTTAAAGGAAGGAGAGAGCGAGGCGAGGCGGGCTGCAAAGAGAGAGGTGTCATATTAAAGCTGAGCAGCTCTGACAGAAGCAAACTGTCCTCTTAAAACTATTTAGTTTGCGGAAGAGAACGAATAATTATCACAGTGCCAAGGTGACACCGAGCGAGCCACTTCAACCACATGTAGCTAACGCCACGGGGACGGCTCAGGATTCAATTCAAATCGGACTCAAGCAGCTCGGATAAATGACTCGCTTTGTAGCAGAGTGACGCTGAGCCGAGGCCGAAGGAGTTCAGACTCACCAGAGACGTGGATTTCACAGCAGGTGTTCAAATTCAAGGTGGAAACTTTGTGTGAAAAGCTTTTCTTACCAAAGCTTTAAGGCACCGCTGTCACCGTTACACACACTTCTTGTCATGTTCACGTTTCACGTTCCCATCGGCATCGTTTCATGCTGCAATGCCACACAAGTGTTGGAGAATACAGCGCGCTCAAAACGTATCAAACCTCTGACGTGCAGTACATCATGTGACTCGTCCTGCCTCTGTAACATAATCTATGCTATGATTTTATTAATATCACCTGTTAATGAATCATCGTTTTTCAACATGAGGCTTCAAACTTACTTACTAAGCTGATTAGTTACGTTGCAGACGTTGCAGAGAGCGAGCCTTCTTCCATGTTGAGACAAAACAGCATCTCCAGCACCTTCCAGTTTCTGAGTATCATGATACGGTGAGGCGAGGGTGATTCAGCCGGTTGCAGTTTGCAGCTTTGCTGCATGTTGCTGTCACTGTGGAGCAGATGATTCTGCTGCAGTCTGCCCTTGTCCTTGGCAGAGAAGGCGATCGACTGCACTCTAACCCTGCAGTCCCTCTGGACCCTGAACTCATCCAGAACCGAGCCTGCAGCTGCTGCATCAGAACATTAAAACCTCCCCACGTTGGTTCTTCACTCGAGCACTGCAGTCTTTGTCACCACTGACACGGTTCGACCACTGAAACCTTCACATTATAAATTAATGTGGGGCAAGTGAGCTAATATGAAAGTGTCATGAAATGAATTCCCTCTTTACATTTTTGATGAAGCCGCTTCATGCCTGCAGTGATCGCACGCTCGATGAATCATACATGGCGGGATAAAGTGCCCGCATGCCTGCAGCAGCAGAAGGCGTTTCATGATTTTATAAAAACAGACTCCTCCTGTGATCCGACGTCGAGGATCCGACCAGCGCAGCTCGAGTCAAAGTTCTTTAATCCTCAGATCAAATGAAACAGAAAACATTATCGCAGATGTTGCAGGTGTCGCCATGAATCCCATTTTGATGTGACGGACACTCATTTGAGCGGTGAAGGCACTCAGCAGCTGTGACACACTCAGTTTGAGTGCACCATGATTATTGGTTGCTTTACAAATGTTTGTTTTGTGGCTGCAGCCCATTATCTCCGATAGATGCACCTGTGTGTCTGTGTCAGTGAAGAGCCATCTGTATTCCACGCTGTGACACAGACAGACGGAAACATTTTGTCATCTCCGCTTGTCATCGTCACAAATGAGAAGAAGCAAACTTTGTTCAGGAAATCGACCTTTCTGTGGTGAAATATCTCTGCTGCCGTATGAAGTGTGTATTAGTGCCGTGAGCCGCAGCCACACATGGATGAACTGTTGTCATGTTTTATAAGGTCACATGTTCAGAAACACACACTGTGCTCATGCATATACAGCATGTGTGTGTGTGTGCGTTCATGTGCACACCGCCATCTTTGCTGCATGGCACGCTGATGGTTGTTTACTGCGTGCATTCTTCGTGTTTGACCCTGAACACACCGAGCTCCATCTGATGCAGCGAGGCCTGTTACAGTCTGTCTGTACTTCACTGTCCATTTAGTGAACGTTCAAGTACCTGCACATAAATAAAGTGGCTACAATTTTCCAAAACAGACTTTTCTTTCTTAGAGGCTGCCGAGCCCGGTTACACTGCCCAGCAACACATTGCCCCGGGCTTGAAATAATATGTGATCTCCAGGGCCCGGTATTTCAAAACTTGTAATCTGGACCAGGATAATCACTTTTGAAATACCGGGCCCAGGCGTGAGCTAATGTGATGGTGTGAACGGTCTCTGAGAGGTTAAACACAGATTCAGACAAATCTTTAAGGATTCTTTGGTTTCCTCTGAAAATCTGAAACTTCCAAACGTGAAGCTGAAAGTTTTAATTAGGACAGAAATGATCATGCACAACTTGCTCCGATTATTTTTAATTTCTGTCTGCGCTCAGCTCAGTTGGTTTGGAGTGAGGTCGCGAGAAAACTTCTTTAAAATGTAATTACACATTTTTGTTGCGTCAAGTCTTTCTCTCTTTTGAAAAATATCTGCTGTGCCATCTGTGCGTCCTCCGAGAGTTTCCAAGACGCTCCTGGGTGATGATGGAGATTTCAGCTCTTCTTCCCAGCAGGGCGACGTCTCAATCTCTTTCAGCTCGGGGAAAACAATGCTGCTCTCTTCTGTGAGAGGCAGATAGAAGCTGCACAGTGAGAGACATTCAAATATGATGGGAGATAAACTGTCCTGAGACACTGCTGTACTGAGCAGGTCTTTGTTTGACCACCTGTGAGTCAGTTTAACTTCCAGTTCAGGTGTAAAAGTCAGACGCTGTTTTGTCAGAGAAGACAAAGTCAGAGCGAGGAGTGCTGACGAGGAACAAATGCTATCAGACTCAAACCTGCCGTGTCAGGAGGACAGGAAACACGAGTGCGAGTCTGCCTGAAGGTTTCTGCTGATTCATTTCTGTAAAACATGTTTTTGTTCTGACACTCAGCAGCTGCGGGGTTTGATATCATTATTACGTTATTAGCAAAGACATTTCTGTTTCATAAGAGTGACACCAGAGAAATGTGGAGCCGAAAGTCTTCCCAAAGGGCCGGGGTCGTGGTGCCACGTAAAAACCTGAATATCTCGTGGAGTCAGCTCTGTGACAGACGTGAAGTATCAAGTGAAACCTGCTCCGAGTGATCAGGAGGCGACGGCAGGATATTTATCTACAGTGAATAATCAGAGCCTCCAAACAAGCTCGACAGGAACAATGTCAATGATCCTTAACTTCTTTTCTTTGCTGTTAATCTCAATAATGTCTGGAGAAGAAGCCGTGCCATTCTTTGAGTACTGTGAGAGATTTATCCTGTCTGAACGGCTGCTTTATTTACTCCACGCTGCAAACACGCCGGTGCATGCACAACATCAGATCTTCACGTCTGCGTTCATCCTGGCTCACACTGAGGAAATAAAACATGTTATCAATGAGATTCAGCAGCATGCAGGCGTGCTCGCTGAGGCCAGGCCTGTTGTTTGCTGTCTCTCTAACGTGAAGTCTCCACCTTCAGGGAGTTTTAACTCGTGCCTGGTTCAATTCCGCTGAAGCAGAACTGCCACAGAAAATCGTCTTTATTTGAGGCTACACTCGCAGAAAGTGACAGGAACCATCGCAGAGCTGAGCGCTGACACGAATGTGAGATGACATGAATCTGTTATGAGGCAGATTCTGGCTGCCAAGGCAGGAGGAGGCTTCTGGTTTGAGGACACGTGGACTCTGTTTTTTTTTAACTTTTGGATTCAGAAAACTTTTTTTCAACACCTGAAGGGAAGTTAAATAAGAGGACAGGCTGGAGCTGCACGTTGTTCTCAAAGTCAGATTTTCTGAGTGTTTGTCTGTTTGTGGATCTTTGAAGAGCTGCAGCGTCGTGTCAGGTAGGACTGACGTAGAAGAGCAGAACATCCTCCAACGTCCACAAACTCCTCCTTCACTTCTCTGAGAGGAATTCCAGTTTTAGTACAACCCGGGTCTGATTCTTCTATCATACATCATTGAAGTTCTGCACTCCGGTCCGACGGGTCAGCTGACTCTGAGAACTGACAGACATGAAAAGTTTTAAGAAACTTGATGATTTAACCTTCAGCCACGTCACTGAAGTTCTCGTATGAATCAACCTGTACTATGATTAAACCACCTGACATGTTTTTACACCTGAGGAGGATAAACTGCTGCAAGCCTTCATGGATGATGTCACACGCCGATCTGTCTGTGGATGAATGCGGCGACAGAAAGAAGCAGAAAACCGAAGTGTGCTGCATTATTCACACCGTATAATCATATGTGTCTTATTAATGCGACACTATGATGGCAGGCTTTAAGGAGGCGACTAACACGAGGAGTAACCACCGGCGCTGAGCCACTGTGATCACATTCAAAGGAATGTGACTGGCATTCAGCTGCTGAATGAAACACCAACCAGGCGTGAAGAAAATGGAAATCAGACATTTTTTAATTTGTGTTCCGACATCGACGAAAAATAACGTTCACTGAGAAATAAGTTGGAAATCTCTTCATCACCACATCAGCAGCAGCTAAAACAGTTTTAATGGTGAAGACTTAAACGTCATTTTAAGGAAATTCATATTTATATTCATTTAATAAAGTTGTATTTTAAATGACAGTATAGTAGCATAAAAATCAAAAAAATCAACTGACTCGAGGCGCCACACAGAAATCACGACACGAGACTAAAAGACAGGAAGTAAACATGAACACAAAGAGCTCAGGTGAAGGTGTGCAGTGTCACAGAGACAGAAGAAGACGAGCAGAAGCAAAGTGAGCCTGCAGGAGGTCAAAGGTGAGAGGCAGGAAGAGAGAAAACAGGTTTCCATCAGCACGACGGGAGTTTCTCCTTCAGCGTGGGACGCGCTCGGCTCGCTCACTCGCTCGTCGACCTGCTTCATCTTTGGTATTTATAAAGAGCCACTTAACATTCACCAAAGAAGTAGAAGCACGCACACGGCAGCTGTCTGAGAAGAAGATCAGCCGTCACGTAGATGAGGAGTCAAAACCGACACTCAAAGCGCTTGTGAACTTTGAGAGGAGCGTTTCCTCCTCAGCCGACGGGAGAACACAGTCTCCTCCTCCTCCTCTTCGTCCCCCTCCTCCCCCTCCTCCTCCCCCTCCTCCTTCTCCTCCTCCTCCTCCTCCTCCTCCGTGAGGAGCGGTAGCATGTAGTCGTCCTCGCGTCGTCTTCGAAATGAGACGACACTGTCAGTCTGTCAGTGTGAACGTGGAGCGGCTCTCGACCCGCTCTTTGTTCTGAAGGACAGCAGCAGTCCAGATGTGAAGCGCTGACTTCAAGCTGAATGGAATGGAGCCGTCACCTGTAACACTTCTGATTATCAGCTGATGAAAACAGAATGCAGATTTCTTAAACCTGTCCTGATTTTGTGTTTCTCGTTTAGTGCTTCCTGTTTTATTTTGTAGTCCTCTTCGTGTCTGTAACTTCACTTCCTGTTGTTGATTTCCTGATTAGTCTCACCTGTGTCGTGTCATGGCGCCTCACTCGTGTGTGTCTGTTTCTCAGTCCTGTATTTGTTTGGTCGTTGTGTTTGTCGCAGTGTTCCTCCTTCCTCTTCCTCTTCCTCTTCCTCTTCCTGTTTCTCGTGGAGGTCAGTTCTGGATTTTTCTTGGATTGTTGTGTTTAGTTTGTGTTTGTCTGGACGTTGAAGAACTGAGTGAGGTGAGTTTGTTTGGCCTCTCTGGGGAACCATGGAGGATGAACCGTCGACCTCTTTGAGAGAAAACTGTAAATGTCAGTGATTTCTCTGATGACAAATCAAGCCGGTAAAGATCAATGTGGCCATCGATAGTCTGTCCACGTCATGTAGGAGCAGACTGACGGCAGGAAAACAAAGAAGAAGAAACAGACAGCAGAGATCTGACTGTGCTGCGTTCATGAGCCTCCGTGTCATTAAATCAAACTCTGAAGACACACATGGATGCTGTGCAAAGGTTAATAAGAAGTGAGTGAGAAGTGAGACACCTCGTGTGTCAGAGCTTTATTATCAAGGACAGAGGCCCAGCAGCTTCAACACCTCTCAAGATATTTCAGGAGAGCGACGGCTGACGGAAAAAATGAAACCCGAGTCCAGAGTGAAGCGTTTCCTTCGTTAGTGAAGCTGCTTGATAGAAAAACATTTTCAAATCACTTAACACCTCAGAAGTAGGAGTAGGAGGAAGAGGAGGAGGAGGAAGAGGAGGAGGAGGAGGAGAGGAAGAGGAGGAGGAGGAAGAGGAGGAGGAGGAGGAGGAAGAGGAGGAGGAAGAAGAAGAGGGGGAGGAGGAGGAGGAAGAGGAAGAGGGAGAGGAGGAGGAAGAGGAAGAGGAGGAAGGGATGACCGTACGACTGTCTCCTGCTCTGTCCTGTCACCCTTCTCTTTCTATTTATAGGCTGACATTTCACCGTCTACAGAACAAGCCCTAACAACACAGTGATGGATAGTGTGTGTGTGTGTGTGTGTGTGTGTGTGTGTGTGTGTGTGTGTGTGCCATCCTAAAGAGCAGACTGACGACTGTTTGTTCATCTTAACAGTTCAGCCCTTCAGTGCAGACTTCCTCACAGGTTGCTGATGTTCATCTCCATGTATCGGGCTTTAAGTCTGTCTGCAGGGTGTGTGTGTGTGTGTGTGTGTGTGTGTGTGTGTGTGTGTGTAAAGGTCAGTGAGCTCTTCCTCTCTCAGTGCTGATCCACTGTGTTCAGCTGCAGGTTAATGCAGCATTAAAACACGCTGACACTTCCTGCTTCACTCTGATGAGGTTCTGTTGGGTCAGTATCCAGACGCTAAGCTCACACACAGGCTTAGACATGTCATGTGATGTGCTCGCTGTCAGCCTGTGTTGTCACTGTGACAGAGGCACGTGTCACGATCTTTACGATAGCAAAGCAGGTTGAATATTTCAGTCTGAGGAAAGTCCAACGAGGTCGCACGTCTTCAGTTTCCATCCAAACATTCATCTGTGTTCAGCTCTGAAATCAACATTTGTAATTAGAGTCTGACTCGAGTGACATCACCTGAGGTTCATTCATCACCATGACAGTCTGACTTTTATAAAACAAACACACACTCCTGTCGTCCAAACAGTGACGTGAACACGAGGATTTACCTGCTGCTCCTGAGCAGCATGATCAGTCTGCTGTTTTCATCCAGCCACTCTCCTGTTACAGCTGTGAGAGGCTTGATTTGCATTTCAGCTCCATGGAAGCTTTGAACGTGTTTTCAGACCCCGCGTGTTTCCACCTGCACAGCACCCACAATGCAAAGCCTGCTGAGAACAGATCACTGACTAAAAGATGATTTCATCAGTTCTGGGTTCTGTCCTTCTCATTTTCTAGATTTCTGTCTGTTGTGATCTTTCCGTGCTGCCATCAGGAAGCTGGAGAGTGTAGAAGCAGCGTTACAGCTCGTCTCAGCAGACTGTGTGAGGATACACTCACTGAAGAGTTAACACACTGTGTTGACAAAGTTGTACAACACAGCCGCAGCGGGAACGTTTGTGAGGCAGCTCGGATTTGAGGAGGTGTTCAGCTCACCCAATGCAAATCACTGATGAATATTCAGAAGAAGAAAGTTTGAGAAACATCCACCTGTGAATTTTATCATCAAAGCACCCAAAAAAATCCAGAATCATTTCTGAAAATTTGCTGAAAGATTCTGAATATTTTGTACATGTTGAACTTTAAGAAGTTTAACCATCACATCTATCAACATCAGGCCACAGCTGGAAGGTCATGTGACAGCTCGGAGCCACAGAAGAACATCTCATTGATTTGATCTTTCGGTTCTCCTCCTGTAACTACGATACCGCGGTCACAAAGCGTACCCGCCACGCTGCGCTGCATTTCATTTCATTTGCTGTGTTCTGTGTATTTTTAGGAACGTGACCACAGTTTGCAGCTTCTCTCACTCACTGCCTGCTGAGAGCTGAATCTATGCACGAGGAGTTCTTGTGACCTTCAAGGCTTAAAGACGCGAGTCAGACTCCCATTACGGGAAGATTCAGCTGTCAGGTTGAGAATTCAGCCTCTTGTCATGGAGTTGAAGGTTTCCCATCACGTCAGATGAAGGTCCTGAACTGTGTAATAGTTATTTTATAAATCTTTGCGAGGCTCTGACTCGCCTTGTGTGTGTGAGGATCTCTGAGCTTTCAGCTGAAAGCAGAGCAGTGTTCTCTGTAATCATACATTACAGCTGCATGCTCATATTGTCTCCTACACCTCAGTTTGTTCAGAGTCTGTTGAATAAATCAAAGACAACGTTGGAGGAACATTGAAAATACTCAGGAATGTAAGTAATGAACCTGTGAAGTGCTGACGTCAGCTCTCGGTCTGCAGAGGCTCAAAGACGTCCCGTGTGTGACATGATGCTCGTTCATTCAGAGTGTATCGACCTTTTTGTGTTCCGTGTTTGGAGCTTTGTACTAAACAAGAACAAACTGGACAGAGCTGTTAAAGAGGAACCAATGTACAGTGTTACTTACACATCAGACCAGAGCAGCCACTGAACATGAGCTGTCACCTTCAGGGTGAAGGTACGTCTCTGCATTCTCAGAGGGGCGATAAAGGTTAGTAATCACGCACTGACAGAGAAGCAGGAAAACGAATGTGTCCAGTATGAATGTCATGTCCGCGGTGTCGTGTGCTTCGTGCTCGGGGAGTTGGTCAGCGCAGCTCTGAGGTCTGATTAACTTACAGAACAGATGGAACAGTGGACGCGGTCTCACACATACATACACGGACACACACACGGCACATATGGCCTGCACACATGGTCCGCACGTCCTGTTTGAGCAGTCATTTATTTTGGTTGAACATGAGCTGCAGACCAGCGCAGCTTGGAAGTGAATCGCTGGTCGGGCATATGTGCCCAACGAAGGATTTAAATTGGACTGAATGGAACGCTGTACCGACCTCTGCTTGGATCAGTCGGATGGAAACGTTTGTGTCCAGCATCTGATGAGGCTCCTTCCTCTGTGCCATCAGTGACCCTCACTGAGAGACACGTTCCTTCATCACAGTCAAGGCCATGCTAACAACTTCAACATGCTAACATGACAGTCTTATTCTTATGTAACAGTCTCATCACACAGTGTTGGTGCATTAGTCTAAAGTGTGTGTACTGCAGCAGACTGTACCTGAGTGTGTATCCTGCAACATGTACTTCTGTCAAATGAATATTTATAACAACAGCAGCGCTCTCATTAAAATATTATGGAGTGATACCTGAAGCACTCGAGTCTAATTCTGTAGTCAGGCCGAGAAAAACAGGCAGGAATCTTTGACTTCGCTGCATTATTTTTAAATTAGAGGCAGAATCAAGTTTATTTAAAAAAGAGGAGGTGACACGACGCTGCCAAAACTTGAAATGACTCGCGAGAAAGAGAACTGAAAAACGAAGAAGCCCAAACCGCACCGGCCCGTCTGCGGCACGTCTGTTCTGTTTTTGAGCAGAAAATCTGGTAGATTTTCAAAATAAAATACGCCGTAAAAACAGACGAAGCTAAAAAAGTACGCTTTAGGTAGAAGCTTGTTTAGGAGAACATGCACCGGGTCAACGGGCAAATCTGAGCAAGCAGACAAAGTCTGATGGGATAAACGCTCCCGGTGTTAGTATAACTTATGTAACCTGATTATGTGACATAAGTTATATAACTTAAATCTTTATTTCAAGCCAGCGCCGAGCTTCTCTGTGACATCGTGTGATGTCAAAGATTTGTCATTCACGCTCGACCTGCTCAGTCTGAGTATGAGCAGGTATCAGGTGCTGCTTTACTTCAGGAATCTCCATGCAGATGAATGTCTGACTGTTGATTCACTTCCATGTGATATTTAGTCTGACATGACTTCAGTTTAAAGAGACAAACAGCAGAAGCTGGAGAACACACAGTATGTGAGCGTTCACAGCTCGGCTGACTGAAACACTCTGACTGAATGTTTCCGTACCTGAAATCAGATTCAGAGTCGAAAACGAGCTCGAGATGAGACCATAAAACGTCTAACATCTGCTTTCCATGAACAATACGACCCCATCACACTCACGTAACCCTCAATCTCATCTCCCGGCTGATTTCGTGTGTTCTGCTGTGATGTTTATCAAGCGTTCAGTACAGAGTGCTGCTTCTTGTCGGGGTCGAGTGTCGAGTGGAAGTTTTTACATGCATTCAGGCTGCAGAGTGCCACACAGCAGCACTGCAGCAGCTGCAGCTCATTCAGGCCGAGTTAAACACTCATCTGATATCAAACTGAATATTTAATCAAGCCGTCTCTCTGCTCTGCTGATGAATCGCAGATCTCCATTCTTCCCTCGTGCTCTCACGTCAGCCCGTTCCCTTTTCATCATCCTCCGGGAGGATTTTCAAACTTTTGTTCCTCTCCTTGCTTAAAGTACCTGAAGCAGCTTCAAAAGGAGAGGCTCTCTGTCAGAGAACTTCATATTTGCTCTTCCATCTCCTGCTGTGTTTTAATCCTCTTGAAACATAATGTTCTGTACGTGCCGCTGAAAGCCCGACATAAAGAGACTGTCGACTTAAAGGGGGCCTATTATGCTCATTTCTAGCTCTATGTTTTTATTCTGGGACTCTGCTGGAGAAGCTTTGCATGATTCACAGTTCAAAAAACATCCACATTTATTTTTACCGGCCCTCATCGCAGCCCCTCGGTTCATCCTCACTCTGCTGGCCGACTCTCCGGAAGCCCGACGAGAGGCGGCGTCCAGCGAGTGGACCCTGAATGTGACGATTTCACTGCTCATCAGACCAAGAAAGAATAACTTACACTCAGAAATGGCCGACCAGGGGAAGTAAGTCATGTCTTCATAAATGGTCCGTGGTTTGAAACGCGCTCCGTGTCGTGCAGACGGAGGGCCGGGTGTCCTCCATCAGGTCCTCAGGTGGAGTGACAGTGGAGATGAAAGTGAAAGCGAGGACTGGTCTCGGTGACTCCGACAGACAGACAGCTGGAAATGAACCTGTCATCTTTTAATTTGCTTTCACTCTCCACCTGCCGCCCGCCCGTCTCCCTGTCCGTCTGTTTCTGTCGCCGTCACTCACTTTCCTTTTGTTTGCTGTTCAGATAGACAGATGGCCGCCCGTCTCACACTCCGTCTCCATCTTTAATTACCTGTTGGTGTCTCACTCACTCTCTTGTTGATTGTCTCCATCGTCCGCCCATCTTTCTCTTCTTTCTGTGCCGCTGTACGACTCGTCTTCTGCTGGTTTATTACAAACGATGACGAGTTCAGTTTTAGAGCTGCGTGTTAATCTACCGTCAGTCCAAGCATCTTTATATACGACGTCATCTGTAAGAAACAGAAGACTTTACTGAACTTTAACCCTTTAGCATCCAGGTAGTCAACATCTCCAGTGAGGGAACAAACTGTCCACCACAGTTCACAGACGATTGGCTGTTGTTGGTTCTTATGATCCAGATTTTAAATCTTAAATATCAAACCTGATATTTTTGTGGAGTCAGAAGGTCTAAGAGTGGATCTGTGTAACTCTCACATCGCCAGATAATCCGGGTCAAACGTTGGTACCCACCAGAGTTTCCTTCGATTATCAGGACGGTGAATTTGTGGTAAATCTCAGCCCAGCCTGACGGGCTAATATCTTCAAGGTTAGCAGTGCTTGTTTTCAGTTTTAAAGGTTTCTTACAGTTTTCTCAGACTTTAGCCTCCTCGGTGCTCTTGAACGTCTCGTGTGGGTGGACGAGTTGCTGGTTAACTTTTAATCACCTCCTTCACACACAGCTAACCACACACATGGACACACAGTCAGCTGCACTCAGACAAACTGAGGCCCATTGATCGACTGTGTGTGTGTGTGTGTGTGTGTGTCTTAAAGCTGTGACTGGCTCAAATGGCCGTGTTTTCAGGGTCGTGTCGGGGTTAACTGGATCTGAAGCAAAGCCCGGCAGATGTGGCGTCAATCAGCCTCATCCGTGCCGGAACGCCGGCTGCCAAGACGAGAGGAGAGCTCCATCAGGAAAATGGCGCCGCAGCAGCATGAACTGCCGTCGATTCATCACGGTGTTTGCAGAGGGAGACAGACGGAGGACGGAGAGAGAGATAATAATGGTGTTTGTCTGTGCAGCGCATTCCAAATGAACAATTACACACTGATTTATCTAAAGCAAAAATGCATCGACGGCAACGCAAGAAGAATCAGCAGCAATAAAAATGCTCAGCGTTAAATTTAATTGCAGATCTAATTTCCTCGGGCGGGTCATCACCGCTCAGAGGCCGCTTCACCCGGGACGTCACGCCGCTCCCCGCAGGCTGCCTTCATATATTACTGCGATAACCAGGTTATATTTAATCAGCATCATGAGGAGGCATTTATAAAGTCCCAAATGTTCACTGTGAAGAGATTTCATTTGTTTTCTATAAAATCCTTCATGAACATTCATCAACAACACCTCCATCATGGTCCTGATTAAATGTTGAAAAGTGAGCTGAGACAAAGAAACTGTCTACCTGCTCCATGTTTTCATATTTAACCCTGAAACAAGTGTGAGTGTGTCAGCTGTGACGGTGACGCTCAGTGAGAGAAGTCTGAGAGACTCAACCGAGAACGTGAAGTGAGTTTCAGTCAGAGGTGGCAGGTTCTCTGGACTTGTTCATGCTCCTACGTGTGGTTCAGGTCATCCAAACGTTTGTTGGACGCAGACAGTCAGACAGGCAGACAGTCAAGTCAGACAGGCAGACAGTCAGACAGGCAGACAGGCAGACAGTCCTTGGACATAACTGGAAGTTTGCTGGAGAAAACAAGTCAATGTGGAAGCAGGAAGAAATGTTCAGTATATGCAGACCTGTTGAAACAGAAAACAATCTTTAAAATATATATTTCACATACACACACTGCCCTGCACGAAGACCAGACAATAATAAGACTAGATGTTGCACGCCTGACAGGCGGACATTCAGATATTGAACACAAACATCTCGGGCAACCAGAAAAATCAGCAGTCAACAATCGTGGACCACAGATGGATCAAACCGTCCATTCATCTGCTGCTTCAACTTCTGATAACGAGCACGAACCAGAGACAAGAGCCTGCCGACACAGCCGAACATCCAGAGAGCCACGACACAGCCGAACATCCAGAGAGCCACGACATAGCAGCGAACATCCAGAGAGCCACGGCACAGCCGAACATCCAGAGAGCCACGGCACAGCCGAACATCCAGAGAGCCACGACACATCCGAACATCCAGAGAGCCACGACATAGCAGCGAACATCCAGAGAGCCACGGCACAGCCGAACATCCAGAGAGCCACGACACAGCCGAACATCCAGAGAGCCACGACATAGCAGCGAACATCCAGAGAGCCACGACATAGCAGCGAACATCCAGAGAGCCACGACACAGCCGAACATCCAGAGAGCCACGACACAGCCGAACATCCAGAGAGCCACGACACAGCCGAACATCCAGAGAGCCACGACACAGCCGAACATCCAGAGAGCCACGGCACAGCCGAACATCCAGAGAGCCACGACACAGCCGAACATCCAGAGAGCCACGGCACAGCCGAACATCCAGAGAGCCACGGCACAGCCGAACATCCAGAGAGCCACGACACAGCAGAGAACATCCAGAGAGCCACGGCACAGCCGAACATCCAGAGAGCCTGCCGACACAGCCGAACATCCAGAGAGCCACGACACAGCAGAGAACATCCAGAGAGCCACGACACAGCCGAACATCCAGAGAGCCACGACACAGCAGAGAACATCCAGAGAGCCACGACACAGCAGCGAACATCCAGAGAGCCACGACACAGCCGAACATCCAGAGAGCCACGACACAGTCGAACATCCAGAGAGCCACGGCACAGCCGAACATCCAGAGAGCCACGACACAGCCGAACATCCAGAGAGCCACGACACAGCCGAACATCCAGAGAGCCACGACACAGCCGAACATCCAGAGAGCCACGACACAGCCGAACATCCAGAGAGCCACGACACAGCCGAACATCCAGAGAGCCACGGCACAGCCGAACATCCAGAGAGCCACGACACAGCCGAACATCCAGAGAGCCACGACACAGCCGAACATCCAGAGAGCCACGACACAGCCGAGAACAGCACCGTGCCGTAAGAAGCCATCAGTGCTGACCTCTGAAATCTGTCCACTTCATGTGATGTGTTATTTTTAACACACCTGGATATTCTGCTGCTAGAAAACTGAACATGACTACCGAGACAACGAGCCGTGATCAGAGAGTCCGTTCCACTCGCTGATATTATTCTACTACAACAGGAAAATGACTCTAAATCTGGGAGCAGTGCTGGAGTTCATTTCTTGGTAATGGATGTTCAGGCTTGGCTGAGTGATCCGTTGAACACATTCAGCAGCGTGCATGCTGTGTTTTCAGCAGCAAGGACTGAAGCGTTCACGAAGAGCTTCAACGTTCAGTCCTGACTCATGACGAACAGCAGCTTGGTCAGCAGCTAATCTACAAGTTGGCAGCAGTTAATAAAATAAAGCTCGCCTGGATGGATCTGACATTTCAGTTTGGTTTGGATCCTACGTGAAGCACTTTGTTAACGTCGCTGTTGTTGGAGTGAAACAGGCTAAAAACCTGCAGCTACAAACAGGATGTTGCCTGCAGCAGTAACATGGAATAATTCACAGTAATAATCTGAAGAAAGTAATAAAGGATTGACGGAGCGTGCTCACTGTGGAGAGCAGCACTGTGTTATTATTATTGATTATTACAGTGTTGTTGGTAATAACAACAGTAACTTATTTATTGTGTTTGTCTTTTTACTATGAAGCCTTTCAGAAAATGTTACTAATAAGAGCGTCGTGTCATAAAAAGTTATGATCATATATCTTACATTAGGACGTCTCACAGGTCAATATGCATGAATCAATATGTGGCATCAGCACAGAAGAAGAGCTGCAGTGAAGAGTCGCAGCGACACTTTCCAAAGTTAAGCTGTCAGGTGTTTGCTGGCTCGGCCTCCGGTCTCAGGTCCCAGCGGTAAATGAGCTGTACAATATAAACAAATGGTGACATTAAGCCGCCGAGCGCTGAGTGAAGAATGTCTCCCAAACTTCCCTCAAAGTTCGAGCTGAAGTTGAGGTGAGTCAATGAGGCAGAAGGCCGTGGCATTCAGAGCCAGCGCGGCGGCGGCGGGGCGGCTGCAAAGGTCTGTCAATACTGCAATGACATTAACTGTGAGCAGCAGAGATTTGTCCCATGGCATGTCAGCCTAAATGAGAAGGAGAGTGTGTGTGTGTGTGTGTGCATACCAACTATTACAGTTAAGTATTGGCTTTCCCAGAGATAGTGAGCGTTCGCTGGGAAGGATTGGCTTACAGACCTCAGTGCAGTGTGTACCGCTCGGTTCTGTTGGCTTCATCACACCGTGACCGTCAGCACTCACACTCGAGTGGTTTGCAGTCGAGTGTGAAGCAGCTGGGATGAGAGTCAGGACCTGGAAGTCTGAGGCCGTGGTTCTCTGCAGGAAACGATTGGTTCCTTTGGGACTAAGTGACTTCCCCCCCGAGGGTTCTTGTTCACAAGTGAGGTCCAAATGAACAGGCAGCACCACAAATGATGTGGGCGTGGTACCACACAGTCGTGGTGAAGAGGGAGTTGAGCCAAGAGGCGAAGCTTTCAATCAGTCAATGCATGTCCGACCCTGAAGTGCAGCCATGAGCTCTGGGTATTGACTGAAGGAGTGAGGGTGCGGATACGAGCAGCTGAAATGAGAGACCGTGAGAGGTGAGATGATACGGTGCATCAAAAGGAGCCAGTTCAGGTTGTTTAAGCATTTGATCAGGATGCTTCCCGGGCAGAGACTACTCGATGTTTTCCAGCCACGTGGAGCACCCAGCATGCCCTGAAGGGATTCTCATTTGGCCCCGGGACGCAAGAAGGAACCGGAAAATGTTGGAGAGGGTCGTCTGAATGATGTTGCTCATTAGACTTCTGCATGTACGTCCCAACATCACACCGTCATCCTCCACCAATCATCAGCAGAGTCGATATCAGCAGCAGCGGCTCCCTCTGTTTTCACACTATCATGACATTTAGCTCAATAATACAGACCAACACATGGTGGACCAACAAGCAACACGCAGAATGTCAAATCTATAAAACAGTGTGAATGTCACTGCTGCTGGCTGATGGAGGTGTGTGTGTGTGTGTGTGTGTGTG
The DNA here is from genome assembly GCA_014281875.1 of Nibea albiflora. Classification (NCBI taxonomy): domain Eukaryota; kingdom Metazoa; phylum Chordata; class Actinopteri; family Sciaenidae; genus Nibea; species Nibea albiflora. The sequence goes on from CM024794.1 coordinate 26,310,272, forward strand.
TGTGTGTGTGTGTGTGTGTGTGTGTGTGTGTGTGTGTGATCTGTAAACTTCGGTCGGGTCTGTTAGTGCGTCTTTACGTCTCCAGGCAGCACGTGTGATGCAGATGGATGACGTGGTTAGTACAGCAAACCATGCAGCAGTGCAACTTTCAAGGATCCTTTGTGCTGCTCTGAAAGGAGCCGGTGTAACCAGGACCGCTATCTGTGTATGTTTTAATGTCTAATGCATCCTGTAGATATCAGCACCAGCTCTCCTTTCAAGGCCTGCAGAGGAGGATTCACCGGCTCGGCGTTCTTCAAGGTCTCCTGTTCTCTTTGTACATTATTGTTTGTTTCCACAGCAGCGACTGTGCAGTGTTTAAAGTCGTAGCACGCGTCGGTTAAACAGGCATTCTGAGGATGTCTTCTGCTCAGCGGGTGGGCTGGTATTCATACAAACAGATGTCCTGCTATTATTATAAAGGGTGGAACACAGCAGTGCAGTGAAGTTAGCCTGTTGACAAGCGGCAGTGAGAGAGCGCTACATGCTCCTAATGATGCAAATAAGCAGCACTCTTATAAGTTCCTGAAGAGCGCTCCTTCTCTCCAGTGCCTCGAAGAACGTGACGCTCGACCTTCCCGAGCACTTCCTGTGGGGGCAGCTGCAGTAAGAGCTGAGATTTCTTACCACGCTTTTGTCCAACACCATTTTAATTTGCAGCAAAGTGTTGCAGAAGCTCCGTCAGCTCCTTCGGGTTCACACAGGAGCACTTTCCTCCTCCTCTCTGATTCTACTGTTGGATTTTAACGGCACGTTGAAAATGTTTGACACGTGTGTTTCTTTGTGTAAATACAAGGCCCCCTGCTTCGTGGTTGAGTTCTGACCTTGTGAAATGAGGTTTTATTCCAGCAGAAATCACAGCAGGGAGTCTGCCGTTCTCATTAGAAAGCCAGTCGGCAGCTGCTGTAATGGGCATTAAAAGCATCGCTACGGTCAAGCTGGGCGGTCTTTATCCACAAAGTACTTTTTAGAAAGTAGGCTGGGAACAATCTTCCTTTCAGAATGAGACAAGGCGCGCTCTCAATCACAGATTTCATTCGAACGTTCACTTCCATCAAATGAAATGAAGCCTAGGAGTCTGGATCATGGCCACTGGTACTTTAATTAAGTGTAAATGTACTTTTTGTCAATCCCAAAGAACAGTCGTGCAGTTTGGTGAGAAACCTGCAGAGGACGTCATTATTATTATCCCCCGCGGGCTGAAGACTGAAGCGGTTCTTCTGTTCTGTCACTTCATGGGAGGAAAAGGTTTCACGTCACTGTTCACACTCCTGCTTCTCTGACCTCAGGCCTGCTGCAGCTGATAGAAACAAGATGCATTCAGACTGTGAGTGTCTTTGCTTCAGCCATGTCATGTAGAGCTGCTCCACACATCTGGAAGCATTATGAGCCACAGGCTCGAAGGACGCGTGCAGGAGATGCTTGTCAAAAGTCACAAACGTCACAGCTCGCTGTTATCTTTTTTGTGACTCAGCAGAAAACAGTCGTGACAATGCTTTTTATCTCTCGTGTAGACGCTGAGCTGTTTGACTGCGCCTGTGAAAACTCCCTGACAAATTTTGAAGTTTTATGCTGAAACATTTTCTCACATTCTGCTTTTACAGGCTGAAGCTGAAGGAAGATTTGGTGACAGCAGGCTGTGTGTGATCATATTTATGTCGGCTAATGCTTCTTCATGTCCAATCATAATGGATTATTTGTCGTGGCTTACCTGCTGTGTGTGTATCATGACCTGCTGTGTGTGTATCATGACCTGCTGTGTGTGTATCATGACCTGCTGTGTGTGTATCATGACCTGCTGTGTGTGTATCATGACCTGCTGTGTGTGTATCATGACCTGCTGTGTGTGTATCATGACCTTCTGTGTGTGTATCATGACCTGCTGTGTGTGTATCATGGCCTGCTGTGTGTGTATCATGACCTGCTGTGTGTGTATCATGACCTGCTGTGTGTGTATCATGACCTGCTGTGTGTGTATCATGACCTGCTGTGTGTGTATCATGACCTGCTGTGTGTGTATCATGACCTGCTGTGTGTGTATCATGACCTGCTGTGTGTGTATCATGACCTGCTGTGTGTGTGTATCATGACCTGCTGTGTGTGTATCATGACCTGCTGTGTGTGTGTATCATGACCTGCTGTGTGTGTATCATGACCTGCTGTGTGTGTATCATGACCTGCTGTGTGTGTATCATGACCTGCTGGGTGTGTATCATGACCTGCTGTGTGTGTATCATGACCTGCTGTGTGTGTATCATGACCTGCTGTGTGTGTATCATGACCTGCTGTGTGTGTGTGTATCATGACCTGCTGTGTGTGTATCATGACCTGCTGTGTGTGTATCATGACCTGCTGTGTGTGTATCATGACCTGCTGTGTGTGTGTATCATGACCTGCTGTGTGTGTATCATGACCTGCTGTGTGTGTGTGTATCATGACCTGCTGTGTGTGTATCATGGCCTGCTGTGTGTGTATCATGACCTGCTGTGTGTGTATCATGACCTGCTGTGTGTGTATCATGACCTCCTGTGTGTGTATCATGACCTGCTGTGTGTGTATCATGACCTGCTGTGTGTGTATCATGACCTGCTGTGTGTGTATCATGACCTGCTGTGTGTGTATCATGACCTGCTGTGTGTGTATCATGACCTGCTGTGTGTGTATCATGACCTGCTGTGTGTGTATCATGACCTGCTGTGTGTGTGTATCATGACCTGCTGTGTGTGTATCATGACCTGCTGTGTGTGTATCATGACCTGCTGTGTGTGTATCATGACCTGCTGTGTGTGTATTATGACCTGCTGTGTGTGTATCATGACCTGCTGTGTGTGTATCATGACCTGCTGTGTGTGTATTGTTTTGGGTTGTAAATCCAGGTGTGCGGTTGCCGTCTGGACCTGGTGAGTCCAGATTGGAGCGGCCTATCCGTGGGACCTCGTGTGTCTCTTTCTCATATTCCCTGAACGTATATTTGAAAATACAAATCAGAGCAGATTTGTCACATCTTGAATTCTTGAATCAAACAGATCTGTCTGCTTATTAAACGAGTGCAGAGTTGCTGACGTCCTATTTTCTTCTCTCTCTCTCTCTCTCATCTTCTCTCCATCCATCTGTTCTTCTCTTCCTCTCTTGTGCACACTTGGCTGTCAAGCAGCCGTCTAAACGTCTTCAGAGAAGAAAGAATCTTTTGTGGCGCGTGCAGCCGTCCATCGTCACGCCATATGGTGTAAACAAACGTTAAAACACCGGAGAAGCGAATCACAGATGACTTTAAATGATTCACCGCTCGGCACAGGGAGAGGAAGCCTGTCACCTGTAGAGCTGGAAGCAAAGCCAGACATGCACGAGAGGTGATGATGGAGGAGCCGCCATGTTGGAAGAGCTACAGTGCAGCTTCTTCTTCTTCTTCTTCTTTTTTTATTGTATATTTTTATTATTTTTTGGTGTATTTGATTTCACAGGTTTGACGTCAGGTTTGGGACAGATTATTTCCCCCTGCTGGAAGCTGATTATCCCTCGTTCATCCTCCTCTCCTGTGTTCACCTGTCACAGCTGTACCTGATTATCTCATTAGACCTGGTGTGTGTGTGTGTGTGTGTGTGTGTGTGTGTGTGTGTGTGTGTGTGTGTGTGTCTGGCCGTAGCTCATCTTGGCTGAATCGTGTTTGTTTGGCATCCTGATAAAAATGTTGCGCTGCAGAGAAGAATGATGAGAATCTGTGAGGTCATGTGACAAATCAAAGCTATGAACTCAGAACAAACAAACATTATTTGCATGTTTCATATTTGCATATCGACTGTGTGTACGTACAGCAGAGGCTTTAAATCTGAGGCTCAGTAAATGTGACGCGGCTGAAGAGAGTTCAGAGAAACAGTTTTTATTCTTTTTCAAACTTTCATAGACGCCTCCAGACGTTTCACGGCTTCAGTTTGAAGTTCTGTTCAACTAAATATTAGGCTGTCTCGGCTCGACTGAGTTTCTGTGGATCAAACAACATAAATGAACCTGAAGGCATCGAGATTCGTCGGACCGAACTCACGATGATGCACGATTAAGACAAAACGTCCCGTGTGGTGAGACATCTGGACAAACTCAACACAGGAGCAAATATCTGAGCTCCACCATGTTTCCATAGAACCTGATGGACGATCTCAGAACCTCGTTTGCTGGTTTGGAAAGAGTTACGTGATGTTACACACTCGACAGTGATGAACTGGTGTCGCAGTGCTCAGCCTCAGCAGCCTGCGCTAAGATGAGAGTAATGAAATGATCGTTGATTGGCTGCTTGAGGCGCTGCACACACGCGGAGTAACACAAACACACACATGCATGTTGACATGCACGGAACAAACGCTGACTCTTCAGTGCTGGGATGTGATAAACACACACATTTACACACACTCGCACACGTGCCTGATAAAAAACCTGATTCCACGAATCAAAGTGTCACCGTGCACGCTGGCCCTCACACACACACACACACACACACACACACACAGAGTGTGCAGCTGGTCACTTTGGAGGCTTTTGTTCAACCTGCCATGAAACATGTTGTGTTTGTGTAATCTCTGTGCCTGCACCATGAACCATCTATTGTTGAACACAAATAAAGCAGCGGCCTGCTGGTCAGGATACACACACACACACACAGAAACCATCCTGCAGGCCTCAGTGTACCCAGAATGCATTGCAGTTAGACAGTGATTGGATCGTGTGGAGGCGGTCTGGCTCGCGCTGTGATCAGACGTGCGTGACATCAGCGAAGTTTGGCCACGTTTCTCTCTCTCTGCTTCACGTGTTTGTGTATTTACTGCTTCACCTCGGCCTCACGCAGCCCGACTCAAACTCAGAGTCACTCTCTGAAACGTCATCAAACACCCTGAACACCCATGTGGAGAGCAGTCACGAGTATAAACCCCCAAATCCAGTGTTGAGCTCTTTAAATGTCCAACATTTCTTCAGCGTGTGTTACGCCTCAGCCGAGCAGCGACACATTAACTGTGTGAGCTTCTCTCTCCTCCGGTCTGCCATTAGCCCGATGATGCTGCTAATGTGGCCTCCTGCTACTTCACATTGAATTAAACACATTCCCATTAGTTCTGCGTGAAGAGGTGCAGAAAGTGACGGTAATTTCATCAGCACACTCCATTATTCTATCAGCCGCCACTAAATTCTGCTCCCATCTCTATTTGCATCACATCCGCTCATAACGACGCGTCTCGCTCGCTCGGTGCTTCTTTCTGTTCGCTTTGCTTTAATGTGAACCAGGAAGGAGTGAAATTTAAAAAGGAGCCGTGAGGTGAAGATCTGAGGTGGAGGTGGTTCATCCTCTGCTGAGCCTGAGTAAACCGGTTTAGTCCTCAGACGAGGACTGAAACGATGGGGGGGGTCGTGAAGGACACCTGAGCTGTGGATCATGTTTCATGTGTCTCACACACAGACCAAAGACAAAACCTGAACAGGTGAAATGTCTCCAGCCTGTGTGACCTCTGACCCCAGGATGATGTCACCACATCAACATGTGACACTAATGTCTGACTGACCTCTGCCGCTCTCCTAACGATGTCATCCTTCCCGTTGAAGCGTCCTCCTCTAATTAACACGCCGCGTGTCGCTCTCGTTCTCTTTCTTCTGTCTTCTCTGAAAAGTGTGAAAAAACCTTCAACTTCCATTTATTCACCTGACACACACACACACACACACACACACACACACACACACCTGTCTGACTTCCTGTAACTTCCAGGTAGGAGGTCCAGGTGGATGCATGGATCAGGGTGGGGTTGACAAGGGACCATCGAGTCAGCAGGTGAAGTTGTTGTCTTCACCACAGTATTGACTGAAGTCCTGACAGTGTTTGCTTCATTCACAGGTTCAGATGATATATATCCATATTCCATATATTATGGAGACGACACGAGCAGAAGTAGATCTAGTAAGATTCGTTTGACCAGAATCTACTGATCAGAACTTTAGTTCAAACCTCCAGCAGACTCCTTTGACAGAAACAATCATTTAATGATCTGACCTGGCAGGACATGCAGGAGTTTCCTTTCAGCCACCGAGGCTCAAAGAGCTCAAACAAGCAGGCCTCAGCTGCTCATCTCTCTTTATCATGTCTGCTGATGTTTCTGCTTGGAACTTTTTGACGCATCAGATACTCGAGCTTTTAATGACCTACTTTCTGCTTTACATCCGAACGCGCCTCACTGTATTCTCTCTCTCTCTGTTTCTGCACTTTGATTTCTGCTTTCAGGACACGCAGCAGTAATTATGTTTATGTGCTGGATTTGCATATTCTAATTCAGATTTTAGATTTGTTTCTCACTGAGGTTTCATATTTACAAAAGTCAGAGACAAGAAATAAACATGTTTACAGCCCGGACGTCACGGAGACTACGTCCAGGTTTTAGACAGTCTGCGGGGACGTCACAGAGACTACGTCCAGGTTTTAGACAGTCTGCTGGGACGTCACAGAGACTACGTCCAGGTTTTAGACAGTCTGCGGGGACGTCACGGAGACTACGTCCAGGTTTTAGACAGTCTGCTGGGACGTCACGGAGACTACGTCCAGGTTTTAGACAGTCTGCTGGGACGTCACAGAGACTACGTCCAGGTTTTAGACAGTCTGCGGGGACGTCACGTAGACTACGTCCAGGTTTTAGACAGTCTGCGGGGACGTCACGGAGACTACGTCCAGGTTTTAGACAGTCTGCGGGGACGTCACGTAGACTACGTCCAGGTTTTAGACAGTCTGCGGGGACGTCACGGAGACTACGTCCAGGTTTTAGACAGTCTGCGGGGACGTCACGTAGACTACGTCCAGGTTTTAGACAGTCTGCGGGGACGTCACAGAGACTACGTCCAGGTTTTAGATTTCCTGTCTGGGATTCGTTTCCCGCCCGCTCTCCTGCTGTTTCCACGTTAAACACTCATTTCTTCCGTCTTGGTTCTGACTCTCTCACTCGGACTCGGAGCGCTCCATCAGAACATTTTCACGGTAACGAGGAAACTCGATATCAAAGCTTCATGTAAATAACTCGGCAAGTTTACCTGAATTCATTTGACATCGTCGACTCTGATGTCTGCTCACCTGGAAGGAAGATGACTGAAATGCTTTCTGGGAACATGCTGTCTATGAAGTGTGTGTGTGTGTGTGTGTGTGTAGGCTGTATTTCATCTCCCGCGTGTGTGTGTGTTGATGTGTTTATTTGCAGTCTAATGACATGTTCTCTCCTGTGTCCTCATTAGTAGTTATCACTGCGCTGTCATGTCAAGCAGCGACAGCTTCCAACCTAGAAAACTCCCACCGGCTCTGCATGCACATGTGAACACACACACACACACACACACACACACACACACACACACAGAATCATGCACACAGGACTTCCTCTGGCTTTGTTTCTCTGTCCTCCTGCATCAAACATGGTTTCATGTTTTATAGAAGTCGTCCGTGCAGATGTGAAGAGCAGACCTTTGTCTTAAAGACCGTCTCACAGATCGTGTTTAGCCCCAATTAATCCATCAAGCAGACGTTAAGAGGATCAGGGCGGTTCTGCACTTTTGTCGTTAGCATAACGAGATATGTTTCTTTGCAGCGGTCCCCTGTGAAAAATCTGGCAACTTTCTGCATAATTAGTTTTGGAAATGGGAAATAAATGGTTTGTGTTATGAAAGAGGAAAATCTGCAGCTGGAGGGGAAACAACTCAATTCTGTGTGACAGACGTTAAACACACAAAACATCTTTGAAAGAAGCGTTTCAGTTCAATGTGGGCTTCAAACAACACTTGATAGTTTTAATGATGCAGTCGGCTTTCTTCTGTTTCTGTCAACAAGAATCACGCTCTTGTCCATCTTAATATTTTTGGACTCACAGCCACGACCGGCGTCTGACGAGGCTGTAAATCCTTTAAGATGACTCACGAAGAGTCCAAACATCTCTGAGCTGAGTCCTGCTGATGGATCGGTTTTATTTGACATAACTGTTGATCACGATGCTGATCATCGACATCCTGCGTTCACGAGCAGAGGTGACACAAAGTGACGCTGCCTCTCTCCTCTTGCAGCCGTTTCTTTGGTCAGCGTTGTTGAACGCAGCCTCCTTGTTTGAATAAGCTTCATTAGATCCACGTTTCTGTGTTTGCTGAAGTTCCTCTCTTCGTTTGCTCGTGTTGCATCACAGCGCCTCTACTGTCACGTGACAGGCGACAGGATAAATACTGCCGGGCCACTTAGCTTCTTAGCTTAGCTTCCAGAACAACGTGTCATGTTTCCATTTCACAGAGAGGAAATAAACAAGCTCTCATGTGTTGGTTGGTTGGGTTTGTTAGCGGAGCCAGGCTAGCTGTTTCCAGCCAATAAACGTTTATGTCACAACCCTGATTGGAATCCTGTTTAACAGACGGCATCATGAATCCACATACAGCTGCAGAGCACGGACCTGCAGGCGTGCATGTGTGTGTGAGTGCATGAATATGAAGCAGGCCGTCCTGGAAAAGAGCATGAACTCATTAATGTGTGCTGACAGTCAGCTGATTCCACCACAGAGCCGACAACATGCCACCAGAGCAGCATGCACGTCCTCGTGTCGACGTGCAGCTCGGAGAATTTATCCTCACATGCTGTTTGATTGCATGTGACATGTTTGTCTGGTGCCTGTATGCGCCCGAGGCCCCGCCGGTGTGTGTAGCTGTCTCATGATATGCCTGCATGTATCGTTTGTGACTCCACACGCTGGAGGCTCATCCACAGTAAACTGAGCTTCTCTGGTCGAATATGTTCTTCCTGCTGTGCGTGACGGTCCAGTTTGAGGTTGGCTCGTGGCGGCACGGTGTCATCATCTGACCTGATGATGCAACGCACAGAGATGTTCAGACATCGGCCCGCGCAGACGGCTTTATATCAAACAGCTGCGAGCGCCCAAACTTTATCAACTGTTTTTATAAATGATGGTTTTTTACCGTTTTAGCTTCATGGGTGAGAAATCAAAGACTGAGAGGCTGTGTCTGCAAACGCTCACACCGTCTGTGGATGAGCATGATGGGGTTTTTCTGCATGTCTGCTGGAGCCAGTCTGACTTCAGATCAGGTCAAAGTGTGTCAATAATCCCACAGGACGAGTGTGGTGATGATATTTACATAAATCATTTAGGATTTCTCCTCATGAGTTCACAGTGAGAAGGACCAACAGATGATGCTGTGTGTGTGTGTGTGTGTGTGTGTGTGTGTGTGTGTGTGTGTGTGTGTGTGATTCTCTGATGAGTTTGTTCATCATCCGACAGGAAAACTAAAGTTCTGACTCTTCAGAGACAAACTGAGTTTTAATATTTGAGCTTGAACTTGTTCATGTGTTATTGTGGGTCAGATGATCGGATCTCTGACATGTGAATCCAGAAGGTGTTGACATCCTTCCCTCAGTTCCCGTCACCTCTCCACTGTCGGCCATCATTGCAGATTTCACGTGTGTGTGTGTGTGTGTGTGTGTGTGTGTGTGTGTGTGTGTGTGTGTGTGTGTGTGTGTGTGTGTGTGTGTTTCCTACGTGAACACATTCACACTGAAAACTCAGAAAGCACGAGCAGAGACCGAGGCAGAAACTGTTAAGACTGAAGTCTACAGGAAGAGAGAGAGAGAACAGGCAGAAGACCTGTGTGTGTGTGTGTGTGTGTGTGTGTGTGTGTGTGTGTGTGTGTGTGTGTGTGTGTGTGTGTGTGTGTGTGTGTGTGCATGAGAGAGGGCGAGAAAGAGCAGACGAGCTGCTGATGGTGAGGAAAAAAAGACATTTAGATGCAGTGACAGGAAGGACGAGCGAGAGGATACCTGTCCACTGCGGTCAGCTGCATCTTCATGTAGGAAGTGTGTAGAATAGAGTGTGTGTGTGTGTGTGTGTGTGTGTGTGTGTGTGTGTGTGTGTGTGTGTGTGTGTGTGTGTGTGTGTGTGTGTGAGGACAGACAGAAGGAGAAAACACACGCCTCCTCTTGTTAGAGATACTTAAATCTAACACAGGAAACAAAACCTGTCCACTGATTGTGACACTCAGCTCTGATTTGGTGACATTTTGGTGAGTGGTGTGTGTCAGAGTGTGTGTTAAAAAGTGTGGCTGTCCACAGGATTTGGCAGTTCTGTTGCCTGTGAGTGTGTGAGTGTGTGTGTGTGTGTGTGTGTGTGTGAGTAGGGCTTACCTGTCCACTGCAGTTAGAGGTGTTTGCACCTGATGTAAATGTGAGAGCAAAACAAAAGGTGTGTGTGTGCGTTTGTGTGTGTGTGTTGAAGTACTTGTCAGCTGTAGTTGTGGACACACATTTCTAATGTTCAGCTTCTGGTCATCAGCTGCTGCTGTGTCACACAACAGGATGATCACACACTCGCACACACACACACACACACACACGCCTGCAGTGAAGTCCATCCTGGATGAGTCCCGCACAGAGCTGTAGGGATCGAACCACAAACCTTCTTCCTGTGAGGCGACTGCCCTAAAAACAACCAGTGAAGGGTTAACTGAGAGAGGAGGGGCTAACCTGGGGACAGGTGAGCTGAGAAGCAAAGGAGCCGCGATGTGATTGGACTGAGGCGGCCTGTGTCACCTCAGAAGATATCAGTGGCTGAGCAGCTTCACACAGGAGTCCTCGATGAATCCACGCCGTGTCGTCTCCACTTACTGCCTCGTGTCACGTTTCAGGTGCATCATGTGTGTATCGTGTGTGTTGTGTGTGTATATATATATAATATTTACTACAGGAAGGTGGCGTACCTCCACTGGTGCTCGTAACTCTTTGTATCTGACACTCCGCAGTGAGAAGCTTGGCTGCATGTGCTGCTGATCTCCTGTGGACGCAGACAGTCGAGTGAGCGTGCGGCAGAGCTCCGCTTAACATCTTTACTTGACGTCTGCGCACAGTAACACACCCGAAGAGGCAGTTTAACGAGGGCCACATAATTGGACTAATGCCTGCCTCTGATTATTGTCCACAATGCGATTATCGTGTGCATGTAAATGTAGGCAGTGATTAGAAGTAGCAAAGCATCTATTTAATTATATGAACATTTCATGGCTGATTCGTTGGAGTAGTAGGTGGCCTGTCTGTCTTCTCTCAGATGGAGAAATGTTGAGTCCTCTCTGTCACGAACCTTTGGAGCGGCTGTATAATGAAGGGCAGCCGTGGCTCGTCTCGGCTCCTGACGAGTGTTTTAGATTTAGGTTTAATGTATTAGGAGGCAGTGGAGATGGACTGTTATTGCTTCATGAGGTTCAGTCAGAGGAGACGCTTTTTATTAGGCACTAAATCTCTCTGATAGTTGGTTGTAGACGAGGAGGATCCTGGATCAGGTTTGTCGTCTTTACAAATGTTTCCATTTGTGCCAGTTTTCCCAAACTGTTTTCAGTTGTAGCGCCGGGCCGGCCTGATCTTTGTGAAGCAGCGTTTCTAAACGCATGAAGTGAATAGTGATAAACCTGCAAATGTGCAGAGAAAACCATCAAAGGGTTTTTTATTGCAGTGAAGCGAGATCTGCTGAGACAGTTTTATGTTTGTTTGGGAGTCATAAACCTCCAGCAGGTCCTCGATGCTCGATGTTAGTGCAGTGCAGACACAAACACGCCAAACTCTGACTTACGTCAGACACTCGGTGGTTATGGCGTGATTAGCTTTCAGGAACTAAAGGTTGTAAAAGACTGAACGCTTTGACGGTTAAAAGAACACTGACAGCCGGTTGGACACGTAAACCTCCGTCTACTGGTCACACACCTCCGCCCTGAGGACGATCACGAGGGGTTTGGCTGTCAGCCATCACAGGTAGCTTTAGGTTACAGCTGGTGATTAAACAGTAAATCTTCTCTCCTCCGGTCATCGTCTGTATGGACTGAGTTCATTTCACTAAAGATTGAAATCCTCCGCCAAAGCGGTGGACTCAATACTGTTTGAAGTGTCGGAGGGCGGCCTGTTTAAAACGCGTTGCTGCTGTTAGTATTATTAACGTGTAACATCGTGTTTTTCAGATCTTGTTAATTCAAACAAAGTCCGTGCACGTAGGCGTCTGAGCAACACAAACGTTCCTCCGGTACGCAGTCGTCCTGTTTTCCAGGCCAAGAATCCCAAACGGAATATTAAGCATGTTCTTTTTATGACTTGGCTGTGAGTTGCGAGCCTGAAGGCACATGTGAGGGCAGACAGCTGAACAAAGACGACCACAGCTCAGAGAGCGACGGTGTGTTTGTGTGTGTTGGGCTGGTGGAGCTGAGAGGTGGATGTAAACTGGTGCTGCCTTTGGCTTTAGATGAAGTAGTCTGTTGGTAATTACTAGAATAAACACGTTCCTGCTTCAGATGGCACGGCTGAGATGATGTTTTGGATGAAACAACTGGAGGGTAATCACTGCGCCTCACAATGTTCCACTTTATGTGCGGCGCGCTGAGGAGAATATGTTTTTCTTTATGTTTGCTGGCGCACAAAGACGACTGGAGGCTAATCGCCGGATTGAAGAGTCTCTTAAGATGGTCGAGCTGAGAGCTCGAGTTGTGTTCTGATATGTCTGGCATCAGACGCCGGCCACCAGAAGGCACATATTGGATTGTGATGACTTGGCCTCGGATGGTGCAGCTGGGAGGTGGAACACGTCGCGGGCCCAGGCCGGGCCCGACTTTGGCTCCACGCAGGTGCAGCTGGGAGGTAGATTCTGGATGGAGATGTCACACGCTGCAGCAGCCTGTGGTCTGTGGCTATGTCATCCAAAGCCAAGACACTTCACCATCTCTGCACACGGGATTAGCTTAGTCATGCATAGAAACACACACACACACACTCACACACTGGATGGCCTCCAAACCCATGTGTCTGTCATTCTGTCTTCTCCTCTAAGCTCTATTATACTGGGCCGGCTTCCACCTCTCATCCATTACAGACACCCCTGGTGTGAAAACTGCTCAGGGCTGGAAGGCACACGACTGATTCAATTGGTTTATTTCAGGGTAACTGAGTTTTTCTGTGTTTTGCTACTTTCTGAAAAATATCCTGGATGTATGGGAGGATTTACCTTCCTCTAGTTTTCTACCCAGCGTGCAGGATTACGGCTTTGTTGGTTCTGGATCAGCACTTAATCTGGAGATTTATGGCTTCTTCAGTCATAAAGCGACCTGGATTAAAACTCCCTGCAGTGCAGAAGAAGAAGAAGAAGAAGAAGAAGAAGAAGAAGAAGAAGAAGAAGAAGAAGAATGGCCCCAAACTTAAGAAAGAAAACAGGAGTTGTCGTTGGACAGCGGTTGGTGGTCGTGTTTCTGTGTTCATAGAGATTAACACAGATATTTCCTTCACAGGAACAAACAACAGTTTACAGAGGAAATCGAGTGGAAACCCGCCAAAATAAAATCATAGAGATCGACAAGCGACGTGTATTTCTGTTTCTTAACTCAACTTAAACTATCCACAATACAGAGATTAGAAGTTTTCAGGACAGTTTCATGTGATAACGAGTGCTGCCGGTGACACAGCCTGAACTGTGTATCACTGCTGAAGTTAGCACACTGTTTCACGCTGCAGCAGAGAGTGCTCGACTTCTCTTCAAACTTAAGAGCAGTTCTCAGCATCGTCCCTGCAGACTCTGGAAGTCCTCTGAAAAGGTTACTGAACCTTCCACTGCGAGCGTAAAAGATTCCTCTGACACCCTTAAACTGCTTTAAACTGCTGCCCACAGAGGAGCTGACCCGGACTGAGGGCAACCTTTTAGCAACTGTCCTAAACTCTGTAAGGACAATGAGGACGAAAGGTTGGCTGTTGAGCGGCCCGCTGGGAGCTCGCACAGGAAGGACGCAGACACAGAGAGGAGGCGAGGCGAGGGAGGCGCAACCGCCGAGAAGAACAGGATGATGAAAGAGTGCTGAGAGACGCGTCACTTGTCAGGACACAAAGTGTCCATGTATGTTTGGAGACAGTGTGGAGAAAACAGAAGTGAGGCTGAAGCTGAGGAGGAGGAGGAGGAGGAGGAGGAGGAGGTCGTGTCCCGGAGTGGAGGAGGTTCAGAGTGCTCATAATCACACATGAGGGTGGAGGTGAGTGGAGGAGGCAGAAAGGAGCAGCAGCTCCGTCCCCAGAGTCTTTAAAACAACTTTACACTCACTGCTGTGAGTCAGAGTCCATTTACACGGGAACATCACGCCCTTTACAGAGCGCCGCTAAGTAACACTGAAAGCAGCATGGCCGCAGGGACAGATCACATGATGGACAGCATCATGTGATCTGTCCCCACGTGTCCTCACGTTCAAATGTCCAACAGCACAGCAGAAATAAAACCAGTGCTGCAGACACGACCTCGAGGAGTCGCACCCGTATCGACCTCCAACCACTGATCATAGAGTGCACGACTAAAAATACAGCCACCTCGAACACGACTCTCACCCACACTCACAAACTGTACGATGTGCTCAACACAGTTAAAGCTCTTCCATTCACTCCATTGTTACTGTACACGAGGCGCTGCTGAGCCCGGCCTCAGTCCCGAGCTCCGGGGTTCAAATCTGGGCTAGATAGTGACAGAGGTGCCAGAGGGAGTGAGAGATGAGGATCAGCCGCAGCTGAAATCATATGCAACGACATTATCCAGCACGCCTGAGGGAGCGGGTGGAGTTCGTTACGAGTTCAGGGTCATAGCGCGGTCAGAGCGCGGAGACGGAGAGTGTCAACATTTTACAGTAATGTTTGTGCGTGCAGGAGCAGCATACATTTCCAGCCCTGTGGCCACGCTGCTATCTCTGAGCACTGAATAAATGATCACAAACGTTAACTCTCTTTCTGAGGAAGGAGCCACATTTCTGTTCACGTCCTGGTGGACATCTGGTGACCTGGTATCATGCAGACCAAACCTCTGTAATTCAGCCACGAGTTGGTTTAACGTGGCACACACTGTCTCTCTGCAGATGCGTGTTCGGTCCCAGCTTGTATTCCATTTCCTGCAGCAGCACCGCGCTTCACATTAATGCAGCCAAACATTCACACCTGCTGCCCGCTATTGTCGGGCTGCTGGAAGCTGCCCAGTACAACCGGAGCCGAGCGCTGCTGGCTGCTGGACAGCTCGGTAATGACAGACAGAGCTTCATTGTTCCGGTCGGGATTAAATTGGGTCGAATGGATTTTTCAAATCCGACTTTAAAGAAAAATTTGAATCATAATTGTGCAAATGAAAGAATAATCCTGAAATGACCTCGCTCAGCATCCCGTGTTCTTCATCAGCTGACAGGTCATGTGATCTGCAAAACCTCAATTCAATCCACAGTTATTGAACAATTACGAAAGAGAGCACCGCAGTGATCAGCTGAGATGAAATCTATACACTAATGACGTCCAGGTTGTGCTGGGCAGGCGCATCGATACGAGGAGCAAAGCTCTTTTATTGATCAAGTAGAGCGGCTGCATCATTCTCCAGAAGAATCAGGTCCACCTCCAACACGACGAGTCTGAACCAGCTACAGCTCACCAAGTTCTCTCTGTCTGCTGCAGAAAGTTATTCAAATTAAACTCAGGATTGTGTTGCACAAATAAAAGTCCGTCCTTGCTCCCACCCTCACCGATGATCATGAGCTTTAGGTAGCCTCCTGGGCGCCTCCTTTTGGAGGTATTCCAGGTATGTCCAACTGGGAGGAGACCCCAGGGCAGACCCAGAACCTCCTGAAGGGACCATATAGCTCATCTAGCTTGGAACACCTCAGGATCCTCCATGCTAGACCTGCTGCCATCGAGACCCGAGCCTGGATAAGAGGAAGAAAATGGACGGATGGAAGAAAGTCAAAGTAAAAATGACACTTTTTAACTGCTAATCAGACAGATTGACTCGACTGCATTGACTTGGCTCTTATGTTCTGCTCTTTGCATGAAACTAACGTCCAGAAAAGATACAACTGAAATCATATACGTAACAGATTTAGAGGAGAAAGAAGTAAACAGGAGGCTCCTGCAGTGAAAAGGGTCAGCTGATGGGTTTTTGTCCCATCTGCTGCAAAGAAATCTGCAGTTTGTACTCAGGCCCGTCTCAGACGGAGCAGACAAAACACTGTCGGAGCGAGTCAGCAACAGGTGGAGGTCCAGCCCGAGCACAGGAGAGGGGGAGGGATGCTAATGTGCTGAACTCCAACACAACATATTCACATCGAGAAGAAGCCAAACAGCTTCCTCCTCTGTCACTCTGTCCTCCCTCCTCCTCCTCCTCGGGATGATGGAGGCGCCGTCCACCTGATTTCAAGTCAGCGTAGCATCGAATAACAAAGAAGCTGTTTATTTAAAAAAGTTACATAACGATGTTTTAAAATTCAGCCGGCGTCTGGATGCAAACTTCAGCTGCATTGTTGTATTTTCTCGTCGTTGAACTCTGGAAGACTGTTTGAGCCAGAGGCCCAAACACAGCCGGCATACTAACTGTTATCGAGCCCACTCACCAGGGACCGGGCCGAGCCTGTTGCAGGCGGCGGTGTCGGGCTCGGGCGGTGTAGGAGAGAGAGACGAGGTGCGAGACTCGTGGCTGCGAGCGAGAGAAAGCCGAGCGGCCACAAACGGTTTGTTGGTACTCGCAGGCTGCGAGCCAGCTGGGAGTCGGGACGGAGAAAGAAAAGAACATTAAGTGTAACCGCTCGGGAGCGAGTTCAGATAAGGCAGCAGCTTTAACTACATTATAATACATATCTGCAGATATTTATGGCCTGAGGAGACGCGTCTGTCACAGACAGCATGTTGTTTATTGTACCATACACTGTGTTATACTGACAACACACACACACACACAGGTGTGTAAAATATATTCTGATTTTCAAAATGAATCTATCGTGTAAATCACAGACAGTTAAAGTCTGTGAAGCTCATCGTGTTCAGCCTGCAGACAGGAAGTTAAACTGCTGAGAGACGAGTGGACGGACGGCATGATGAAATATTCATTCGTTCTCTCAGCGCGGCCTTAAAGTTATTTTAGCAGAAACGTCCTGCTGAGGAATTTGAGACAAGACGGACATCAGACAGACCCAAAATACAATAATAAAGGTCCAGTGTGAGGGATTTAGTGGCACCTAGTGGTGAGGCAGCAGACTGCAGCCAAATGAACACTCTCACCTCTCACTCTCTGAAACTCACATTAATCATTTACATTTATCCAGATCAGTGTTTGGTTTGTCTGCTCTGGGCTACTGTAGAAAAACAGAGGACTCACACTGATGATACACTGATGGAAACACAGTTAGGAATATTTTTGGGTTCCTCTGGTTACAACTTATAAAGTTTGTCTCGTTATTCTGACTCTGATTTTGATTTATTTCATCCCATGTATCATAATTTTGACTCAAAGTAACTAAAAAAACAACTTGGATTACGTATCTCCTCCTTCTCATTGAGGATGAGTGGATTTATTTCCGTCACTCCAAACTTTCCTCAGCTGAAATCGACTCAGTCTCCTCCGTCATATCTTATTTAGCGAGTGTATCGACTCCGCGCGGTCGGTGGATCAATCTAAAAAATATGAAGCTCATCGGAGCGCCGTGAACAAAAATAATAAAAAGAGGTGATTCTCTGTGAGCTTTATGTTTCATGTGTGGAACGTAAAGCTTGTTCACTCCGTGCAGTCCAACATGAACGCATCATTGTGATGCACCGCGTCCTCACGACGCACACAGAGCGCGTCGTCTCTGACTGATAACTGAATGTGAAGCCAGAAGTTTACATCCTGTGGCCTCACAGCTGTGCAGATGTGCATCATGTAGTTTATTTAAGCCTCGTATGTTTTATTCAAGATCATTTAGACTTGTTTGAATTTTAAATGATGTTTCATAAAATCCATCAAATTCAGTTTCCAGAGATCTCAGACAGAAGACAGATGTCTGCTGTATGGATATATGGACACACTCGCACGGTTCCTCCCTCTCCCTCTGTGTGATAAAGAAAGTTAAAACTATGGCACAGTGGGCAGGAGGAGCCCGGGATCGAACCACCGACTGTGATCAGTGCGGCAGTCAAACACAGCGGCCTGCTGCTGCAGGTGGGACTCAGTGTGTCTGTGCCAGGTTTGTCTGTTTCCCTGCTCTGTGCAGGCCGGTCTGCTGATCCTCACCTGCTCTGCTCTCACACCTGCTTCTCATCGTCTCATCAGCTCCTGCAGTATTTAACTCGCTTCACCCTCTGAGACTCTCTGAGACAGTTTGTCGTCGTACCGTACGCGGTAACATCGCACCTTACCAGCTGAGAGAAACTTGTTGAAGTATCTTTTGGATTTTATTATTTTGGGGTTCCTGTTTTTGTCGCCTGTTTGTCCTCGGCCTCGCTCAGCCTCCCGCTCCGACCTCTGGACCTCACCTGTGGTGTCTTATCAAATAAAACCTTCTAGTAATCCCTGTCTGTGTCTGTCTGTGGTTAATTATTACTGTTTCACTAATTAAGCAAACTGTTTGTGATCGAAACCTTCAACAAGCTGATGATCATTTAAAAACCTTCTTTAATTATCCAACATGCATTAATCGACATTTTGAGGCTTTATTTTTACTTCGTGTTGATTTAAGTCCGTGCCACGAGGCGTTCCGCTGCAAAGCGAGAGCGAAAGAATAAAATGGAGGAAGAAAGCGGAGCGTGTCGGAGCAGAGGAGGAGCCTGCAGGGCCGAGTGTGAGGAGAAGGAGCCGAGCCTCGACGGCAGCTGTCACTTCTCATGATGTGACGAGCTGCAAAGCAGAGACGGGAGACGAGCCGGCAGTTCGATTCCCTGTCAGAAGTCCGGGACTCTGCTGGGGCGAGATAACTACACACACACACACAATTTTCCCAAGGGGATCAATGAAGCTTCATCTCATCACGCGCACTTCAAACACAACACACACTCACTTTATCTGGTAGATGAAAGAGCTCTGACGCACACACACACACACACACACACACACACACACACACACACACACACACACACACGTACAGAGTGTGTAACATAACACAGATTTGTTTTCCCGCCTCGGTCGTCCACACTTTATTTTTAGCCCTGATGCTCCGGTGAGCTTCTATTATTGAACAAATATAGTAGCAGTGTTATAATTAGACGTGTCTTTATTAAGTAGCGTTTCCCTGTAATATTGTTAACAACATTGCTGGGAAACGCTCCCAGAAAAGTCCGTCCACTTTATTGAGTGTCTGTGCAGCTTGGCACGCTCTGCTGTTCCAAATCTGTTTCCAGATGAATGAACTAGTGAGTGCTGCTGTTCTCCTCTAACCAGCTCATTTGGCAAATCAAAGCCTCCTCTTCCGGTCCTGTGGAAACACTTACTCTCACCTCCTCTATCCGTCTTTCTATCATTCGTTTAATCTCTTTCATTCTTCCCTCTGCGACACTGTTGCCATCGCAACATGATCGCCAAGAGGCCTCATCAGCTCCGTCAGCAGATTATTTAATCTGTGTTTAGACGGAGGCTCCCACTCTGCAGCCGAATAACACAATTAGCAGGATTATTCACGGCCGAGGTATTCCGTCCACGTCGGCCGCGATCCCGCGGTCCTCGACGGGCCGAGCACTCGAGTGGATTCAGAGAATGAAGCTAATAAACAGCCGGTTCAAAGTGTTAAATGAATCTTCAGGCAGGAGGTGAACGTTCTCACTTCACAGCCAGTTTCCACATGCAAATGAAGTCAGTCACTGCTGTGAGAACACTGTCCATGTAAAGACACTCTGCTTTGCTGTTTCTGTTGAGTATATTAGACTCGATGTTTGTGTCGACCCAGAACAATAAAGTTTAGATTTATCCAGTGAGGTTGGAACAGTCACCATGGCTGAGCCTTGTCTCTGATCCATGGACAGAATCTTTAGTCTCTGCCTTTGTGAAGATGAGTGTGGAGCTGTTGGGATTAGAGCCTCCATTTCTGAGGCCATGGTTCTCAAGCAAAGGAGTTTAGGTATCACAGGTTCTTGCTCATGAGATGATGTGTTGTGAGGAACAGCCTGTACGTTCCAGCCTCAGCTTTGGTCATGAGCTCTGGGCAGTGACTGAAAGAAGAAGAGTTTCTTCTTCTGATTACGACGTCTCCCGGCACTTCCTTTCGAGGACTAACTGGGCAGGAGACCCCGGGCCCAGATCTCTCTGGCGGGCCTCCCTCAGGAGGAGCTGGAATGAGGACGTCTACGTACTGCGAGATGAATCACCAGGTTCATGTCACAAGTCGCATTATCACAGCACTGAGTGACTTCATTTGCCGTCTTTCCTGAATCACTTTGCTGCAGAGAACAGATGAAGGCAGCTGATGAACGAGCCGGAGAGCTGAGAGCTCATTAAATAAAACAGATAATTAATTATGTTTATGCGTCATTGCCACAAATATATCATGGGACACAATCTGCGCTTGCTCCTCTCTCTCTTCAGTCTGCTGTCTCTTCATTATCCTCCCCTCCCTTTCTTTTGTCCCTTGTTCCGTTCATCCATGAACTGGAGTCTGTCGGGAGGAGCTTTATTAAGACAACAGAGTGTTTACATCGACTCAGGTGCAAAGACTGTCTGTCCTTCAGCACCTCGGGGAAATCACAGGATGCAGCGAGTCTTCAGACTTTTGAAAAGGTAAAGGAAGTGCTGAAGGTGCTCTGTGTTTACAAGATAGGATACAACTTCTTCTCTTCTCTGTTCCCAGTGTCAGGAGGGACTTTGTAATCAGCAGTGGTTTTATGCAATCATAGAGAGAGGATCAGACAGTACAGCTGATGGAGTTCTAGACAATCTTTCCCTCTTGGTACGACTGATTTTGAATTTCCTGAGTGGAAGATGATGACAGCCATGAATGAGAATGAAGTTTTCCAAAACACGTTTCTGCAAATGTTTCACAATGAGAGCCTTGTGAAGAAACGAAGGGCTCTGTGGGCATGGATTAGTTTTCCTGTGTCAGTCTGACTGACGATAATGGTTACATTTCTGATATGAGCCTTAAAACTGAGTCATAATCAGGTTTTTGTCCTGGTTCTTGGACAGATGCATAAAATTGTTTATGGTCATTTATTTGATCTAAGCGATGTACTAAGTTCATAATTGGGCTGAAATCATGAGAAGATACAGAAATGTATAACCGTGTGTCATCAGCATAGCTGTGAAATTCAATGTTATGTTCCAAGTAAATACTGAAGAGAACTGGGCCCATAACGGAGCCTTGTGGGACTCTGAAGGTTCAAGAAATCACCCAGGGACACAAAGAAGTCCATTTTAAATCCACCCGCATGAGTCCAACCCGATTTTCAAGTCTGTTTAACAGAATGTTATGACATCTGTCCTCCAGTATCAGGACCAACAAGAAGTCATGTTTCCAGTGTTTCCGGGTATTCTTTGGGGTATTTTTTTAGAGTATGTCATTTCCCGTGAAAAGTTGACTCATCCTGCACTTGGAGGCCATGTTTTCATTCAGTTAAACACTTCACTGCATATGACACCACCAGTGCTGTACAAAAGCACAACTTTATAACTTCATTCAGTGATTTTGGTGAAATTTTCTCCACATTACATTTGCTGAGTTTCCCTCTGATGTCCTCCAGCTGCTCAGCTTCAACTCTCTGTGATTTACAGTTTCCTGATGGACAGAAGACAAACCCTCTTCCCTGATAGCTCCAAGACTAATCACATCAAAACTCCTGTCTTCTCGAATCCACCATCTCATCCTTTCAGTCACTCCTCTGAGCTCATGACCTGGAGTGAGGGCTTGACATAGATCAGAAGGTTTCAGCCTGTGAGATGAAGCCCTCCTGGGTCTGTGGCAGAGGTGATGAGCATGGAGAAACGAAGGAAGAGATGAAAGAGACAGGGGCATGCCGGCGTCCTGAAAACAACAAAGTTAGTCATTGTATTCAGGATCAGCATGGTCAACAGATGCAACAGAAGCAGTGACACAGCTCATGGAAGGAAATATATTCGCAGACACTTTCTGAGGATCAAACACACCAAGAGTTCACAGAAAAGTGTTTTTCTCTAATTGCAGAACTTTGTAGAGAACCATCACTCTTCACTGTGCAGGCTGGAGGCCCATCAGGAGGACGTCCTCCTTTATCAGGAGCTGGATGACGTATTGATGTTTCTAATGTTGTGACGGGAAGCTGAGGCAACGTGATTAGAGAAGGTTGGCTGGTCATCAGCTCCCACATATGTGTGTACACTGCAAACAGGAAATACTTTATGGATGCTAATGTGCCAAAATGTGAAAACCGACGCTGGCTTCTGAAGCTGATTCCTTGATGCCTTGCCTTCAGGCTAAAGGTCTAAAAATCCATCCTCGAGGTCTAATGGTGGAAATCAGAGTGAATTTTTGCAGCTTGTTGCAGGACAGCAGACTGGATGCTGCGATATTATAAGGACGGTGTGGAATGTACTGTTGCACATTCATAAAAAGCAAGTTTACAGCAGGTTTAATGGGACTGTACATGTTTCAGGTAGGTTGAAGGGTGTTGCTCTAAAACTGTTCATTAACTGAATATGGCTACAGGTGTCGTCAGTGTCATGAAAGTAATTATTTCTGTGTGGCTTATCTTCCAGTGATGAGGGGCCCTCTAGCTACTCCCCGATGTAACTGTCACTGACTTAATTTTGTTCAGTAAGCGGCGCTGTTTAAAATTCCTCCGTGACCCAGATCTCATCTGTTCATCGCTGGTGAAACATGCAAAGAGATGAGTCACATCGGCCGTAAATCAGATGCTGTGCTGCTGCCTTCATTGTGGAGTGATACAGACGTGTTTTCACCCTGCAGGCAGAGCCAACCTCTGAGCTCATGTTTGACTGTAAACATGTACAATCCTGCTAACATGCAGACACTTTCTGACACTTTCACATACTACGCTTTAAACTACAGACTGACATCATACATACATCACGCCACCTTGATCAGATCGAGTGCAAAGAGCCGACTGGAAGCATTTTGTTATGTTGACTTACTGGAGTGTTTGATTATATAATTGACGGCAGTCTGTGGGGGACATAATTGAGGGAAGAGTGAGAGCTATAATTACTGTTAAATAGTCATTCTTGAATAACATTAATTATCTCTAAATAAAAAGATGAATTAAAGAGATGAATTAGACAAATTGTTATTATGTCGGGGGGCCCTGGGAGTCCCTGCCCGAAAGACAAACAATGGAAACATAGAAAGATCAATTCAAGTCAAATATAAATCAATAGAACTGTGGGCGCCAAAAACACGCCCAGAAAAAGCACATTAGATGTAAAACTAAACTGAGGTGCTAGCACAGCCTGTTTGTGGAGTTCATCATGTGCCCTTCTCTCTGGTGGCGTTCCTCAGGGTTCAATCCTGGGCCCATCATTGTCTTTGATTTACCTAGCACTTAGACTTCAATAGGTGTTGTTTTAATAAAACTCCAATAAATGATAATTCTTTAAGCTTATGAACAGGCCTGTCATGCCTGCTGTTCATTTTTCTGGGCTCAGTAAGAGTGTTTGTTTAAAGGCTGTCAGCAGCAGGAGCAATGTCATATTATACTGATCCGTGCAGCCTTTTATTGGATGCCTAAAGTCCTGAAATTGATTTTATGAGTTTATTGCTTATTTAAAAGGCATACATATCATATTTACAGGTGCTTCAGGACATATTCTAGCCCCATACAGCTGCCCAGAGCTTTCAGATCTCAGATCTGAGTTCTTTTATTGATCTATACTTGACTTGAATTGATTTTTTTATGTTGCTATTGTTTGTCTTTCAGTTAGAAAGAGACTCCCAGAGATCCATGAAAATCGTATTCCAGGGTCCCTCAACATAATTACAATTCATCTAATTCATCTATTTTAGATAATTAATGTTATTTAAGGATGACTTTTATAGTTTTTGATTTGATCCAGAACGACCTCATGATACCTGCATACATGTTAGGATGGCTGATGAAGACACTGGAGTTATTTAACTTTATATATCTGTGTTGTTCAAAGGTTCACTTGCTTCTTTAAACAGCTCTTCAGACTTTCAGTGGACACTTTGACTTTCTCTTCATGGATTTGAGTTGCCTTTGGAAACTTACCGTCTCTCACTAGAACTATTTTTTCTTTTGTGGATATAAACCAGCAAATCTTTTGTGACAAACACGCTCTGGGCCACCGTCTGCTAAAATGTGTTGGCAGGCAAACTCCTGATTTAAATTAGTTCAGCTCTCAGCTCTGTTTAAAATTCCTGTCCTGACCTAATTCTCATCAATTGGCTGCTGCTTCAGCATGAAAGCAGACATCGTATCTGATGCACGGATAATCTTTGCCTCAGTCAGAGTTGGAGGTTATGACCTCACATCCTATACGTCCACATTGTAGATCCCCCGTAGCGCTGATAACTAGCATCAGCCACGTGTGAGCTCATTTAAATGCAGCAGGTAGAGTTTGGATTGGCAGGCTGATTAAAACGAGGTGTGCTCAGCGAGTACGCTCGGTCCACAGAGACACCAGCAGTCTCTGTTTGTCTCAGGCTGGATCAACAACGATGGGAGGGAGGACCGACTCTCAGATCCACCGAGTTACACCGGGAAAAATTCACCACACAGCAAAACTCTAACACGGTCAAGCCCAAAAAACTGAGGTAAAGAATTAAAAATCAGACTTGTGGATTATAAACTGCCCCCAGTTGCGGCTCCACCTGCATGTGCAACATCCTGCAGGTGCTTCCAGACTTGTTACCGTCTCAGCATCATTACTTACAGCTAATTTGGCTTTAACTTACTGTAGCATAAAACTGTTACACGGGCACCTTGAATCAGCCACACACTGTACGGAGAGTCGGCGCCGGCGTGTCGTGGTGGATGAATGAATGTTTACGATGCGTTCTTTGTTGTTTATAAGAACTTTTGTGTTTTTAAGCCAATTAAGCTCATTTGAAATTAAAATTGAAACAGTGAGGATGACACAAGCACAGCTAGATTACAAATGAGGTGTGTGTGTGTGTGTGTGTGTGTGTGTGTGTGTGTGTGTGTGCTCAGCCTACAGGACAGGCAGTCCTATTAGTGCTGATCCAGTGTCACCCAGTGGGCCGTGCAGACTGTGATTATTCAGATGAGAGTGTTTGTTAAGGCAGCTCACTGATCAGATGTGTCAGCGGCTGCAGCACTGCGTGTGTGTGTGTGTGTGTGTGTGTGTGTGTGTGTGTGTGTGTGTGCGGTTTGCAGTTGGTCTCTACGACTGTTTTTGTTTGATTTTTGTCTCCGGTAATTGACTTTGTTTACGTCTCCATGGCAACAGATGCTCTTCACAAACATCGAGTGTGTAGCTTCACAGTGGAAGAAACCGACGCAGCTTCACGACCTCCTGAAAAACGTCGGTGGCGGCGCTCTGATTTATCACGGTCCAACTTGTACCCTGACATCCAAGAGTTAACGAGTGTGATGGCCTCACACACGGAAACACTCACGGTGTCACGGTGTGACTGCAGCATGAAGGGGGAGATATGAAGTTTGTATTTAAGGTCATCATTTATGGACTTTCCAAACAAAGCGCTCAGATTTTTAGATTGTTCTAATTCTTGTTTCACGTAATCACAGTTGGCAGCGTCACCTTGAGAAGAGAACAAAAATAATCCTGGGGGAAATTTTAATAAGAGATTATTATAAACAGATGAAAGCAGAAACATGAGAAAATGAGCTTGTTACTCCGAGAGGCGACCGGCTTATTAAAACATGTTCCCTCTTAATTTGGTTATCCGGATTCAATGTTTTATATTTCAAAATAAATGTGATTAAAATCTCCAAATAATGAGCTCAGATTCAATATGAGCACAACGGCATGCATATGTCTACACACACACACACACACACACACACACATATAATGACATACACAACATCCAATACACGTGTGTAGGTGCAGACAATGCCTCAGCACACACACACACACACACACATACACACACATAATGGCTGCTTGCTGTAACTTAACAAAGGTCACAGTGAGAAGATGGAATATGATTTCCTCTTTGTTCAGTCTGCAGCAGGTGGGCTGCAGACGAGTCGGACTGTAACAAGAAGCACACGACTGCTGTCAGCTCCACTCATCATCTACTGCACACCACACACACACACACACACACACACACACACAGTATTTACAGATAAAGAGGCTTTAACACACAAACATTCAGGCAGATGCTGAATCTGTGTCGACTGTTGACAAAAACAGCCCGTTAGCTCACACTGAAGACTTTCTGTGTAGCTTCCTGCAGATCCGTCAAATAAACTTAAAAATTTGAAGTTTTAAAATTTCACCAAATCAAGACGGAGAGCCGAGTCAGAGAAGACGATGGCTGCATGTCAGAGGTCACACGGATGCTGGGTTAATTATTTTAACTTTACATGTTTAGCCTCAACGTGGCTCCACTGTGAGGCTCTCCACGCGACACAGCAGCTAACAACATATATGCTAACATTAGCGTCTGCTGTAGATTTCAAAAAGGACATCAGTCACCTGGACAACAAGGATCAGCAGCTCACTAAAAACATACATCAAACTTCCAGAAGTACGTGTGACACGCTCTCCACTGAAGCTAGAATAAATACGTCCGCTGGCTTTTGGAGCCAGAGCATGCGCAGCTGTGATCAGGTGGTATCTAGGCCCCACCCATGTACCTGCTGACTGACTGTCAATCATGATGTGAAGCCATCATTTAAACGCATGAAATAACCAATTAAAACCAGAAACATAAACACCTGAACAACATATATTACAGATATATTATGCTGCAGCCAGCTGTGGACGTGTCCTGTCAGTGGCTCGGTGTCTTTGTGCTGCATCATGCTGTGCAGGCTGTAAATAAAATCTATAGGCAGCATAGGGAACACGCAGCTCTTCACATGAGCTCTGCTTCACATAAACAGTGTGTGTGATATAGGACAGAAATAGCAGCAGATTTTCTGCTGTGCATTCAGCCTCTTAGTAAATGAGGCATTGTGCAGAGCTGTCATAACTGGAGCAGCACACTGTGGAGTGGAAGAGTGCAGCAGATTATGCAGAGAGCTGCTCAGTCACTGTTTGTCTTCTACAACGCCGGCCGCTTATTATGGTTGTCATGCCAACACCTGCATGAGAAAAGCTCAGGTGATGCTGATACGACCTCTCACTGCTGTGCGAGGTGACGACTGAACTTTCAGTTTTATTGCTCTCCAGGAAATGTTCACAGTCGTACACACAGTTTCCTCTCAGGAAAACTAACATTTTATTTTCACTGTTAACTCCCAGAGAAATGCACAAAGTTCTCTGGAGAACTTTTCTTATCCTGAAGATAAGATAATTATCCTTTTTGAATGTTTAAGGTTCTTTTGAGAACTTGAACCTTTATTTCTGACAACTCTGGCCTTCGTGACGGTGAACTGACCCGATCCTTCCTGCCAGCCTCCATCCTCGCAGCCTCCATCTCCTCTCTGACAGTCATGCATGTAAATAAAACCATATATTCTTCTGCAGATGAATATAACGTGATGAACGCTCCACATACTGTGTTTAGATGTCCCGACGCTCGGCTGTGATCGTGTCAGTGAACTATTTAATGAGAGATTGTGAATATGAGCAGAAAACAGCAGCGACCTTGCAGATACTCCGCATCTAATTCAGTATTCAGTATAATTCATGAGCTGTTGGAGGAATCATACAGATATTTTCCATCCTGACTTAAGCACGAGCAAAACAAGACTTTCAGACCCGCCTGTCTTCACGAGGATCACTCAAACGGCTGCACACGGATTCTTATGGTGGGAAAATGAACAGGATGCTCTCCTGCCAGCCCGTCCTGGCCTGTGCCTTCACTTTTTAATCAACCATCCATCAATCCAAATGTTTTCTTGTGGTCAGGACCGCGGTGACACAGCGGAGCAGCTGAATGTGTTTATCAGGTCATCACACTGGATCTGCAGCTGATCTGAGGCCAGCTGGGTCGCACAGACCGTCTGTCCTGTTATTATTCAAGGCAGCACCTCTGGTGCAAACATCAGTGTGATGGTGACAAAACAAACCAGGCAGTCTATGCTCCGTTAAAACGTGTGCATGCACACTGAGAGCAGCGTTCATAGTTAAAGTTTCACATTTTACCAAATCAAATCAAGCACCTGACTGTTTGTTTTCCTGCTGCGTGCATGCGGAGACAGATTACAGCTTTCTAAATGAGACAAATACCTGCTCAGAGTGACGGCTGGACGCTCACCTGCTGAGGGGAGTGAATCCATGTTCCAGAGAACAGCAGAGAGCTCATCGGCATGCAGGCCAGAAAGTTTAGTGTTGGCTGGAGTTCTTGGTGTTTATCAGCGTTGTGTGACCCATCTGCAGTGACGGAGCGGCATAAATCTGAATTATTGCCCGTTTACAGCTTCAGTGGCAGAGCAGACGTCTGGAGATGAAAACACCGGGCTCAGCATGTGGACACGTGAGTGAGTGGACGAGCCTCGAACAGATCAGGACGACCTGAATGTGACGATTGTGCTGACCGGACGCTTTCATACACAAACATGTTGTATTCTTATGGGGACTCCCGGAGACGCTGCGGGTCCCAGGCGAGTCACTGAGCTCTATTTTAGGAAGCACTTGGGCTGATCATTTTGGAAACAGCAACATCAGCTCCCCGTTCTGAACTCCACCTGGGTGCTGAATCCACCGAATGAACGCGGCTGTAATAACAAATCCAGGACAGAGGTCCCACACTACACATTATGTAACACTGCCCTGCTTTCTCTGCTCTGTTCGATAGCAGATCATGAAGCGTGGAGCGGATGAATGTGAGGAACCCAAACTTTTCCTGAAGGACGCCGCCAAAGACGAATCAGCCTGCAGAGGAAGGTCAGGGAACGCCTCTTCCCATTAGAGCCTTAATTTATTCTCCTGATGTGCAGGAACGAAATAAGATACATGTGCCCGTCATGCGCAAGTGAGTTGTCACTTAACTAATCAAGTCACAAGTGCTCGTCTCTCCCAGACTGCTCGCCTCCTTTTTATCATCGCAGCCTGTTCGTCCTGTTTGACTCTGAGAGGACAGAAAAGAAGACTGGAGACATCTGTCTTCTCCTCTTTGAGGATCGTCTCTGATACAACCGACAGCTGACAGCAGCATTTGAGTTTTCTGAGCGAGCTCTTTATAGAAATGAAATTTAGAGACAAACAAACTGAGTGAGTCTCTCTTGGCTTGACGCCTCTCAGTCACGACACGTTTTGTCGTTACAGACATTTTAATCAGCAGTAAATAAACCCACCGACTGTCTCCTGCTTCCACTTTAAATGCTGCTGACAGAACAGACCACCATCACAGGACAGCAGTGCTGCATGGTTCACTGTACAAATGCACACTTCATAAGTGTAAGCTCAGCTCTTCTGCTGTGGATCATCACTTCTCTGTCTCGTAGAAGCGGAATATTTTCACACTGAGCACTGCGACTCTCTCGCTCAGAAAGTTCAGTTCAGAAGGTCACGGCTGCATTTTTACGTTTTATGATGAGAAAAATAAGTAAGAATGTTTCCTTTCTTGACCTTTAGTGAGTGTATTTCATTTATCAGAGTGAAGACAGCGTGTGTTTACAGGAGGAAACTCACCGGTTACACACATCCCAGCTGGAACTACTCAGGAGGCCTGAGCTGTCAAACTGATACATACATAGATGGATGGATGGATGGATGGATGGATGGATGGATGGATAGATAGATAGATATTCTTACGTATTGCACCTTTACAGCTGAGTGTTAGTTCACAGAGACTCCCAGCACACAGCTCGATGGAGGTGAGCAGTAAAGAGCGTGTTGGTTATTCATCAGACTGACTTTCCAGTGACGGATCATCCACCATGCAGCACCTTTGATCCGGGCTATTTGCAGGAATGATTTGTGGGCTTCCCCCAGCCAGTGGGTGCGTTGTTTAACAAGTGCCATTTGGCACCGGGATAACTCGTACGTTGATGGAGCGCTCTTGTTTTTGGCTGAACAAATAGAAATGGATCTTGATGTGTAATCTGCTGCTCTGGTGACATTTGGAAAGCCAGCAGCTGCAGGAGGAAGTTCATCTGCATCACAGAGGCAAGAGTGGAAAGAACATGAAGGCAGCGGCTTTATGGGAGTTTTTATAGAGAGGCAGTTTGGTGTGTGTGTGTGTGTGTGTGTGTGTGTGTGTGTGTGTGTGTGTGTGGCTCACACTGCGGCTGCTGCTGGTCTTTAAAATGCTTCTCTCTTAAAAACAGTATATGAGGTTTGACTGATGTGTTTCTCCTCACTCACACGGATCATCAACCATTCATCTCCCTCTACAAACAGACCTGAGTCATAAACAAAGCCTGGATGCTGCTTCCATAGATCTGAACCACCTCAGCTGCCTCCTGAGGATCAGCTCATTTTGGCTGCTCGTATCTGCGATCTCGCTGGTCAGCGCTGGACCGGTCCAGTACAACGTCCACAATACTGCAGATACTGGACTCCTTTGCTCGGGGGCTCCTAACATTACGCCTCCCTCGGTGTGTATTTCCATTTGCCAATCAGTTTCCTTTAAATGTTCATTTCTACGAGGCCGTTCTGGGCTGAGACGTTTGCACAGATGCAGTGCACACTTCCTCTCCTCGTGGCGTCGCGCTCTGTTGTTCATATAAAAGAATCCCTGGAGGCGAAATTCAATTTTTTCACTCGGGCCTGAAGTACACACATTCACAAACAGAACCTATACAAATCCATGAATGCATGGAGAGGTGTCAGAGCGCAGAACAGATGCTCCCAGCAGTCGGTTCAGGTCCTCGCTCAGCCGTGCCCAGGAGGCGAACTGGCGCCTCTCCAGCTGCTGTGCAGTCCACACTCTGCAGCCGGGTCCAAACCGGCTGCAGCCACCAGGAAAAGAGGCGACGTGAAGGGTGAAGCATTCAGATGGAGATATAAACACCTTCACACATGACCCAGAGCTGCATGAGACGAGCGCTTCAGCATCGACTGAGCAGGCGTAAAGAAACTGACACACGTCCTCTAAAAATGTGAAGATGCTGATTACAGAAAAGTCAGCTAGCTAGCCAGTTACCATGACCGAGGATGTCTTAAGTTTGTTAAAAATTTGGACCCAAAACCAGAACTTGAACCAAAAAAAAGATTCAGATTGGCACCAGTTGGGCAGGCACCCAGACAGCAGGGGGCGTTAGAGGGTAAAGACGAGAAACAAAGACTGACTGTCGTTCATGTGGAAGACAAACTCGTCTGTACAGAAACCTGTCCTGACTAAAGAACCAATAAAAAGCCGGGCCGCTGCACACAGCTGGATCAGAGAGAGGAAGGTGTGAAAAGATGTCTTCCTTTTGTTTAACACAGTTAATCCTGCAGAGTTTTTTGGGTCTTTACGAGATCAGAGTGTGAAAAAGGTGTGAAAGCAGCGAGGAGTGTTAACACGTTTGCAGGAGAAGACTTCTGCTGCGATTACGAAGATCAAGTTTCATTAACGAGTCTCAGTTATTGAGAAAAAGTGTTAGTGTTGCCAAGCCAAGAAGAAACAAGACGATGTGCATTGAACATTAGACTTTATTCAATTCAGCTGCCTGAGTATCGGATGGTGTGTAATTACAGCCTCGTGTTGTCGACACGCAGATGAGTTTGTCGATCTTTGAGGTCGGATCCGTCGTCTGATCTTCGTTTGGTGGGAACGACGCACTAATTAAATTTGTGGGATAAAATCCATCCACATAAACAGGAAGTGACTACGCACACCCAGAGCCAGGATTTTCAGATTAAAAGGTGGGCGGGGATCGTGGGACGTTAAGTTGAATGAACACCTCCAGAGGGCTCGACACAAAGTTCTGGCATCAGAGCACCTCTGGATGTGATGATGACCCGTCTCATCACTGACACACTGACTCAGCGTCCTCCTGCAGACATTTGTTCAGTGGTCAGTGTCTCACTGTTTAAATATCACCAACCAGCGACTTATCGTGAGTCACTGGTTACATTTCCATCCAAATGTTGGCGGATGCACGGCACAGATCAACGGGCTGAACCTCACAGCATTGTCCGTCTGTCTGTGGCTGGATTCTTCATTTCTTGGGGATCAGTGTTGATGTAACGGAGGCCTGACGCAGCATGTGTCCCACAGACTTTATGGACAGATCAGCGACGTCTTACAGAGACGTGCAGATAGTTTCCAATGTATTGTCCTGCTGTGGTTCAGAGTTAAGTGCTGTTACTTGCTATGGCGTCAGTCAGACTTGCTCACCACACAGCAGCAAAGAGCAACATCATGTTTAGTGCTGGAGGGAGGGATGGAAATGCTCTGCAAGATTCAGGCTGAAATGGAAGATCACGGCTTCGATCAGTGCGCTGCGTCAGGCTGAGCGTACGGGAGGCGATCCTGCTGAGGTTACCTGCAGCGCCACCTTCAGGTTCATATTCGTGGTTTTTCAGTGAGATGTTGGATGATGGTGACGGTTTCATCGAGCACAAGCAGGTCGAAGATTTAATCTGTAATGTTAGTTTAGATAAATGATATAAAAGGCTGACAATTAAGAAATCATCTTCTATTCATGCAAGCGACTCTTCTTGTTGCTGTGTTTTGCATTGTTTCACGGTGTGTTTGCAGGGATTCAAACCAATAACGTGAAGTGATGTGCCGCAGAATGTTCTGACACTGAATCCAATCGTGTTCGTTTTAATGAAAGCTCCGATTCAGCTGCGAGACGCAGATAACACACACACGAAGAAAGGCTGCAGCTGTTAAGTCATCAGTGAGCTTTGCATTGTACCTTTATGGAGAGCATGAGCTGAATACTGACACACACACACACACACACACACACACACACACACTGCTGGCTCCTGTGGGGTCTGTCAGCTCTTCAGGAAATGATGCTCCTCATAAATAAGAAAATCACGAACTCCTATAAATCTGCACATAAAGTGGGTTTTATAGGAGGGCGGACCTCTGCAGGGGGACTGCAGCCTGCCACACACACACACACACACACACAGGGACTCATTAACCTGCACTGATTCTCACACACACACACACACACACACTGAAGCACATTCGGTTTCCGTCTGTTTCCATTCTTTAGGATTCATTACTTTCGAGCCCTGCAGCGTTTATTTATTTTCGCTGTGTTATAATTTTTAGTTATTTATGATAAAACTGATTGAAGGAAATTCTCTGCAGTCCGTTTAAGTCCTGAGGTCGGTGAGTGTGCCGCAGGTCTCTGCATCTCGGAGGATCATCTCACCGTCGTGGATGTCTGCTGCTGACGGCGTCGCCGCCTCGCTCACAGAGAAAACACTGAATGAAACAAATGAATCTCAGAGGAATCAGCACCGCTGCACGCTGCCCAGGTTCTTCAACACTCACATCTTTACGGGAACAAAGAGCATCGTGTGCTGCATCATCACATTCAGACAAACCCGGACCGTACAGGACGGTGGGTGGTCAGCTGCTTTATAAATGTCTTAATGGTCTAACCTATTAGACTTTTCATGTTCTCATCTTATCTTTTAATTTGACTGCTGAACCTGTGCTGTTATCCTGAATATCAGCACGCCTGCATCACAGCCGTGCTGATATTCAGGATAACAGCACTCCTGCTCGTCTCTTAGGGACAGATATGTTCAGGTGACAGCACCTCTCACTAACTATATAAAATGTATTATTATATATAATGCATTACATTTTTGCAGCAGTTTCCCCTCAGGGTCATTAAATCTCCTCCTAGTTAGCTGAGTAGTTGCTGATGTTGCTGCAAATCATCGAGCTTAAGAGCCTCATTTCCTCTGTGTGAAACATGCTTTTAGTATTTAGGTCAACTCTACCTCCATCTCATCTCACTGCTGAAACAAAGTCTCCGCACGGCTTCTCCTCTTCACATACAGCCATGCGAGCGTTCACGAGCTCCCGTGCTCACATTTAGCAGCATGCAAGCTGCAACAAACATCATGTGTACAGAAACACACACACGCAAACGCACACAGAGCACATTGTGTTCTCCATCCTCTCCGTCAGCCGAGCAGCTGCAGACACAAAACACTGCTCTTTGCCTCCTACTCGCTCTCTCTCTCTCTCTCTCCCTCCTTTCCTCTCCTACCCCATCTCATCGCCTCTCCTTCTGTCCTCCTCTCCTTCCTTTCTTCATCTCTCCTGCCTGTCAGCTGAGCAGCGGAGTGAAGCAGCGATCGACGCCCACGCACTCAGTCCTTTTTTATTGCAGCGCAGAGTGGAGGGAGAAAGACGAGAGAGAGGTGCGGAGAATAAAAAGGGAGAGCGAGAGAGGAAGAAGAGCAGCAGGCACTAATTACATCCAGCAAATCTGACAGCAAATGCTAACGGACAGTGTGCAACACGAGCTAACGTTAGCTTATCCAGGATACTAACTTGTATTGTACAGCTCCTGTTCTGGCACGACACCACGTTGTTGAATAACATCTTGTTGAACTAATTCAGTTCATATTTCTTTCATGTATGTATTCAGTAACCTGCATGTCTGTACTTACGAGGGCTGCAGTGCATGAATACAAATCTTATTTTCAGCGTAGTGATCGGGCGGTGCAGGTTTGTTGGACGATGCAGGCAGACAGCACACAGACAGGACAGACAAACAGTGAAGGAGGAAGAGACAGATCCTCGATCCTCACAGTCTGATTCATCTTTGCATTTTACTCCTGATGCATTCCTCAAAATTCTGTTCAGATTTACGACGTGACGTCTTTTCTGGTGTCATCAGTAATGAGCAGGTAACACTAACACTGAGTTCAGCTGGACACGCGTCATCTCCCAGACCCCTGACATGCATCCACACACACACACACACACACACACACACACACACACACCTCATTCCCCTTTTTGGCTTCCATGGCAACCGTCACATGGGATCTACACACACCTGTTGGTAATTCTCACAAACAATCTCCACATTGTTTCAATAATATATAACAATAACACCCACACAGCCAACATCTGCCTGAAAACACACACACACACACACACACAGACACACACACACACACACACACACAGACACACTCACACACACTCACGCGGCAGCCTCTGTTTAAACATTTAATCACGCGTCCTCGTTAGAACACAACAAAGCCTCTAATTAACGTTCGTTATGTTTCATCTGAGTGTTTGTTATCGTGAAAATAATTTAAAGAACAAACAGAAGTTCTCTTTGAAATGTGAGAATACACAACCGTTTGTCCAACATCATCCAAGACTGAAGACGTCCATCAAACTGTCTCAGAGACAGACGTGACGTCCTCACAGTGACTTTATATTCTCCTCATTTGTTTCAGCATTTCTTATTTTTGGCTGCGAGGCAGTCGCTCGGTTAATGTGAGAAATAAATAAGCATAATTAAGACAGAATGGAGCTTCAGGTGTTTCCTGAAGGGACACGACACAGCAGTGAATCTGCATTCACTTAGTAATGATTACACACACGTGTGTGTGTGTGTGTGTTATCTGGACATCTACAGTGACGGCGAAGGATGAAGAGCGGCCTGCTGCTGAGGCTGAGCTGAATTGTAAAGTCTGGAGCCGTGAAATCAAAATATTGAGCTGAAAGACGGTAAAATGCTTCACTGAGTCCGGTGATGGTTCTCTGAGGGTTCTCTGAGGGTTCCTCATAAACGCCTGATGAATACGTTGGTGTACACGTGCTGTATGTGGATATTTATGGAACCACTGACTTATGCAAACATAAAAAGTCTGCATGGTTTCACAGAGCTGAACTCTTTGGATGGATAAAGAGTCAGACACAGACGTATGTACTGTGGACCTCATGAGGGGGAGACAGAAGGACTGGCCTGACCCTGACCGTCCCGCTGGGACGTCGAGCCGGGCACAGCCTCGCCCGGCTCGACGGGCTTTTAGTGTGTGAAAAACAGGATGCTGTTCGAGGCGGCTGTTTATATGAAGCCCAGTGCAGAGAAACTTTAAATTACATCAGATGCTTCTTGGGTAAATTCAAACCACTCGAGCTGGAGAGAGTCCATCGCTCCTTATGACCACTTCCAGAGCCTGGAAAGCCTACAAGATCAATTTGAGTCGATTTTCAACGGTTCAGAGACAAAGACTTGATGCTACAGTCTGCAAAGACAATGTCGATCCTCCAGGGAAATGCTAAACTCACTGTTTGCCAAGGCTTGTCTGCAGAGGTTTGTCAAGAGCAACAGGGAGCTCAAGTGCTGAAGGGATTCTCTGAGTTCACATCGACAACGAGTTCTTCGTTAAAACATTTATTTAGGATCCAAAACAAGAAGAGGAAGGAGCTTTCAGTCTGAAGCTCTCATATTTAAATTCATTTGTCTTTAAGGTAGCCGGCTAACTCGTGCCTTTACCTACAGGGATGAAGCACGAGTGGAAGAAGAGGAGGAGGATTACCAAGATGGTCCGTCTGAATTTAATCTTTGCTCTCAGCACCGTCTGCACGCGGCCGACTGCACAGCTAAGAGCGAGCTAACAGCAAGGCTGAGAAAAGAACAACACTCACCTGAAACGCTCAGAGTCCATGAACAAACCTGTCTGCGTCTGTTTCTGTATCATTAAGTTCAGACAGCCAGAACAAGCTTGTCCTCCGCGTTCAACACCAGCGTCTTTCTGAAAAGCTCACTTCAGACTCGGACTGGTTTAATTCACACAGCTGAGCTGAAACTGAATCGAGTGCAGGCCACACGGTCACCGTCATGTTTAGTTGTTATCCAGCAATGAAAATCTAACAGACCTGGTTTAGACTTAGTTTAGACTAGGCTGCTGCTCTTCACCTGGTGGATGGAGATCACCTGTTCTCTGTTAGGTCATAACCACAGCTCTGAATCTTCTGGAGGTTATGTGCTCATGTTTGGCATGAATCAAACCAGCGTGTCAAAGATTACATTTTATTTTCAGAATGTTCAGAATGTTTCATATTCTCAGAAAATATGCAGAGGATAAAATCTTGTGGAATGAATCCAATTATTCTTTCAGCTCATGCTAAAACTTATTTAACTATTCATTTGAAGGAGAAACTGGATCTCCAGGCGAATTAAATTTAAGACGTCCTCTCTTAAAGATGAATATTTCAATCTGTGGAATGAATGGAAACAATGACCCGCGTTAGAGGAGTTATAAATTCAGATGTATCAAGACGAGGAGCAGAAAGACGAGGAGCAGACAGACGAGGAGCAGACAGACGAGGAGCAGAAAGACGAGGAGCAGACAGACGAGGAGCAGACAGACGAGGAGCAGAAAGACGAGGAGCAGAAAGACGAGGAGCAGAAAGACGAGGAGCAGACAGACGAGGAGCAGACAGACGAGGAGCAGAAAGACGAGGAGCAGTGGTGGAGGGAGCTGGAGGAGCAGCGTGTCTACATAAGTCACTGATTAATTACTTAATTATCTTTTGTTATCCAATTAATGAGTGCTAATGAAATCCTGCAGACTGAGCTGTGCCTGCACCGACATGACACTGTTAAAGAGAAAATCACAGTTGCCTCTCATTTTTCATCACACACACACACACACACACACACACACACACACACTGTGTCTCACATGAACATATTAACGCTCTCTGACATACACTTAAAACATACTCCCTGTTCATTAGTGCCTGGTAGGGGGACAATTACACAACATTATAGAGAGAAAGAGACTGCTGATAAAAAATCACCTGCAATCCAGATGAAGTGACCTCCTCCTGGAATAATGAGAGCTGCGCTCTGCACAAAGAAAGATGTCCATTAGTGCATGACTAAAAGGAGAGTCATTAAGATCATTAAAACCAATTAGTGCTAATGTCCAGATGAGTCGTTGGCAAATTCATATATTTGACTAATAGCACAGAGGTGAGAGGGAAGGACGAGGGGAGGAAGTGCAAAGTCTGTCTGTGTGCCGAATACGCTAAGCGGTTATGTCTTTCATAATTCATATGGAGGCGTTGTGATGTAGGGTAATCATTAACGATAATGTCAAAGCAGAGAGAGCGTCACTGTGTTCCTCCACCAAGTTTAAACGTTTTAAAACTTTATTCATGCACCTCAAAGACAACAGAAGCAGAACGTTGTGAATTATTGTAACTTTAACTAGATTTCCACCGGGTGCTGCGGTTTTGCTCCGTCCTCTGCCGCCGTCGATCCCCACCGGGCACGAAGCCTCGAGCCATCATGTGATAATCCTGAACGTACATGAGGCGGCGAGATCCCGCCATAAACTGTGTGTACAAAAGAAACAACACACACGTTTGGTATAGGGTTATGTCGTCTGCATATAGTGACATTTTCTGTTCATCTTTAATCTTTTAATATTTGAATTCTCTCGCACACCTGGCAACAATACTTCATTCACCATCTGTCAATGGACAGCCCCATCCTGTGTCTCTGGTTTATGAGAAGAAGTCAGAGGAAGCATTTTAAATTCATTAAACCCATTAAATGAAATTAAAGCTCAAAATTGGTTCTTTCAGGCAGCAGCTTGAAGCCTTTTTTCTAACTTAGCAGCGATCATACAATCATGGACCAGGTGATCGATCTAAACGGAACAATTTAACTTAATTCAATTTATTTTTTGGTAATAGGAGTTTTCTCTGCTCTTCCTTTGTGAACTGAAGGTTCAGAAAGACGAACAAATGGCTGATCGAATGGTCGAACCGTCCAGATGTTTCAGTTTCTGATGTCTATAGTTAGCTGGTAATCCTGCACAGCGTTGGCCAGCCTGATTTTACTTAAATACAACCAGAGAAATTATTTTAGCAGCTCACCTGTTCTGATTCAAATACAAGTTAAAGGTGCAGACCTATAAATTTCATCAGAGCGTCTCCAGGCTGCGTTTCAGTGCTTCATGTTCTTTGTTGCACAGATCCTCACGTGGTTCTGCAGATGTCTCCTCCCTGTCACGGCCCTCTCTCTTCTCAGCTGTACGATAAATACAGAAACCACAAAAACACCTAAAAGAGACACGAAGAGATAAAAAGATGTGACGGGTGGTCAGATCCTCCAACTCTCTGCGAACCTTCTCAGACAGTTTAAACGCGACAGAGTGGTTGACAGAGGTTGCATCACGGCGCTGACCTGATACAGTGTGGAGAGGAAGTTCATTCATCCATCATTTAGTTCTGTTTTAGTGCTTTGGTGCTGATCTGAAGATTAAACTGCGAGTCACGCACATTCTCACCCATTCTTCCTATAGAATGTCACATGTAACCATATATGTGTGTGTGTGTGTGTGTGTGTGTGTGTGTGTGCATCCACTGTATGTGTGTGTAGAAGATGTGTAAAAAGAAGTGAAGTGAGAAATGCATTTCTTGTTGTGTCAGAGAGAAGAACAGCCTTCAGGTGTGCTCTGTGCTGCAGACTCCTTTTCCTGTTTACAGGGTGTGAAATTACCACCAGCCGATTCTGATAAGTCTGACCACAGAAGAAGAAGTCTGACTGCGCCAGCAACACGCCAGCAGCAACACGCCAGCAACACGCCAGCCAGCAACACGCCAGCAACACGCCAGCAACATACAAGGTTTTATATTTTTTATGTTTTGGAAACTAAACTGAAGCTTTTCTGCTTTTACTGATATTAAATGTTGTTTAGTCCTTTATTATTATTATTTATATCACAGCATGTGTTTGTTGGGTCTGTGTCTGATGAAGGTGATGATGAAGGTGATGATGAAGGTGATGATGAAGGTGATGATGGACTCTTTTCTCAGGATGAAATTTGTCATCTGCGTTAGCTAAAAATGTAACACGCTCACCGTCAGTCCTCCAACATTGAATCAATGTTTCTCTTCTCAGCATTGATTCAAAGTTTTCCTGACAGGAAATCAGACACAGAGAACCGGTCAGTTTTCAAAATAAAACAAGTTTGGACGTAGCTGCTCACTCAGTCTGGAGGGGATCTGTCTTTGTCCTGTCTGGGAGGTTTTTGGTGGGAGAGACTGAAACTTTGCAACACTTTCTCTGCCACAGTAAACAATGATGAAAGAAGTGCAGCGCTTTAAGGGGAACTTCCCAGTGGACACACAGCTCGACTTATCTTGTTGCTGCCTTCTTGGCCAGCTCTCCTTTGAAAATAGCTTCTTAATCTCAGTGGAGCCCAACGGCTAAATAAGTAAATAAATGTCATTCCTCTTATCTGCCTTCTTTTCTTCTGCACAGTCCTCTGAATCGTTCAAGTATTTGTGCCCCGTCTTCACTTCACTCGAGCCCTCTCATTTGGTATTCTCGCCCTCGTCCTCTTAATGAGAACGTGCTGTCAGAATAATCAGATTAAATTCTTTCACGCTGGAGAAACATTTGAGTGTTTCCTTTAGAGGAGCGCGGACGGCAGCCAGAAACTGATTTTGGTTAAAGAAAGAAAGAAGACCAAAGCCAGGCAGGAATTACTTTAGCTCACCACGTCTACCCAGTTTAGACTCAAATACAAGTTAAAGAAGCAGATCCATGCATCCTAAAGTGTGTCCAGTGTCTTCAGCATCTTCAGATTGTCTTCATATTAGTGTTCAAATTCCTGCCAAAACGTTGAATAAAAGGCCTCTGCAGGCTGCAGTGAAGTAAAGCTGGTCTAATCAATCATGATGGAAGCAGAACCGAATACAGTTTTTGGACCTGTTGATACTTAACATCAGGGTTTGATGTGTGAGAGCGCTTTGACTGTTGTGTTATGGTGGTCCAAGACTGAACTGCATGTCGTCTCACAGACTCCTAAATATCTTTAACAGCGATGCTGCAGGCCGTTTTTTCAGTGCAGCGCTGTCGAGCTATGAACTTGTTGTGTGGAATATGACTGAAACATCATGTTTGCATGAGTTATTTCTACTAGCACCGTGTTTTCCAGTCTGCGAGGCCCAGCAGGGTCAGGCTGGTCAGAGTGAACAGCAGGCATACAGAGTATGAGGACTGTGACACCAGACGCAGCGGTCCATGTGGGTGGATGGTGAGGAGCAGATCATAGCTGAGGTTATGCATATGCATCTTTCTAACCTGAACCAAACGATTTGAATTTGCATCGCGTCTGTCTGCAGCCCTCAGAGTCTTAAGTCTCCACGACATCAACAGCAGACCTACGAGAAGTGAAGTTGGACCCAAGTTGTTTCCTAGCAACAAAGGTTGAACAAAATACTCTCCGGAGTTCAAGAAACTGACATTAAAATACGGCGTGTCCTCGCTGTTCAGAGTCGCCGTCATTCATCGCTTTCATGTCTCTGCAACCACGCTGACCCCGGAATGAAAAGTACGAACCGCTCGCCGTGAGCCTCATAAAGCCGGGACACCAACGTCCAACTCAAAGCACCCGAGCAGCGTCTGCACGTCGAGAGATTAGATGACTATTGACATCTGATTTTAACGTCCGCTGCCTGCGTGTCACCGCTTCATGACATGTTCAGCTGTAGGTCACATCAGTCAGTGTCACCCACAACGAGACCATGACACATTTCATTTTCATCTCATTGACTGACAGAGAACCTGCCTCAGTGTCCACGCACCAGTTTAAGACTGATTTGTTTGACCTATTTGATTCTGAAGTGGCGTATCACCGACTTCTGTTAGTCCTGCTCTGAATTAACACGTTCAAACATCAAAGTCACACCTGAGACAAACCAACTAAGCGATGGCGGCGCGGGCGGATGAGAACCTTCAGTGTTCTGCCAGGTAAAATGATTCTGTCTGTCAAAGGAGCCGGTTAATTCGAACAGAGCAGAGATCAGAGGCTTTCAAAGTGGAAGCAGGTCTCTCCGGGGGGCGTTCCAAACTCTTCCAAAGGAGGATCAGTGAATGGGAGAGAAAACATTTTTTTAATTAGTCATCAAAGGGAGAAGAGCCTCAACGTGTGTGATCTGGTTAAAGACACAGTTCAGAGATCTTTTTCTCACTTTCCCTTTTTGTGTTTGGTTCAGTCTGAATTAAATAATCATGATCCTCAAGGCATCGTGGAATTGAACACTCTTTTCCAGGCTTCGTCTGAAGGGAGGTCCACTGTGTGAGACTCCTGCCATAGATCAATATGAATGCTTCAGTTTTGCTTCCAGCTTCCACAAGAAAGGACTAAAAAATATTGGACTGGTATTTGTTGTTTATGTCTCTTGTAGGATGTTAAAACGAGCAGCTTCAAACTGCTTCAGCAGACTCGGGCAGACACACGGACTGACTCATCGTTACACATCAAGAAAAGCTCCCAGAAAGATGTACTCAGTACAATTAATGTACTCGGCTACATCTTGTGTTTGCAGTTTGAGGACAGCGAGCTGCACAGATTTGACCTGATTGGGCCTTTTACATCTTTTTTTCAGAACCAGAACTTCTTGCGACTTCTCAGACTTTCATTATTTCCATCTTTGTGCTGTCGAGCTGCAGAAAGAGATCCAGGAGCTGTTAAAAGTTAACGTATAAATGTGAGCGTTCCCAAACCAGAAGGTTCTGGCCTCCGTGCCGCCTCACACCGAGGGAAGGATTCAGTCTTGGGAGGTTTTCGAGGAGGCGCTCCATTCATTATTCTTCCAATAAGTCAGCGAGACAAGTCAAGTGGAGCGTTTGTACACGAATCAGCCACAAGTCGAC
Organism: Nibea albiflora; assembly: GCA_014281875.1. Taxonomy (NCBI): domain Eukaryota; kingdom Metazoa; phylum Chordata; class Actinopteri; family Sciaenidae; genus Nibea; species Nibea albiflora. Next base: position 26,352,756 of record CM024794.1, read on the forward strand.
TTCTATTCACTTGAGGCATTGAAAGTGAACTGCTTGACTGTGTGTTGTGTGTGTGCATGTGTGCCTCTGTGAGTTTTAGACCTTCGACGCCTGGACGTGTTTCAATAGAGACGACGACATTTTATTGTCCTTCTTTCAAAAGCCGCGTGAGGTGGAATGTTCTCTGCACGTCCTCAAAGAATCTCAATTCTTTTCTGTTTTTTTAGCTCTGGTTTCTTTGTGGGAAGTAAAAAAACATCTTCACCACTCCTGACCTCACCGACTCCAGTACCCACAATCCCCAGAGGTACTTTTTTGTCATATCTTTGTTTTAATTAATGCTTTTTAGCTCAGTCCAGTCCGAACAAGCAGTTCCACCATCTGCAGTTTTAATGAATCTACATTATTTATTCATGTCATGTTTGCCACGGGCCCTAATTTAAAGTATTACACAGTATCAGGGGGTTAGCTGAGGCCTGGACCGGAGGACTGGGCACAGTGTTGAGGCAGAACTCTTTTGTGTGTGAAGCCAGTTTCTGCTAAAAAGAAAAAGTCCTGGACGGGTCCATGCTGCCGGGCCAGTCCTTCGTTAGAATGATATCAGTGTGCCACTTTACAAATGTTATCGGACCAAATGGGTCGAGTGACGGGTAAATCTCTTCTTTCACAACACGCATCACGTTACATGTTCATGACGGACGTGTTAGGAGGGAACCAGAACCTGCTGGAGGTTCTGCATAGTCCATCTAGAATGCCTTGGGATCCTCCAGGACGTCTGGAGTGCTGCCACCACGAGCAAACACCAACATTTTCTATTACAGGAGATAATAACGTCTCCTCGTATGCTAAACGTTGTAAGGATGGAGTCTAAGTGACAGTGATCCACACGTCTTCACGTCAAGGAAAACACGCATTGTGTGTTTAACACAGTGTGTCTGAACGCTGGCAGGATTAGCAGCCGTCTTTGCTCTGGATGTGGCCCATATTAAAACACATAAATAGCCGTGGCTCTGCAGTGGATGGCAGCAGGCTGTATTTCAGAGAGAGACGAGGCTGTGTGGACTCTGATTAAAGGTTCTGTTTGTTTTAGGAAGTCCTGAGCGGGCTCGCAAATAATCATTAAATCTCCAACATGAACACGGGATGAACTCCCAGCCTCGCGTCACCTCGTATTTATACGCCTCTGTTGGCATTGTGTAATGACTTCATAATACGTCTTTTAACAATATTTACAAAGGTCAGTCACAGGGTGTGTTATTCCTCAGATGTGTTGACATTCTGCATTTTGTATGACATTTCCGCAGCAGGAAGGAAGCAGCAGCCAGGATGGAACGATCACCAAAGATTCATGAGATACATCTTTCTCCCTCTCGAGGCAAATCCCTCCCAAATTTAGAAAAGCCGGAGCTGGAGCTCTAATCTGCGATGTTGCCAAGGTGTACAGCCTGAAGCTGCTGCAGCCGTGAGAAATAACTGGAGACTCTCATTGTGTAAATAAAAACATACTCTGCAGACTCACAGTCAACCAGCCTGCGTAGCTCCAGGCTCTGCAGCAGAAATGAAGCCCTTATTGTCAAGGAATTATTTTGGATGTGCGCCCTGTCTTCCATTCTCAGTGCTGTTTGCCTGGTTTGATTCATTTAGCCTCCTGGAAATCACGGCTGACTTATTAAAAAGGCATTTTACAGAAGGTTCATGAGTTCTAATGAGTCAGTTCCAGGTTAATAAAGCATCACACCTGCTCGGCCCTTCAGAAGTTAACAGCCAACCTCCTCCACACACGGCCTGCATCTACGTCACCGAGCTTCGACCATACATCTAAATACATCCAGAAGAACTCAGGAACGACCAGAGCCACGCCGAGCTTCACAGCCGCTCTGTGTCGACCTGTGGGGGGCGTCACAGTCTATTCTTTAAGCTGTCTATGGTTGAATACAATAAATCCAGCTTCAACTGGAAACTGTTGACACAAACCTAATGAAAGGATTGTTAATGTGCACACATGCAGTGTTCTTCTTTACTTCAAAGGTCTTTCACCTTCTCTGTTATTTTTTTGTGTATTAACTCCAAATAATGATTAGTCCGCCGTGCACGGTGTCTGCAGGAGTTCCTTTCAGGCTACTTTCTGCATCAATACATTTTACCAATAAGGTTGGGCGGCCTGGATGTAACCTGGGAGGTGAAACTGAAATGAAATCGACATAAAATGTTTTTTAAAAATGTTCTCTCTGCAGATCGTTACGGCCTGCGGCTGTGGTCCAAACCCGAGGAGAAGAGTCTGGTGCAAACAGATTTAACAGTGTTGATCTCCTCACAGTATGTTAATGAGGGCGCAGCTTGTTGCACAGGGGCTAAAACAAAGCAAGAAATCCAATGTCACAGTCCGATCTGCAGCCGCATCGCGTTTATTAAGGATGACCCATGACGGCCTTTAAAGCTGCCACAGGATTTGACTTTCCTTCCTGCAGTCCTGCCGCGTGGCGAGCGATAAAATCACACCATAATCGCTGCGCATCATTACCACGTCTCCTCACCAAGGCAGAGCAATGTGATCTGTTATCTGCCCGAGAGCAGCACAATCAATAAAAACTCAGTTTATCAAAGAAGACATGACAAAGTTTTTATAGTCGCCTCCTGTGCAGAGCTGGAGAATCCGTAAAAACACAGACCTCCGTCGTAATCTGGTGGCAGCTGCTCGTGTCGACGCCAGCATGAAGAAGTCATCTGAGGACAGACACACGAGGAAGGAGTCGAGACTTCTGAAAGTTAAACGTGAGGATGCAGAGTACACACTGTCCTTTCTTTAACCCTCTGGGTCCTATCAGCGGCACAGTAAGTTCCTGCATGGACCCCTGAGCTGCAGTCAAAGCATTAAAGCACATTAAAAAACTAAATGGTGTCTCATCTCTCTGGAAATGTCCTGGTCTGTTTGGAACGGGGAAATAAAATCCCTGAAAACTCAGCACGTTACAGACTTCCTGTTTCCTGTCCACTTTGTGTCATGTGTGTCCTGACTGTGTGCTGCTGGGCGTGGCCAATCCTGCCACTTTACCACAACACCTGCCACCAATCATCTCATCACCTGACTGGTTTATAAGAACCGGCTCAACCACCCGGACTCTGTCAGATCGATCGGTCTCTCGACCTCTGCACAGCCGGCTCTGCTGTGGTTCTCACCCTGATCTCCAGCCTTCTGCTCTGCTTCATGGATGTTTTGGCCACCATGAGCTCTGCGCCTCATCGCAGACCCTCAGGGATGCTGGGAAATCTCCAGGCCTGTGTTTGCATTTACCAATCTGACTACACGTACCCAGAACACCAGAAGACAAGAACATCTGTACAGATAAAGATAAGCTGTCTGAAGTTCACCAATGACTTGATGTTTAGCGGTCATCAGGATCTTTCCTTCACCTGTGATCAATAAACTGAACAGAACAAACACTGAGACAACGTTTGCATGACATTAGCTGCTGATTCTATGAGATGAGCACTGTTGTTCATTCATTGTTTGTTCTGTAATGAGGCTGACAGCATTAAGTCGAGCTTCACTCCTCGGCTGCTCTCTTAAAGGCAGCTTTTATCTCGTGCTGCTCGTTTTGGGTTTCTGACTCGTGTTGGACGCTGACTGACGCTGACTCTTCATTTATTTCTCTTTGCTTCTTTACCTTTCTCTTCTCGGCTGCCTCCCTCTGACTTCAAAGTCTCGGTGTAACGGGGTCCCTGACCTTGAGCGCTGCCAATAACAACTCTTTGAAACTGAAACTGGAAAGATCACACATTCCCGGCGTCGCTCGCCCGCTCTCGCTCCACGCCTCTCTCTCTCTCTCTCCCTCCATCTTTACACCCCCTACTGCTGTGCCAACACTCAGCTCTCATCCACTGTGCTGTCAATCAGAGGCTGCTGCCTACAGCTCCGCCGGGTTACAGAGCTGCCATTCGCACACACCGACTGTCTCAAGTTTCATGACAGTGGACAGAGCTGATGTTCCCTTCACATCAAGGCAGTGACCCTGTGATGTCTGGTTACAGCTCGCAGCCCTGGCTTTGCTGAGTTAATCCTCAGGTAAATAAAAACTACTACTACTGACTCACGTTGTCCTACATGGTCAGATCTTTAAGACCGACTGTCCAAACTGTGGTTTTAAAGTCAGATTTGAGTGTCAGCCTTTCTGTGTAGGTTGTCAGTCCTGGTAATGGTGTAGACCCAGGACTGGACTGCTGGCCTCCAAACTTCTTTGCTAATGACACTCTGATGTACATCCACTACTCTGGATTTAACATCTTGGTTGCATGCTCCGCTGTGTTTGACTCAAAACACACTTTGAAATCCGACACGAGCCTCCGGACTGAGACGCATCTGTAGAAATACGATCTGCCAGAGGCTCTGCTTCCTTTCCCAGTGTTATTCCTGTTCTCCTCTTATCTGCAGATTCATCGCCTGCTACTATCACCTCATCTCTTGACAGCGTGTAGAGGCTGGTTCCTTTTATACCTGACCTTCTTGTGTTTCAGATATGTGGCCGGCAAAGAGGTCAGGGCGTGTCTGCCACCCTGTAGTTCCTCGAGCGGCTCCTCTGTTTGCAGTCATACGAGATGGGAATGAAGTAACGTCGGTTCAGCGTGTCACTGTCACTGCGAGTCTCCTCCTCCTCTGATGGCCAGACTTTGAGGCGATGTCATTATCCAGGGGAGAGGAGGTACTCATCATGGAGGATGCTTCAACCATTGGTCATCTCGTGGTAACTGGTGCTACGGTCAGACTCTATTTTTTTGTGATGGCCGTGTTACTAACCCCGAGAAGCCCCTCGTGTCTTCTTCAGTGCTGCAGGCCGCTGCAGACATCCAGATTCAGCAGCTCAAGAAACTGTTTCACTGATTCTGGTCTCCTGGCTCGTGTTTGCATATTGGCTGAGCAGCCGTTCATTCAAGTGTGTGTGTGTGTGTGTGTGTGTGTGTGTGTGTGTGTGTGTGTGTGTGTGTGTTATGGGGGAGTATGCCATTTAAGATCTCGGGGGAAAGTTGGCAACAGAAGTAGAATCTTGCCTGCAAAGCTAATTTAATTGAAGTAAGTCTAAGCCTGACGGCGAATTCTCTGTTTAGAGTAGTTTTCACTTTTTAATATATTCATGATTTGAAGGTCTGGAGAAGACGAACTAGCATCACAACACACGAGTTGTTTTGTAGCAGCTGTGAACTCTCAGACCTCGTCTGTATGTCCAACACGCAATGTTTCATCTGCATTCTTTGTGACAGGTAACCAGCACAATAGCACACAATAGCACACTCAGTCTGTCACATCATGGGCTCACAACTCGCACTGCTTCAAACTAAACTTTGGGCTGATGGTGGTTGTAAATCTAAGCGTGTGTTTTACTTTGGCGTAGCTATCCAATCATTCTGCGGTGACGTGCCACAGATCCAGCATCAGTTTGCGACTGTTTTTATAGTTTGAGTTTATGGACGAATAATAAGATGTGACTGTTTCACAGTAGTAACTTTTGTAGGATTTAATAACATGCTTTACAGAATTACTCGTTAATGGTCTCCATCAACGAGCCATTGGCTCAGTGTTTGTGTGCCATGAGAGCTGCTGTAGCCGTTACAGAGTGCAGATCAGCGGGAGTTCTGCTGGTAATGACGGCTCTCTCGCAGCTTGTTTTAGCCTAACAAGAGCCGCACACACTGATTTAAAACTGATCCTTTGCATCAAGAGGCAAAAAACGGTGCCAGCAAGCAGATCATTACAGAGGCTCGACACGCTGATGTAGCTGTCACACAGCTCCCTCTGTCTTTCATGTAGCATGGACTCCAGCGCATAACAAGTGAAAATATCACAACATCAGCTGTTTCTAGGACCTTCCAGAGCCCCAAGCATGCTGCATGTCTGCTCCATGGACGGTGGTAATCCTTGAGGTTGTATCGTCTTTGTAGTTTCTACGAGTTAGCATGATTGAAGGTGTGCGTGCTACATGTCATGTTCTGAAGTCTGAGTTTCTGTAGGTGCCGTTTCTTTGTTGTTGCTCGTTCAAACCAGCCGCTTCTCTTCAGGGATGGAGATCATCTTTGAAACACCAAATGTTGTCTTGAAGGTTCGTTTCAAAAGAAGCGGACGAAGAAGCAGCTGACTGTTTGATCCCATCATATTCATGTATGAGTAACACCTGGCCTGAACCTGACACTTCTCATGACTACTCTGCTGATTCAGCACCATCTGCACCACCATGGTCTCCTTATGTGCGATATTTATGCTATTGTTGATGAAAGTGTCTCTTTCTTTGGAAGTTCAGATTTCTTTTAAAGTTGCAGTACAAACATGAAGTCAAATGAACTCACAGTAATTCAACAACATGCAGACAGAGGCCTGCAGCCTCTACGTCACACACAGTGCTCCAGTCTAGTTTCTTGTAGTGGTTTTGCTGTATTGATCCTCTCCACCCAGCCACATTCACTGAAAGGATGTGTGTGTTATCAGGATGAAACCGCCTGAAACTATTTATTATGAACAGCCGAGGAGATCCTTCACCTGATCACACTGCTGCTTTATGATCACATAGTTATAAATCTGCACGTCTTCATGCTCTGTGATACGAGGTCATGGAGCTTCCTGCTGTAAAGTAAATATAATTATAGAGTCAGTGTTTATTCTTCAATCATCCGTCCTAGGTTGGCTGGTTTCCCTAAAGGTTGGGCTCTTCTCCTTCTTGTTGTGTGTAAAGATCCTGATCCTGAAAAACCAACATCACCTGCTGAAGAAGAGGAGCGATGAGCAGCGCGATGACCGGCACTCGTTCAGCTAAGCTTCGCCTCACGTCTTGTCAAACAGAAAACCTCGAATGGAAAGAGCAGCATGTAAACTGCATCGGTACCTTTTGGTCCAGTTTATTAGCCTCTTATCTTCGGGCTTGTGTCTCCTAACTGCCAAGATAAATAAAGCAAAGCAGCCTGAACACAGTGCGGCGTATTCATCCAGAGCTGCAGAAGTTGTGACCTTTTCAGCGGAGTGCCGGGGCCCTGGCTCTTTAAGCTGGCTAATGATCTATAGAGAAGCCCTGTGGCTCAACCTCTGTAATTATACTCTTTCTCTCTGTGTTTCTCGAGCTCGCCCTATCACTCTCAGTCAGCCTTTTCTTTCTCTGTCACACACACTCTGCGCTCGCCCTCCCTTCTCATTTCTTTGCTGTTCCCCCCTCTGATCCACTGCTTGCTTTTATTCCTCTGTTTGTCTTCGTTCCCCTCTCCTCCACTCCATCTTCTCTCCCCCGCTCGTCCCAGTGTCTCCTGCAGATTAATTACGCTCTAATATATGCACAGCTCTCCTCCCAGGGAACCCTCCTCCACATCTACCACCCCTACTCTTGGGCTGAATAATGGAGCTGCTTCATTCTCAGCACGGGGCAGCCCACATGGGTGGAGCAGCAGCCTCAAAGGAAGCACACTAGAACAGATGAGTCTGTCTGTCTGTCAAGTCGGCGCTGTGGACGGAGAAATTTGATGTACACAAACGTATAAGTTTCTTCTCCACATGTGATGTGCCTGGACAGAGTATGTTGAAGTGACCCTGCAGAGGACGTCATGTGGTGGACATGTGAATTATTACCATGTCTGTCTGAAGAAAGGTCAGTGCAGCCGCCGCTGGCATCGATAACGGCCGCAATCATCTCATCCCTCATGGACGCCGCCGGCATCACGATGACCAGCTGCACTTCTACAACAATGAACACTGAAATTAAAGACTTATTCAACCTTTCATTGAACACAACGCTGCAAACTAATCCTCTGACTTGGTTAGCTCGGTCAGCTTTGTAGCTAACTGAACTGACTCAGCCCGGGATGCCAGGAGCCAAACCCGGCAAGAAAACCACAGGCTGCTGTGTTCACTGTTGGAATGCTGCTCACTGCTGGTCTGGAAGTTCGGTCACTGGAAGATAGACGCTGACACTCATAGCACTCGCTGCAATGCATAGCGGCACAGCCACGAACAAGTTTGTGTGTTTCCTCTGAACACACGGGGCAGCATCAGACAGACAGACGGCAGCTTCAAGGCTGCGGATGCTAAACAGACATTATTATTCACCTGTCTGGGATTCTTCACTCGTCTCTGTTATCTTCAGGGTTTGTGGCCTAAACTGAACTGCATAGCAGCACCTGCCCCTCACTCCCCTCAGCATCTATAGCATCTGCATCAGCACCCGACGGTGCAACAACACAGCGAGCTTCAGGTGCTCCTTCCTGTCAGACACCATCAGTCACAGCGGACTCAGTTTCAATCAGTCAGTGTTCAGTCGTCTCAACTTTTAACTGTGCTAGCTTTATTTTCCGACCTTTATTCACAGTGTATTGACCTAACAACACAAACTTTAGCACCCTCTACGGTCTGAATACACACTCTTACCTTCGGGGTGAAGGTAGAGCGTGTCCAGTGTGTGGACTAAAAGAGGTATGACATCCTTTATCCCAGACAGCATCCGGCTGCTTTACAAGCTTTGCTTAGGCAAAGCAAATTTTTCATTCTGGCTGAGCCCAGATTCATACTTCATACTTCACAACAATATGAGTGTTCTCTCTCTGTTTAGACCCAAAACATGTGGAATGAGACCATCATTTCATTTAAAAAACACCATCACAAACAGCTAAACACACAGATAAACACAGGAACTGAACAGGGCATGAGCTCATTTCATCATTTGAATCATTGAATTGTTAAAGATGATCATGACCAATCTGTGTGTCGGTTAAAATGTCCGTTCAAAAGAAGCAGGCAGCGCTTCACTGCTCGTCCGCCTCCCGGGTGTCCGAGCTGTAATGGAGCCACTTCTGACATTTTCTGCTCATTTTCTTCTTCTCTTTTAATTTCCCTCCAAGAATCGGAGTGAACGCCCCTCCCCACCACATTACCCTGTTTTAATAAAGAATATTTGCACTCTAAATGGTATTTTCATCTTCCAACACTCAATTGGGCTTTGACATACTTGTATAATACAAGAGGTGAGTTGACCTAAGCCAGCTCGTGTGAAGGCATTCATGGTCAATGGTTAATTAAACTAATCCATGTACCCTGTGCAGCAACGCTATTACCTACACAAGAAAGTCAAAAGAGGATATTACAGTCAGGCTGCTGTGCATGGAGCCTTCGTCACAAAGACGGATGCTGATAAAAGAATCCATTGATGTAAAAACGGGCTGTGGTCTACAGAGACGTGGAGAAGAGGGTGAGGGGTGACTCATCTGAGCACTTCTATCCTCAAGAATGTGAGTCCATGTATGACGTAAAATGTTTGACCCCTGCAGTGATGGGAGCCGGTGGCTCTGATAGATGTGAGGGACATTTTCCTGGCCTGGTTTGGGTCCACTTTGGTCCCTGCAGTTGTCCAGAGTGATCATGTTGTCTTATCCTACGATGAAACATCTTCTGGGATGACTGGAGGGTCTGATGAGTGTGACAGTGATGTGAATCATAAGCTCTGGCCTCCACTGTCACCATATCTCCACCCAGTTGAACGCCTGTGGGAGGTTGAAGCTGTTGTGGATGCTGAACATCTTTCGAAGACACGTGACGGTGCGGCGTACAGTGTGGACTCAACCATCATCATCAACACACAGCCGAGCTCTCTCAAACCTCTAGCAGCCACGTTTGCTACGACTGCTGACAAAGTGCTGACAAAGGTTCAACTGAGGTTTAAATTCATATATTCACCTGGACCTCTTTCATTCATTTCCTCCTCACATCTTTAGATTCATATTCCTGATCCTCGCTCTCCGTGCTCTCTCTTCTTCTCGTCCAGCTGTGAGACTTCCTTTCTTCTTCCTTTATTTCTTTGGTGAGAGCTGCTCCAGCTGCTCTCTTACATCCAGAATATGTTCAAAACTGCAATAACACAGAAGTACATGGAACGTTTTAATACATGAAATGCTTCAAAATCAATGAGAAGAAAATAATTTCTCCTTCGGAGGTATGTCTAAAAGATACTCGAGTGATGATTGAGTGATGAGCACCGGAGACACTTTGGGCATCAGTGTGCACTTAGATTATGTTGGAGAAGGGAAGTGTTTACTTGTTGTAGACTATCCTTCATCTATATCCCAGCAGGCAGCAGTTATCATCTGAACGTGCATCTTTTTCTTCTTCTTCACCTTTGTTAAGGAGAAGCTGACTCGAATACTGATGAATCTGCCCCTCTAGTAATCCCATTACACTGCAAAAGATGGCAGGGCCGACACAACTCTGGCAATTTGTCAGTGGCATGAAAACCATCTGCTCAGAATATCAGAGTTGAAAAGAGCTCATCGCTCAGATGACGGTTTTATAGCTGCAGGGAATTATTAACGGGTCGCTGGTGTTGATAGTATTCTACGTCTCTGTTCTGTTCGAGGACGGTCGTCATTTTCTGAAGCTGTGAGAGATTTCAAATATTTCACCACAGAAAGAGTCTACACACTCATGACTCATGCCGGGCCACATAAACCTCTGACTTACCTACTGCACGGTTTGTGTCCTCAACCTCATGAAGGTCACCTTTCAAGCAGGTGCACACTGACATAATCACGTTAACATAATTGCTCCCCGTAATCACTCTATAATATCCTTTTATAATAAAATCAGTGCATGTATGAAGGATTTTTAAACGCGAGTAAACCAGCTAAGAATACGTGCTTGACTCTTTGCAATGCCAGATGATGTTTTTTCTTATTTCCAATGTCACAGAACAGGTGAGTAAAGTAAACTTTCATTTGTTTAGGACTTGCCTCTTGCACTCGTATTGTTGATTTGTTGTTGTATATCTGTCATCTCTCCGTCTTCTGTTGCGTCTTCCATGAGACAAAGAACAGATTTTCTGTTGCACGTTCTTCCCATGGACTGTTAGAAAACAACGGTTTTTAT
>CM024794.1:26366113-26370586 GCA_014281875.1 Nibea albiflora
AAGTCATGATCAGCATGTTGAGGTTCACTCTGATGGTATTTCGTCTTTACATCAGGTGCAGTGAGAAAGCCAAACTCGATCTAGAGCAAGGTTTTTGAAATTGGGATCTCCGATGATCGCCCTGAGGCCTGGAGGTCCTGGAGGTCCTGGAGGTCCTGGAGGTCCTGGAGGTCCTGGAGGTCCTGGAGGTCCTGGAGTGAAGGCTGGTTGGTAGTAGAAACAGAAACCAGTTGGAGGCTAGCAGAGAGCTAACAGGAAGCTCGCAGACAAGCAGTGGTCTCTTGTAGTTCCAGTGAGAACGTCTGCTGTGTAAGAAATGTCTCTGCATGTTACAGAGACTTTGTCTTTATTTGACATTTGGATCTCAGAGGGTTCCTGAAGGATTGTGGGTTAATTCTGCTCAGATGTTAATTGGATGGAACAGGTTGAAGCTCCGACTGTGACCTTTACATCCAAACCTATTGTGGGACCTTAATTTGATTTATTTAATTAATCTCGCAGCACTCGTCGAGATCCGTGCGTCTTTAGCCGACGACGTTGACTAATGATGGCGCTCTCCAGCCTCAGCTCGTGTCTCACCATCTGCTGTTCCCTCCTCCGTCATAGTTTAATCGTCTTTCTGTCCATCGCCGTGATCACGCCGCCTTCTCTGTCTCTGTGTCCTCGTTTCTTGTGTCAATATTTGATCTCGTGTACATCAAACCACTGAAACACAGCCGCTGCGTGTCCGCCCATGAGCAGAGCTCACAGCTGTAAGAGCCAGCAGTAGGCTTGTTCATACCATTGACCTCCTCCAGTGTTTGAAGGGCAACAAAAGTCCATTAGCCCCCTCAGTGTGTTTGTGAGTGTGTTAGCCTTCATTAACTTTAGTTTCATCGTCCCCATTAACTTCGTCTGTGGAGTCTGTGTAGTAATAGTAATCACAGAGCATCATTTTGAGCTAACTGTGGAGAAGAAGTTAGATTTGATTGGAAATAAAGAACATCTAAAGAAGACCTGAGCGTTTCTAGATGAACCACGCTCCTCTATAATGTCACTGTGTTCATTTATGTGCCTGTTGCTTCAGGTTCAAGTGAGAAAGCACAAGTTGACCTAAAAAACATTCAGTTTGACCTTCAGGACATTAGTTAAAATTACTATCATCCATTTCTGCCACATTTTCTCCCCGAGACTGAAAACAAACGACTAAATTCAAATTCTCCGGAGCTAAAAGCTGAACCTGACCCGTGCTGCTATTATCCTCCACAAACAGGCCCATACGTTACCTGGTTTATTAGCTATGTGAGGCCAGAGGTGCACAGGGTGAACCAACACATGCTGGAAACTGGATAGTTTGACCTGTAACACATGAAATTAATTTTTATTTGAGGGCACGCCCAGAAGAAACAGATCAGACTGAAGGTTTCATGCACCGTCACCAAGCTGAGCTCATGTTATGGAGCTGATTAGATATTACACAACAAGCAGACAACACATCTGATTGGTCAACTATTAGTCAGTTACTCCCCACATCCTGAAAATATGTAAATAAATATGAATAACACAGTGAAATTAAACTTTACTTAACTAATACATCTGAAATTAAAATTTCTTTAATGAATATTCTGGATTTTAAAGAGCCGTTAGCCTCGTTAATACAGGTGTGTACCTCGTTAATACAGGTGTGTACCTCGTTAATACAGGTGTGTACCTCGTTAATACAGGTGTGTGCCTCGTTAATACAGGAGTGTACCTCGCTAATACAGGTGTGTACCTCGCTAATACAGGTGTGCACCTCGTTAATACAGGTGTGTACCTCGTTAATACAGGTGTGTACCTCGTTAATACAGGCGTGTGCCTCGTTAATACAGGAGTGTACCTCGCTAATACAGGTGTGTACCTCGCTAATACAGGTGTGCACCTCGTTAATACAAGTGTGAACCTCGTTAATACAGGTGTGTACCTCGTTAATACAGGAGTGTACCTCGCTAATACAGGTGTGTACCTCGCTAATACAGGTGTGCACCTCGTTAATACAAGTGTGAACCTCGTTAATACAGGTGTGTACCTCGTTAATACAGGTGTGTACCTCGCTAATACAGGTGTGTACCTCGTTAATACAGGTGTGCTCCTCGTTTGTGTTCAAACTTTTCAGACAAAATGTTTTTAAAGACTAAAGGTGAACTAATCTGGACTGAAGCTGAATATTTCATTAGATAAAAACATGCTGTGATTTCTGTTCAACACATTTTGACTTTTGGACTTTAATATTTTATTTAAATAACTGTGACGTTCACAGACGTAGATAAATCTGCCCGTGGAAAATTCAACAGGTATCTCAGTCACTACAAGAATGAACCAGCAAAAAAAAGTTTTTATTCAGTTTGGGGATCTCTAAAAATCCTGCTGGGGTATTAACCTGGTTTCCATTAGAGCGTGCTGCTGTGACTGATTTCCAGGTATTAGTCAGACCCCGTGTCTCTCCATGCTGGTGCCAATAATGATGTTAATGTAATGTTGCTTCAGCCTGCACATACACTGTACTTCTCTCAAATGAAATGAATATTCCTCTTTGAACAATGTGAAAGTGTCTTTGATGGATGCAGCTAAATATATACGTACTCATGAATATTCATGAAGAGATGGCAGGTTTTCTATAATGCATGTTATAAATGACTAATGCTGCACATCTCCTCGTCTTTTTCTGCTCTGTTTGTGTCTCTCATTCTTATTCTCAGTTTGTCTCTCTGTTTTTCTGCCCCCCTCCTCTCTCTCTTTCATTTTACCTCTCTCTCTTCATCTTTCCCGTCACTCTCAGCTTCCCCGATGACTCATTCTCTCTCTCCCTTTCTGTCTCTCTACAGTATCCGTCCATCCAACACCTGTTCGCTGTGCCCGTTTCTCCACCTCCCTCCCCCAGGTCTAATATTTCCATCTTTGTTTTTCCCTCCTGAAGCTCGTCAAAGAGACTTTTATTCCATTTTATCTTCGTGTTGTCTTTAAACGTCTGATTTTATTTGCCTCTGCAGTCCTGAAATGTTTGAATCCCGATTAGTTTCTTTTAAAAATGTTGCATAAACATACTATATTATTATATACTGTTATTATTATTCCTGCAGTCAGTTTCAGTATTAATACTTCGTTCCCTCCATCTCAGCTCTGCCTCTCCTTCCTCCAGTTTTGCTTCATTTCCTGTGTATTGTTAAGGCAAAGTGCCACATCCACCGCTATCTGTCACACTGTCTGTGTTTATCTGCAGCAGCTTCCACTACATATATATTAGCTATTAAAATGTTATCTGCTGTGTCATTTGGATGAGGTCTAAAAGCTCACAGCGTCCGCTCACACAGATGAAAACAGGATTGAATCTGTCAGGTAGAAAGCTGGAGGGGAAATCGGATCTCAGCCAGGCGGAAACACGACGCGGGGTGGAAGAACCAGCTGACAGGACAGGATATTACATAACTAAAACCTATGTTTACAAATGTATGTCAACATGTCAGGACATCAGGGGGACTTTAAGATAATCAGGACATGTAATCAAACAGCAGACTGCTCTGAACAGGTTCTGATGATCAGGGACGGTGGGAAAAGGTCGTAGTTCAGTCAAAAATATGCTTCTTAAGTGACATTATGTACTAAACTTACTCAGAAACTAGTTGGACCACAATCAACTTCACAATCATAAGATGCAGGCTGAGTGCAAAGGGAGAACAAAACAGGTCCTAGAACAGATCCTTGAGGAACTCCACAGGTCAGAAGATACCTTGGCTTCCTTGTATCCAAGACATAAAGCACCTAGAATGATTCCAGTCAGTTTGTTTGACCCATGCATCCACCCTTTGTGCTACGTCACCTGAAACATTAGTCTGGACAGGTGGATGCAGGAAAGGTGTCAGCGTCATAATTTGATGTGTATGAAGTGAACGTGTGAAGGTAACAAATGTATTTCCTAATATTCCACATGTTGAAGTGATGTCACTGGATGAGTCTCCGTGTTTAGGCGAGCAGGTGAGAGCTTCATCGCTGTGAAACTTTAAAAATGTTTCATTTTTTACAGCGTGGCTGCTCAGGCCGTTTGCCAGAAAATGTCTTAATGTGGCACTCAAACCTCGTGTTGATCTAACTCATTAGCATCATTATTACGGAGCCCGGGGCAGAGCGCTGGCACTCCTCCTCCTCCTCCTCCTCCTCCTCTTCCTCTCCTGTTTTCATCCCCCTCTTGGACACTTGGCACCATCATCTTTCTCTTTTCCATCATTTTGCACTCTGGAACGAAGGATGAGGAGAGAGGAGGAGAGAAAGAGAGAGAGATGAAGCAGATGTCTCTGTTCCATTAGGAGAGTAATGAGCAGAGCTAGAAGTAGCCTCAACACACACACACACACACACACACACTCAGCAGGGGTGAGCTGGAGGGTCCAGTTCTACAGAGCGAAGAGACGGCAACACCTGGCTACCTTTCTGTACAACATCACAGACGATCACTCCCTC
>CM024794.1:26370686-26412408 GCA_014281875.1 Nibea albiflora
CTCGCTCTCATCTCTTTGGGCGTGAGCCAAGCTGTGCGGTTATTCAGAGCCTGCAGCAGTTTATGCAGCTCCATCAAGTGAAGCTCGCCTCCTGCACCAGCGTTTTTGGTGAATCTGGTGCCTCTTTGTGAGGCCGAGAAGCTGCTGCGTTTATATTCATGTATCATTTCCAATCTTCCAACAAAGACGACTTTGAGCTTAGAGCTTTAATAATGAACGGACAGACCTCCTGCTTCATAATGAATTGAACGGCTTCTTTCTCCACAAGATCATTAAGTTTCACCTGACTTCATCTGTTAATGGTGTGTGGTCCACTAACGGTCAAAGTCAATTCATCGTGAAGAGGTCCAGGTCGTATCTGGTGCAGTGCGCTGCGCTCCCACGGTGTATTAATATCTCTTCATACTCGTCTCTTTACTCACCTTGATCTCTTTGTGAGTCTCTCCAGGTTTGAATACCAGCGTTCCTTCACTGTACTCGTAATCAGAACCGGCGTTGGCTGAACCGTCCTCTGTCCTGTAGTCCACATAGAAGGTGTTCTCTCCCAGACCGCCTACAGAGCAGAAATAAAAGCAAAGCGAGTTTGGCAGACTGCAGGTAAAGTCTATCTATCTAGCTTCTTGTAGGTACTGATGGAAACTCCCTCTCATCACTCTCTTCCAAGCATGAAAAGAAACATTGAGAGCCAGTGTTTATTTTATCTGTACTGGGACTCATCATGATCCACATCATGTACTGGGACAACGTTTCTCTCTGCTGTTCTTTCTTTCTCATCAAGAACGGTAAACTTTACAACTCCTTCATCCACCAGACATCAGGAGTTCTCTCACAGTTTATCATGCTTCTGTCCAACTCATTAACGTTAACCACAGACTGCAGAGATAAACTTGTTAAGATGTTTATTAGGCGCTGATATAACAACGTATACGTAAACGCTTACACCACCCCGACTGAAATGTCCTTTCAGGACTGGATCAATATCTTCTGAGTTTTTGTACCTCTGCGTACGTGAGAAAAGGTTGTATGAAGCCTTTTATGTGCTTCAGTGGAGCTGCATGCGTTTGTTGCATTGTGGGTAATGTACCTGGCTGATTTTGAAAAGTGGAAAGAGGAGTGAGCGCTAACACTGTAACTCTTCTGATGCAGGATCTGAGCTCCTCTTCCACCTCAGCTTTTATCCGTCATTAGAGAGCAGCTGGTGTGAAACTCACCACACTGCAGCTTCAAGTTGAGATTGCAGGAAAATGAATCCCAGAGAATAAAACTCAGAGATCAAAGCATTAATTTAAGAAAGGACAGATTTATACGTTATTACCTTACGCGCAGCAGTCTTAGCCTGAGTCCTCTAACTTATTCATGTGAACTCAATATTAGCTTATGACTTATTTATTTCCACTACCTTTGGCAGACCACAGCCAGCGTCAGAACGCCGCAGTTCTCCATGCACTGACTGTGGGCGCTTTCAATGAGATGCGGCTGCACAACCCGGCGTCTTCTTCCTCGGTGCTTCCTCGTCGGTCACGCCGCTGTGCGTCGAGCGTGGTCGGCCGCGTGCTTCTTCAGGACGTTGCCAGCTCCGATCATCATACGAGTCGCCTTGATGGAGACGTACGGACGAGGGGTTAAAAGAAATGTGCAGCGTCCTTCACATTTTGTTTCAGGTCAAGAGACACAAATGTCTTAATTAAAGTGACACATTATGACTTTTAATGTAACACAACGTTTTTCCAGTTTCCAAAATTGTACAAATCCCTCAATTTCTCAAAAACACAATTATTCTAGTTTTTTTCTACAAAAACGTCTAAATTATTACATATCTACAGTATTCTTTGTTTTTTTCTTTTAAATTACACATGAAGTCATGTAAAATTACAACAATGATCTGTAATTAAAAATGTGGCTCATCTCTTTAAAATTATAGACACAATTTACAGTTTTTGGTTAAATTTGATGCCATTAATGACAAATTTCAGTAATTTCTCAGATAAATTGCTCAAATTATTGATGCCGTATTTTTTTGTTTCTTAAATTTCATTTAAATATCGTCAACTTTCTTAATTGCAATAATTATAGTAAGAATGTAAAATAACAACTGTTTCTCTCTTCAAAACTTAAATTATTTTGACATTTATTTGAATTATGATGTTTTTAAGTTTTAATTTTTTATTGGGCAGCCGTTAGTGACAGTCTGTTTTTTTTACAGTGTGTTTCATCATGATCAGATTCTGAAGGAATTTCATCCTGAGAAGTCCTTGAACTACTTTATGTCTGTTTGTGGGTCTGGACGACCTTGTGTGTTATTTATGAACAGTGTGTGTGTGTGTGTGTGTGTGTGTGTGTGTTACCTGTATGCGGTAGAAGGCTCGGCTCTTCTGTTGGTGCAGCATGCGTAGTAGTTGGCCAGCTCCACCAGCTGGTCGAGCTCTTTGTCTGGATATTTCTGCTTCAGCTCCTTCAGGATACGAATCACCTGGAGGACGAGACGAGCGACACACTCATTAATAAAAAAACATCCACACACATCACGCACGCACATCGGCCGCTCACACAACCCTGATTGTTGTAGAAGTGCTCCGATTCTTGGCACTGACTTTCAAAAGGCACTTCACTAACAACCTCCGATCCACTGACTTAGTCTTAGTCTCCGTCTTAAGTGGTCTTACTACAACTCTGCAACAAACCAGACTTTTCCAATAATTCCTAAAAACTGAATTTAAGTAGCTGAAGATCAGACAGATTTAAATCTTTGAGACTTTTCAGAAGAACGAGCTGTGGTTGTAGCTCGTTCTTCCTTGACCTCGTTGTTTGACTGACATTCTTTGCCAGTCAAACCTCCCACGTGTTCGTCTCCATCATCTCTTTTCCTCTCCTTCTCCTCTTTTGAGCAGCGCGTTAACAAAACAATCATCAGAGAGCAGAATGAAATCCAAGCTGGAGCCATTCATCTCTCACTGGAACGTTTCTCTCAAGACGCTGAGCGCCTCCTGCAGGGAGATGATCCGTTATTTTCCATCCAGCCATGTCGTAATCACGGCTGCAGAAAATCTGCTTCCAGTGTTAAAAATGAGATTACAGCTTTATTACTGAACACAATCTGCAGTGATGAGATGTTCTGCACCAGCATTATGATGTGAACACCTCCATCTCTCACCTCTTTGCGGCTCTCGTCCAGCTCCTTGCTGCTCTCCATGTTGACCATCGTGCGTTGGAGTTGGGCAGGTTTCCAACCGATGTTATTGGCCGCGGCGCCCGCTGTGCCATCTTGAGTCCCGCCTGCGCAGTTCTCGGCGGGTGCCACGACGCCCCCGCGCGGGGAACTTGCCGTCTGCGATCATCTCCATGCCGCCCTTGTTGGGTGTCAGGTCTCCTTCGGTCTCCACGACGATGCCGCGGCGCTTGTCGGCACGGTAACGCTTGCCCATGTACTTGTAAAGAGGAGGCGGCGGTCGGCGATCCAAGCCAGGATGACACACACAGGGAAGTACAGCAGGGTCACCAGGGCCTCCCACACCTGAAAACACACCACACACAGTCTGATGATCTTTGTTCAGCTTGTTCATATATTCTGCAGCTGCAACCGAGGAAGAGGAAGGAAGACGTTATCAGTATCAGCAGCGATGCTGCAGCAGACTTCTCTAAAGGAGAAACAGCAAAGTTTAAATACAGCTCGCTGAACTTCATGAGCTGTCATGTTTGGACTGACGTTTCAAAAGACCAGTCACAGAAGCTCTACTTGTTCCCCTGTGGGAGCTCAAAGCATCATGGGAGTTTTGGTATTTACAACACCCGCCAGCAAAGCTTCGGACCGCCGGGACGAGGACGTTTTTCCAGCCTGGAGCAAGCAGGGAATTCTCAGAGTGAGCAAGCCGTTGTCGGTGCCAGAAACAGAAGCTGTGTGAGTGGGCAATGTCACTTAGCTCAGCAGCTTCTATGACCATAACAAGAGGACGAGGGAGAAAGCTAACGCAGCACTTTAATTCTTCTCACCTCCACGACGCCTGCGTCATGACAGACAGGATGAGGTAGAGCCAGATGTAGCGAAGATGCTCCAGAAGGCGGTGATGAAGAACACCCGGGTGTTTGATCTTGCGGGACTCGCCGTTGGGGATCGTCCACACGCAGATCCCGATGATCACAAACATGTTGAAGGCGGCCTGCCAACGATGGTTCCCGGCCCGAGCTCACCGGCATTGAACTGGTGACCGCACACCTGGAGAGAGGATTTGGAGGGAAGAGACAGGTAATGACGACACACACTGAAGCAGACTGAACAACATGATCTCTGAACCTGAACAGAGGGTGTGCCTGGACGTTCAGCCTTTCCGTGAAGATTCCTGAGCTGAATTCTGATTTCTGTTTACATTTTGTACCTTGGAAATATTCCTGAAGGCCTCATTTAACACAACACAACACAGCACACACCTCCTGAAGAACGTTACGGCTGCAAGAAAGAAAATAATTACAAAATGTTCCAGAGGAATCCGCCCCAGCATCATCCCCGCGCTCTCTGGCATAATCAACTCTATTCTCTTAATGAAGAAAATTACTTTCACTCTTCCACTATAATCATCTCGACGTTGGTGTGTGTGCCTCCTCTGTGTGTGTTGTGTGTGTGTGTGTACCTCTATAACAGACAGAAGAATCTCTGGAGCACTGGATCCGAGAGCCATGAGCGTCAGATTGGACACAGTTTCGTTCCAGATGCGAACCGTCGCGACTGATGTTTCCCCCGTTCGGCATAGTGATGGTCACCTCCTTCTCCTGTGGCCCA
The DNA here is from genome assembly GCA_014281875.1 of Nibea albiflora. Lineage (NCBI taxonomy): Eukaryota > Metazoa > Chordata > Actinopteri > Sciaenidae > Nibea > Nibea albiflora. The sequence continues at coordinate 26,375,458 of CM024794.1, forward strand.
CACACACACACACACACACTTATTTATGCCCTTGGATTAAATATTAATCTGTTGTTGTTCAGCTTGACGTGATGAATAAAGGTTAAAGAATTTAACCTTTATTCATCTGTTTGAGCTGCGCCACCCTGAAACAAGCCGACCGTGGACAGAAACTCTGTCTCCTTCCTCTCTCCTTCTTGTCTCCTTCCTGTCTCCTTCCTCTCTCCTTCTTGTCTCCTTCCTGTCTCCTTCCTCTCTCCTCCCTGTCACCTTCCTCTCTCCTTCCTCTCTCCTTCTTGTCTCCTTCCTGTCTCCTTCCTCTCTCCTTCTGTCTCCTTCCTCTCTCCCTTCTTCTCTCTCTTCTTCTCTCCTTCTTGGCTCCTCCGTCCTTCCTCTCTCCTTCTTGTCTCCTTATTCTCTTCTCTCCTCCCTCTCCTTCTTGTCTCCCCTTCCTCTCTCCTTTCTCTCCTTCCTCTCTCCTTCTTGTCTCCTCTCTCTCCTCTCTCCTTTCCTCTCTCTTCCTCTCTCCTTCCTGTCTCCTTCCTATCTCCTTCCTCTCTCCTCCCTGTCACCTTCCTCTCTCCTTCTTCTCTCCTTCTTCTCTCCTTCTTCTCTCCTTCTTGTCTCCTTCCTCTCTCCTTCCTCTCTCCTTCTTCTCTCCTTCTTCTCTCCTTCTTGTCTCCTTCCTCTCTCCTTCCTGTCATCTTCCAGCTGACCTTCACATCTCCCCGTCCCGCTCTCTCATACTGAGCATCAGCCTCCATTCAAACCTCCATGGACTCTCCCTCTGCCTTACTACAGTGCTGATGATTGCACAACCTCGACAAGTGAACCATTACAGGCCGCCTGGGATAGCACACACACACACACACACACACACACACACACACACACACACACACACACACCACACACACTGCACAAACACAACCCACAGCCGCAAAGCAGCTGAGGGTCATTCACACCATTACACGTGAGAGATGGATGAAGAGGGAAGTCTGCTCTGGTGACTCGCTCTCACCTGTGACGTGATGACCTCGATGGACGCCATGAAGCGGTCTGCGATGATGGACACTCCCAGGAACATGTACATGAGGGACACAAAGTAGACCACAGCTCGGGCCACCCGGTCGCCGAGGCCGGGCGGGCTCGGCTCCCAGACGGGCAGCAGGATGCCGGGCCACACACACCGGCACGTCGTCACATTTCCCGTGAACCACGCTGCTGTTAGTGTAAGACATGGAAGGAGAGAAGGAGGAGGAGGGAACATGGAGGAGGAGACCCCTCCAGGCCAGGGGGGAGGCTGGGGTCGCTGCGCTGGACTCCGGCTGGCAGGGAGGCAGTGGGAGGAGGAAGGAGGAGGAGGAAAGGGGTGGAAGAGGCCAAGAGAGACATGGCGGTTTTTGGTTTCCCACGAGAAGTGGGGGGGAAAGGTGAGGCAGAGGATGATGGGATTAGGCTGAGGAAGAGGGAGACCGGAGGGGGAGGCGCTGGGTAGAGCTGAGGGTGGTGTAGCTCACCTACAAGAGAGAGAGAGAGAGAGAGAGAGAGAGAGAGAGAGAGAGAAGAATAAATGAGTTTGTGACACACTGGAAAGAACTTTGAAGAAACAAACTGCTGCCAACTGTAGCTGCTGTTAGCTCAGTCTGTTAGCCAGCTGCTGCTGGACGACTCAGTAATATTAGCAGGCTGCTACGTCTGCTGATGTTGACCTCGTGGAAGTTTGGCCGGTTGCTAGATTTTGATCATTGTTTTGTTTTGACAGGCAGACGTAAGAGGAGCGAAGAAGTGTGAAGAACTTCGCTCTAACACTTTTGAGACACGTCCACCTGAGCGGAAGATCTGTGCTCAGCCTGTTTGATAAACATGAGAGGACTCAGACTGAAGGAAATAACAGATAGAAGTTTGAGGATGAAGGTCAGAGCTGTCACAGGAACATGCAGGCAGACAGCTACAGCTAACATCTCTGTAAAAACTGTCCCACAAAGCTGAAGATCAAACCGAGGCAGCAACACAAACATCAAGATAAAAGTCAAAGAAATGATTTTATTTGATTTAACTGGACTTTACAGAATTTAGTGACCTGAAGTTTGACGTCACCTCAGTATTTAAATGATTTTCCATTCATACGATGTTTTTCACAGTCACCTCGACTGAGAGCAGACTCTCCACAGGGCCTGAATATTACAAGACGGGCACATTCAAACTTTCAGCATTAACACAAACAAAGGAGAAAGAAAACACATGATTCAGCGGAGACCCTGATACAGTCTATTCATGGTGGTGAGTCACAGAAAGAGACGAAGAGGACGACGGAAAGGAGAGAAATCTGAAGGTGAGGAAGAGAGACGACAGGAAGATCGATGAAACAACAAAGAGGGACAAAGAGGAGATGAAGAAGAGAGAGATTAAAGGTGCGGGGTGTTTATTTTAGATCAGAGTGCTTTCTAATAGAGTCTCTTAGAAAAACAGGTCAATGTTCTCTGAGGAGAAGCATTAAAAGTGACCTTGACTGTGACCTTGGAGAAAGAGGAGAGAGATTCAGAAGAAGGACAAAAAACTACGAGGACGTGGAGACGTCATGAAGATTCATCAGGACACAGACAGAGACAGAACCAAACCAGGAGACACAAAATGACAGCAGACTAATCGACGCTCGCTGTGTGTAAAACCACGTTAGCCGGCTTCACCCTGAGCTAACGTCTGCCAACATAAGGAATACAGCGAGCAGCTAATTAGCCGAGAACTGAGGAAGCGTTGTCCAACAGGAGAGGGACGAGAATCACCTGATCTGCGGGACAGGAAGTGACTTCACAGAAACAGACACACCTGAACACCAAGCACCAGGTGATGGAGTCAGAAGTAATGGAGTAGCATCACGTGATTGAAGGACTAACTAAGAAAGAAGGAGGTGGAGAGACGACGAGTCACGATGAAATTTATATTTGTACATTATATTTTTATACGTGTTTATTTCCTGTCGTCTGTCGTCACACACACACACACACACACACACACACTGACAGAAGGCGACTGTACTGTACTGTAGTATGTGTGTGTAAATGTATCTCTATAACACAGTGTGTGTGTGTGTGTGTGTGTGTGTGTGTAACAGCACCAACTGGTGAGATTTAAACCTCAGCATGCCACCAAAGGATGGACAGATGGACTGAACCCTGTTCTAATCTTCCACCTCTCTTCCTCCCTCCATCCGTCCGCTTGTGAGGAGGAGGAAAGCACCGACACCTGTCGACACCTTCTGTTTACATCGTTACACACCTCCATCTCTCTCTCTCTCTCCTTCTCCTCTGTTAGAATAATTCACTTTTTAAGCTTCAGTGGCAGTAATAACACAGACGCAGTCGCCTCTTTAAATGTTTCGTAGATTTGAACCATTCAGGCTGATTTGATGGAGTGTGTTCTGAATTAGCATGAAGCATTCTTTGCTTCCTCCTCATAAATGAGAGCGATGATGAAGTTCACAGTTGGTTGCAAATAACAATCAGGAAAGACAAACTAAGCACCGTCGTCACCGCGACTTGGCCAGAAAACAAATCAGAGCAGAACTTCAGTTTTTATTCATTTAAACTGCAGCAATAATGAACTGGCAGCTCAGTTCATGGTGTGTTTAACATTAGCTCGCTTTCAGTGTCTCCCTGGCAGCACTGACTGATGTTTGTTGGTGATGTTGGAGACAGCAGACTGTCCCCGATCGTACATCCATCCTCCAGGTGAAGCTCCAGGACGAGCTGGTGGTCAAAACTGATCATTGAACTTTGCAGACGCTCAGTGATGAAGCGACGACAACGAGGTCGATAACAAGGTCAGATTTATAAATGTTGATGAAACTGACCGCCCGAGCGGACGCAGTAAATACTTTGAAAGTCAGATATTTATTTGATGTGCAGCTTCTGTGTGGACTCAGTTTGTGTGACTACTCGACTCGTTTGTTCTCTCTGTTTGCTTCTCTGAACACATCAGGACGCTTCTGCCAACAGAAACAACGAGAGCGAAACGAGGAGCACGCCGTCCAGATAAAAAGTGTCACACAGAGTCGGTTTGTTCTCTGGGCTCATCTGAGGCTCGTCGCTGGTTCGATTCCCAGCTGCTCCAGTTAAAGTGTCCTCGAGCAGGATACTGAACCCGACGGCCGTGTGATCGCTGTCCTGGGTCACCTGAATAACAGCTGTTTGAAACTTCAGAGAAACACTTCCACTCATGTGACCTTTGGTTGTCGAGCCAGCTGCAGTTCAAACAGGAATAAATGCTGTTGAAGTTCTGGACTGTTTCCAGCTGCGGCGTTGGTGCACAGTGAGTATTTCCTGCAGCAGGACAGAGCACGGCGTGTGAGACTGAGTAAATAAACTGATGTGAATCATTTCAGAGGACACACAGAAGTCTAAACTCCACTGCTCGACATCAGGAAACCTCCTCCCACCTTAAATGTCATCATGTTAGGTTCATCATGTCACGTTTCAAACAGAGTTTGTTCTTTCATTCAGTCAATAAATCCAGAAATCGAGCCTTCATGTCGGGAAAGTGTCGTATCCGATGACAGACAGAGTTATGTTGTTACTCTGCACCGAGCGTTTAGACGAGCTGAACGTCCACAGAGACTCTCAGATTCATCCTGAACTGGATCACCTGCAGTTTCTTTGATTAATTCAACTCCAATCATTTTTAGAAAATGTTATTATGAGACGAGGCACGATGATTAAAAAATCATCAAACTAAAACTAATGAAAAGGACAGAACACGGCGGAGCGATGTGGGAAATCAGACTAATGGCTGCGCCTCCTTTCTCCTTGTTTCTCCTCCAGCACAGATCGCGGAGCAGGCAGGAGGAGTGATGGATGAGAAGGAGAACAGGCTGGTGGGCAAAGAGAGAAGCAGGAGGAGCGAAGGCTTTGATGGAGAAATAAAAGAGAGGTGGAGGAGCTGGCAAAGGGATAAACGTAGAGATGGGAGGTGAAGAAGGAGTGAGGAGGGATAGAAAGGACACAAGGAGGGACGGGAGAGGTAGGAGGAATAAAATGATGATAGAGGAGGAGGATAGGTGGATAAGGAGATGTAGAAGGAAGGATGAAGGGGTTGATTAAGAAGCGAGAAGAGTCATGGTAGGCACAGAGGAGGGATGAAATGAGAGGTAGAGAGGGCAGCTGGACTGATGGGAAAGTGGAGGACGGGAGGAAAAGGAGGGCGAGGAGGAACAGAAGGAGCGATGGAGACAAAGGAGTAATTGGAAAATGATTAAAGTGGTATCGGACGAGGATAAAGAAGGATCAAAAGGGCAGAGGGAGTGATGGAGGACTAATGAAGGGAGGGTGACAGCCGGGTAAGAACTGAAGGAGGAGGATGAAGGGAGGCGCAGTGAGGAGGAGGAGGAGGATGAAGGGAGGCGCAGTGAGGAGGAGGAGGATGAAGGGAGGCGCAGTGAGGAGGAGGAGGAGGATGAAGGGAGGCGCAGTGAGGAGGAGGAGGATGAAGGGAGGCGCAGTGAGGAGGAGGAGGAGGATGAAGGGAGGCGCAGTGAGGAGGATGAAGGGAGGTGCAGTGAGGAGGAGAGGAGGATGAAGGGAGGCGCAGTGGGAGGAGGAGGATGAAGGGAGTGAGGGAACCTCGGGAACGATGTGGATCGAGCTTGTAAACGTGTTACAGTCACTGTTCGGGGGTGCAGGTGCAGCGTGTTGCCAATGGGCGACCGGGGCAGACTTTTGGCGGGGCAATCGATCACCGTAGAGAGAGAGAGAGAGAGAGAGAGAGAGAGAGAGAGAGAGAGAGAGAGAGAGAGAGAGAGAGAGAGAGAGAGAGAGAGAGAGAGTTCACCTTCAACCAAAGCTCGCTCAAACGTTGGTCAGTCCCGCTCAGGCTGCAAACAGGAATGCAGAAGTTTGTTTATTAATTAAATTAGAGATTTAATTTATTCATAACTGGCCGTGGACAGCTGCTCACATTCACACCTGAGTGTGTGAGCCACCAGTTAACCGTCTTCACTTCATCTACCTGTCACGTTTGTTCTTTGAAGCTCTGAAGCTCTTCGTTAAAAACAGAGTTTACACTTTGAGAGCTCTGACAGACGAGCACAGAGAAAAATAAAATAGAAAATACACTGAATATAATGAGAGCAGGTGTGTGACAGACAGACAGTCTTCAACTCTAAATCAAGGGGGTGGGTTTAAACCCAGAACTGACCGCTGGAGCACCGCGCCGCGAAGAGACATTTTATATATTTGTGGAAAGAAAAAATTCCTTCATTTCCTGATTGTTGAATTGTGATGACACCTGCAGACAAACTGAGCTGCAGCTCGCTGACTGAAAGAAGCAGTGAAGTCAACTGGACGCCTGTAAAATAAAAACTGTCCCTACAACAAAAGAGATTTTATATCACTGTTAGAGGAGCCACAGAAATAAAACTGAAGTTATGAACTACAACAGAGTGATCGTACTGTATTATTACACACACACACACACACACACACACACACACACACACACACACACACACCTCCCATCATGCCTGTTACAGTAAAAGCCTTCATTAGCCTCTGACTGTAATCGTCTCCTCGTTTAAACAACGACCGCTGCTGCTGATTTCGTTCCTGTTAATTCTTCAGGTGGTGACCGCGAGATTTGAACCCATTACAGTGTGACGTGCAGCACCGAGGGGAGCTCTGCACACACACAGATTGTGGCACACACATACACACACACACAGTAAGCTGTGTGTTGGCCTGAGGCGAGCTGGCAGTGGATGTAACAGGCTGACAGACTGAGTGTACTTCAGGGGCTGAATGTCACAGCGCTCACCTGCTGCACTGCTGAGCATCGACACTACAGAAACATGAGAGAGCCCATCAGGTCGAGGCAGAGAGGAGAGAAAGAAGCAGGCCGAGCCACCTGAACAGTCACACATTCACCGGACACCACCTGACTGTCTCCTGCTGCTGCTGCAGCTGTTTCCTCCTCCCTCCTCAGCACAAATGTTTGAGAAGCGTTCGATAACCGGCTCACCACATCTGGTCATTCTTCTGTGCTTCCACCACGAGTAAGTGGTTAAACTGTTTCCTGTTTATGATGTGGAGTCTGCACTGGGCGTTTTATTTTGAAAATTTCTTTCTGACAGTTAACAAGCCGAAATGACTGAATGAGGCTGAATCTGACGTGAAGCGATCCACGATGATGAACATGATGATGACACGCTGCTATCTGTTTTCTGCTGCTTTAACTATCGTCTTGGCGACAGCAGCTGTTTGTGTGTGACACAGCGAGTCATCACACTCTTTAGAGACACTTCTGAACTCACTGTACTGCCATTGAGTTGAAATCTGAGCATCTGAGTATTATGTTATAATATTCCAGTCTCAGTAATGAAGTAATTCTTAGTGTTAAAGGCTGCTCAGTCGCGGTCATCCCTCCTCTCCTCCTCTCCTCCTTCCCTCCTTCCCTCCTTCCCTCCTTCCCTCCTTCCCTCCTTCCTCCGCTGAGCAAATCAAACTGTAGATGACAAATCGATGTCTCATATCAATAAGTCATTTGTGCTGAGACAGACTGGGCATGCTGAGGGTTTCCACGGCAACAAACAAACAAACAAACAAACTCGTTTTCACAGAGATTCGATCACAGATTTAGGCTCGTTCAACAGGAGGAACAGCAAAAGTCTTCTCTGCCTGCTCTGCTGAGGAGGTAATTACCTTTTTATGTGTGTCACCTTCCTCGAGGAGGTCAGAGGTCAGATTCAGAACAGGCTCTGGAGTCGATCGGGATTTCGGATCATGGAGGTTTGAAGCGGGGGCTCTTCACTGGAGCTGCTTAAACCAAACAAATCCCATTTTATATCAAACCCTAATCCGCTATCGAACCTGCTCATCAAACCACAATCCTCTCTAATCCTCACTCAAACATAATTAGCTTCTTTAAAGAAATCAGACGTCACCTTCTGCTTTCATGCTCACAACCTGCACTGTCCTGAAACAACCTGCAGCCGACAACCTCGTTACTCACGAGCTCATCGATCAGCTGGTGCCAGAGAAGTCCGCTGTAAAACCGCTCAAAGGCTGCGAGTCGACGACTCCACAGTCTTCCTCAGACTTGATCATTTTTCTGGGTTTGTCATGAGTAAACAGGCCACGAAGTGTTTCCCATTTGGGGTGTTTTACTTTGAAAATTCTCCAGCTTGATCTGCTCTGTGCTGCTTGACACGGCCGGTCGAGGCGTCCAGACTTTTCTTCAGGGACGCTCCTCAAACAAACTTCTGGCAGAATCACAATGATTTCCTAGAACAGGCGTGACTAACTCAGCCGTTAATAGACACAAAAGGTTTGATATGAATTTATTCTTTGCACACTGGGAGTTCTTCAGGTCAGCACAGTCCTCATGTGGCACGTTGTGTTTTAGCACAGTGTATGAGATCCTGGCTGGAAAACAGCAGCCCAGATGTGGGACCTCCGCAGGCCTGCAGGGTTAAAAGCTGAGGGTTGGGAAACATTTGGCAGAAGCTCAGAGGCTGGAGGACTGCTGCCACTCGGAGGTACTCACAGACTGAAAGACGCCTCGGCTCTTTTAGGATTTGTTATGGCAGAAACGCACTTTGAAGAAAGAAAGAGGCTTTTTGTCCCCGGTGCTTTGTCAGCCTATTTCTGGTCCTCTTCACTCTTAATGTTTGTTTTCCTGTGCCACACTAACACAAAGCTTCCCAAATGACGACAATTTGTCAGTGAAATCGTCCTTCGGGCTGGCAGGAGGACATTTTACCGTCCTCAATCCAAATTCATAAAATTTGCCCGTGTGTGAGGACATGACGAGAAGACAAAGACAGCGACACACTCAGAAAACTGTCCTTCACCTCACAAATAAACATCTAACCTGACGCCCTCGCTCTCCCGCTCTGCAGCATCTTATGTTGTTTGTTTGAGCCGCTGCCAAAACATCAGGCAGATTAAAAAGTCTTCGAGCGTTTCCAGGCTTTAATCTCAGATTAGAGGCAGCGGACCAGAATGTGACAGGAAGGACTTTTGGTTTTAACTTTATTTGTTGTCACTGAACATGAATGCAGCGTCAGGTTAAAGGAAATCTGTCATCACACAGCAGCCTCTGTAACATCAGTCCAGCTGCTTCAGAGAAGAACTTCCTCGGAGGGAGTGATCGTAAGAGGACGTCAGTGAAGCCCGGCTGTCAGGATGTTAATGATGATTCAGTCTTCATGTGTGGAACGAGGGAAGCCGGTGTGCACGTGTGTGCACGTGTGTGTGTGTGCATATGTGATGATAACACCATCTGCTGCTGACTTGACGAGTGGGAGACATCAGAGCATGCACAGAGGCAGGCTGACATATTTATCTCAATATTTTAAAGGTTCCACGTAGATTTTCAGCTCACCTCCAGCCGTGCACAAAGTTTCAGTTTAATTGGAGGAGGACTGAATGAACTTTTCACTTTGATCAGAGCCAAAGGAAGTTTTCAATGCAAAGTTCTTTCTAATGAAATCTGCTCTATGAATAAAATTGGTGTTTGTGTCTCTGGGTCTGTCTCAGGCTGCGTTCAGGGACACATCTCAGACTAAACACCAGTTAATGAGGGACAAAAGCTGATTTTGGGCTCAGCGGTTAATATAAGTCTATGAAGTCTATGTCATTTAATGCCTGTGCAGTAAGTCCTCTGACCTTTATGTGCTGAGGTGGTGATGAGGAGGAGAGGCAGGGACGACACATCCGTCCACCTGGGAGCCGTCGTCACGGAGATGTAACTAATGTCACCTTTTAAATGAACCGTAAAGTTTCTCTCCCTCCTTAACGAGGAGGGCGCCGATGAAACAGGAACATCGTTCAGCAAACGCTCACGTCTGTTATGCAAAGTCATCAAATTTGGGGATTTGTTGTTGGTGGGTGTGGTGCACCTTTACGGGAGGTGATGTCATCAGAGATTTGGCAAAAACACCAAAATGGAGGCATCTGTGTAAACCAGCAGGACAACACACACACACACACACACACACACACAGGCCACACACACACACCACACACAGTCTCCACCTCATCCTCTCTCATAAAGTGGCTGTATCTGATGTATAAGCAACCACCATCTCGACCAACATTATAATAATCCTTTATATATTATAATTAACGGTAAGATCCGACCAGGCGTGACAGCCGTCAACACGCTGAAGCTTCGACCTGTGAGTCATTACTTTCGTTCTCATTGACGTGAGAAGTCATGTGATAATCAGGGTTAAGTGAGAACGCGATAAGTCCTCACGGTAAATAATGTGACACATGAAACATGAACCACAGCCGCACCATGACTGTAAACACAACACAGACATGAGCTGTGAGGGTGCGTTCATGGACAGCACGTGGCTGTGACGTTTCATGCGGTGCACAGCCGGCCCTGTAGATCAGGGGACATCATCCAGTGTGTGCATGGATGAGCAGCAGACCACAGGCAGCCAGTTAGTGTGATTAATGAGCTGATCTGAGAGCGGCTAACCCAAACATATGCTCATACATGAGCGTGTGTGTACATACACACATACGTGTACACACTGGTGCACAGAAGCAGTGGTTGTAGTTTCTTTATCTCTCTCTCAGCCGTCTTTACTGCTGCTGTATGTCTCTGTTATCTGTGACATGTCTGACACTCAAAGGATCATGGGATTTCTAGGTGAAGGCCTCACATGATCACATGATAAGTAAGTGTGTGTGTGTGTGTGTGTGCCTCACCCTTCACCCGAATGGATCCAGTGTGTGTTTGATACAGTTTCTCTTCTTTAAGCAGGTTTTCATCTTTGGTGTTGGGCTGACCTCATGAGCGTTTCGTCTGTCAGTCTGTGACTCAAACTGGATTTATTGGCTCATATTTCACAGTCAGGACTCTAAACCTGATCATCGTCACTGCTTTTCTACTGAAGAGAGCAAACACTGAGCGCCACGCGACAGGAAACAGCTGATGATTTTTGTGTGTGTAAAGTGTTTCAGGTCACATGAAGTGTCACGCTGGTCCAACGGTTGCTGATTATTGTTGTCACATCTACCGTCGGCCTGTCTGTTCTTCTTCTGTGGTCTGTTACGTGAATCCTCCAGAGAAAACACACACACACACACACACACTCAGAAAACGACTTTGTGACTTCATGTTTCCACTTTAAGCTTTCTGACATCTCTAATTACTCATTAATTCTCCAAAGAAGACGCACATGTGACCGTGAGCTGTTATTGTTTTCATGCCTCTGAGAACAAACCAATCAGGTGTTCAGAACAGGACGGGCCCAGCTGTGTGTGTGTGTATGTGTGTGTTATATGTGTGTCCTAATCTTTTCATATCCCGATCTCTGTTTCTCTCACGGGAATTCTCAAAGATTATAAGACAAACAGACTTTGGCAACAACAAGTTGCTGCCTAGCAACACTCGGTAGGTGCACCCGAATGTACATATGCACACACAAACACACACACGGACGCAGCACACACACACACACACACACTTGTCAGACTAAATCAAATCAGAGAAAAGTGCAGTCGTGATGTTTCAGTCTTTCTTCAAACTAATGAACAGAGCATTAAGCGGTGTGTGTTCACGTTAGTAAAAAGCTTCAACAGAACTTTTCTAAGAGCTCCAATAAACCAGAACCAAGCAGAGATCACAGACGTGGACGCCACTTCTTCACAGAAGAAGAGACGTGGAGGGAATTCAAAGACACAACCAAGGCCGCTCTCACATGTTCCTGACGTGTCTATGAATTATTCACACAGACAGGTAACACAGACAGGTCCCACAGACAGGTCCCACAGACAGGTACCACAGACAGGTCCCACAGACAGGTACCACAGACAGGTCCCACAGACAGGTCACACAGACAGGTCCCACAGACAGGTCCTTCAGACAGGTACCACGGACAGGTCCCACGGACAGGTACCACAGACAGGTCCCACAGACAGGTACCACAGACAGGTATCACAGACAGGTCCCACAGACAGGTACCACAGACAGGTACCACAGACAGGTCCCACAGACAGGTATCACGGACAGGTCCCACGGACAGGTACCACAGACAGGTCCCACAGACAGGTACCACAGACAGGTCCCACAGACAGGTCCCACAGACAGGTACCACAGACAGGTCCCACAGACAGTCGATCATTCGGTGCGGCCGCACTCTGACTTCATGGTGCACACAGAGCGAGGAGTTTCCAGCGGTTGTTTACTTCAGTGTGGAGGTTTGCAGCACGTCGCCTGCAGCTCACTGAGGCTTTAAATCTTTACTGTTGTTTTCTTTTTCGTGGTTTCATGATAAATAAATTTCACTTCCTGTGTCTTCTTTAAAATGGAAGCCATGCTGAGCTTCATGTGGATGCTTTTAATGGATGGTCGGTTGGTTTTCTGTACATGAGGACTAATAAAATTAGAAGTGTTCAATGTCTAATATAAGATGCTGAAATAACTGACTCTGCTATAATTCTTCATGTTTATTTGCAGACCTGCCGTCTCATTCGTCACCCAGCTGTTCTGACAACAGGATGCAGGATATCAGCTCTGATGGGACTCACGGCTGCAGCACATTAACTGTTAATTACCTGACACTGAACAGAGATTCACACCTCGAAATGCCAGAGGCTGAAATGATTGAAACAAATGAGGCTGTTTGTTTAAACAGCCAACGTGTTTAAAATTCAAAGACTGTTTCATTTGATTTAAAATGAATTTCACTTCATTATCTAAGACGCGCACTGTTTCACATAAATAACACATTTAACCAAACAGTCAACATATATCACTTTATGATAAGTGGCTGCAGGGCATCAGTTTGATTAATACAGCCTACTCAGAACCAAAACTCTGATTTGACAGACAGACTTAAAGAGTTCTGCTCTCGGTTCAGTCGGGCCTGCAGGACTCTGAAGGTCTTTTCAGACAGGAAGTGACTGACGCGCCTTGTAATTCATTTCCACTGAGCGGTGAGTGAGCAGGTAGGAACGCATGGACAGTCTGACAGGCGGAGCGACAAGCCATCCTGCACCACCTCCACCCAGCTGCTGTCAGACACGAACTGTCTTCAACCTGCATCCCAAACTATAAAACTGTTGTTCAGACAGTTGCGGGGACGAGGTGGCCTGCAGTTCCTCAAACATCCACCTGAGGCTGGCTGCAGAAGTGAGTCAGTCTCCATAAGTCCCCATGTTAGACAGAAGAAATAAACATGTTTACAGCCTGGTACAAAAAAACGGTTTTGGTCTCTGTAGCTAATTTCCCCGTTCATGACACTGTACTGAGGGTGAAGTTATATACAGCTCACCTGTTCACATATGATTAAGGCTATAAAGTTATGCAGGATTAAGAGCACTCCTAAACAGGAGGAGATACTGCACGTCTTTGTATAATCACTCATCAGCATCTATAAAAAACACAGCAGGTGTTTCTCTTATTCTCTTAACCTCACTTATTAGCACCTGGCTGTGCAGTCTGTTGATCTCTTTTCTGCCATCATAAAGTCAGGCTGAGGAGGCATTTACACACAGCGTCCGCCGGGACTAAAGCTCATATGACAAAATCCAAATCACAAAGGGAGCCTAACGAATCAGGCTCTCTTTTCCACCCTCTCTCCTCCTCATTAGGGTAAAGTGAGGCTAAATCAGAGAGCAATTGGTCTCTCAACAATCATTTTCTTCATGCCTGCTGAGCCTCGCGCTCTTGGAGGAGACAATCAGTGTCAGTCGACGGAGCAGAGACACAAGACAGAGGACGGTGAGAATGTCATGTTAAGATCACGGAGCCAGAAGAGACGGCGTTGAAACTGCAAACGCAAAATCTTCCTGTGGTCTTCTGCTTGACAGCAGAGTGTGTGAATACGTGACTGAGAGTCAAATGAAGAAACGTCTGCTAGCCGAGCTGCTGTCCGGCTTCAGGATCCACTGATGAGTTCACAAAGGTGGTAAAATCAAACCAGATGTTTCAAAATATTTATTGTATTAAGAGCTCAGTCCTCTTCATGTTCTGGATTAAAGGCTCTAACTTCCCCTGCTGCTCCTCGCTGACCACAGCAACAGTCCAGAGTCTCAGTCAGGAGGCTCCAACAAGACAACACAAAGTCACATTAGATCAGCTTCGGCAGAGTGACCACAAAGTGAAAGAAGATGAAGACTCGGAGCACAAAATGAGGTTAAATAGGGCGTGAAAGGAAAATGTGAAGGAAAGAGAGACCGGAGGAGAAGCAGAGAGAGGACAGCGAGGCCTGGGCTGCATGTCTGCTCGGTACTCTCCTCTCAGTGTTTTTCTATTGTGTTCTGTTATAAAGACAGTCTCAGTCCCGAGGCTGCTGCCAAACAGATCTCCTCTGTGCGTGAGTCTGCTGTTGTCCGTCCTTAGGTCATTCACTCTTTCATTTTGGTGTATTTGTGGAGCTGCACTGTGGTTGAAAAGAACAACTCCCTCTGCTTTTAGCTCTCTCACCTCAGCTTCCATCTCCAGGTGTTGTTCACCTGAGACTATTACAGTTTTATAACAAACTAAAATCTGACATGTCAAAGTTTCCCTTCATGATCAATGACAAAGATCCTCTGATCCACGTTCAGGTGTTTCTCTGTGATTAAAAAAAGTCAGTGGATGATTCATAATGAGCAAACACAACCTGACCTCACAGTGAGGAGGTTATTCAGCGCAGCTCTCTCTGCTCGCTCTTGTTTCCTTTCCTCCCTAAAAAAAAGATTCAAAATAAACCGCTGATGAGAAAATCGTTTTCAGTTTCCCGTGTTAGAATAAAAGCTCCCCGTGTTTCACGGGTTAATGTGAAGCAGCAGCGTGGGATAAAGGTTTGCACTTACAGTGAAACAGCTCTGATGGAGTGTGAAGAGCAAACAGTGAGGCTGGATGACACCACTGCATCATCTCCAGTGTTGCAGGAAGTACAGAGATAAATAATTACAGTTCAGTGATGAATAGTGTCAGTGTGAGTGTTGAAAGGACTCTTAGTAATTTACAGGTTATCCTGACAATCAAAAGTTATTATGTTATTATTATATTTTAGTTTGTCAGTGCGCTCAGTGTCAGCAGAGACTCGTCCTGGGCTCGGGGCCAAAAGTCAAATCCATAAACAACACAACAACAAGTGTCTGCACATATTCACCTAATAAACACTGAGTATTCATCACAAACACGGCGAGCTACCGAGCTGTTCTTCTTCTTCTCTCCTCTTTGTCGCTGACGTTACATTTAGTCTTTTATAAATTAAAGTGAACAAACAACAGAAGTGTTTGTTACCTGCTGAGCTGAGCTGTCAAATCTCACAAGGTATTCTGCACAATACTCAAAGGGACATTTTGTTTTCAGTCCTAATGTACAAGTGCACAGAGAAGCAGAGCCACATGAATAATTCACTACAACTATTCGCCAGATACACTCCACATTTAATTTGAGGCTAAAACAGATCTCACTGACGGGAGCGAGTAACCGCGTCAACAGAATTCAAATCTACTTTTGCTGGTTTAGAGACAGAAAAGTTTCTTTATTCATGCAGGGATCGTATCCTGCACAAACACACCTTCCTCTCTCCACTGAACTAACCTTCACTGAACCACTTCAGTGTTTCTGAAGGACGGAGAAACACAACACCCTCACATCAGACGAGGGATTCGATTCAACCGCCCTCAGGTCAACGCCTGATTCTCTGATACAGACTTTCAGCATTTTCAGACTCATGCTTTGTGTCGCAGAATGTGAAATATGTGAGAATGAATCTTGTCTTGATATAAAAAACAAACATATTCCTTGTTGATATTCATTTTGGTTTCCTCTGCTCTCCTCCTGTTCCTCTCCTTTCCTCCTCCTCGTCTGCTGAAGCTCGTCAGCTCTGCTTATGCAGCTCAGATGGTAACGTAACAGGACAAACGCATCACAGACTCAGTTTTCCACGATCCATCTCACTTTCCTGCACATTGTAGAGATCCTTAAGCTCGTGTTCTTTCCATTTGTTACGGATACATTAAGATGCCCAAAGATAAAATGGAAAAGGTTTTAGTATAAAGAATTGTCTCCATTCACTCAGCTGTCGCGTACAGTGACCCGACCCAATCAAGCTCAATCAATCAAACTCACATGCATGCTAGAATTTTCAGTGAAGCTCTCAAGATCTCGAGTCAATCATTTGGTCCTTGAAGGTTTCGTCCAATTTTAGTTCTACAAACACACACGACTAATTCACCATTATCAAGCCTCACTAACGAGGCTCGTGTTGAACAAGGTCAAGTTTATACATCAAACTACTGCTACGAACACCTTGCATGAATAAGAGACTCATTTCTAGGTGAAAGGTACTGAGCAAAACAAGTCTAAGACACAGTGTTGTAATTAAAAAACAGAAATGATCTGTATATGCAACTAAAAGCATCAAGAATTCATCCTGTTTCATATTCACTGCACTTTTAGAGGCCAACATACAGATTCAGCATGTTTGATGTGAAACGGTGAGATTTTAAAGTCTGGATCTAAACATTAGCAGCCGTGTCGAGAGTCAGAGCCGAGGCTGAGGCCTCGCCCTTTTCCATTTTTAACTTCCTCCAATATTTCACTCTCTAAAATATGGTAATATGTCCTTTTCATGCTCTCTATTACTGGAAACACACCTCTGAGACTCATCAATTTTACAGGCACACACACTTTCATGCTACACTCTGTTAGTTCATTCAGTGAAGCCACGGTTTGCCTAACTCCATCCATAAATACATCTATCAATGTCACATCTGGCTGATGAGGAGAACTCAGGCCAGCGAGCGTGCACACACCAACACACACACACACACACAAATCACTCTGATAAGGCCTGCTGGGTTAATACAAGGCTATTTACCACTGTGTTGACACATCTGGCTACTACACACACACACACACACACACACACACACACACAGCTGCATGCACATCCTATTAAACTGCAGCTCTGACAGGCGAGGACAATAAGGCAGAGGTGACGAATCTGAGAGATGAAGAACGAAGGAGGCGAGAGGAGGAGAGAGTAAACAGAGGAGGAAAAGATGGAAGGAGGCGAGAGGAGGAGAGAGTAAACAGAGGAGGAAAAGATGGAAGGAGGCGAGAGGAGGAGAGAGTAAACAGAGGAGGAAAAGATGGAAGGAGGCGAGAGGAGGAGAGAGTAAACAGAGGAGGAAAAGATGGAAAGAGGCGAGAGGAGGAGAGAGTAACAGAGGAGGGAAAGATGGAAGGAGGCGAGGAGGAGAGAGTAAACAGAGGATGAAAAGATGGAAGGAGGCGAGAGGAGGAGAGAGTAAACAGAGGAGGGAAAGATGGAAGGAGGCGAGAGAGAGGAGAGAGTAAACAGAGGAGGAAAAGATTGGAAGGAGGCGAGAGGAGGCAGAGAGTAAACAGAGGAGGAAAAGATGGAAGGAGGCTAGAGGAGGAGAGAGTAAACAGAGGAGGAAAAGATGGAAGGAGGCGAAGAGTAGGAGAGAGTAACAGAGCAGGGGAAAGATGGAAGGAGGCGAGAGGAGGAGAGAGTAAACAGAGGAGGGAAGATGGAAGGAGGCTAGAGGAGGAGAGAGTAAACAGAGGAGGAAAAGATGGAAGGGAGCGAGAGGAGGAGAGAGTAAACAGAGGAGGAAAAGATGGAAGAGGCTGAGAGAGGAGGAGAGAGTAAACAGAGGAGGGAAAGATGGAAGAAGGCCGAGAGGAGGAGAGAGTAACAGAGGAGGAAAGATGGAAGGAGGCGAGAGGAGGAGAGAGGTAAACAGAGGATGGGAAAGATGGAAGGAGGCTAGAGTGAGGAGAGAGTAAACAGAGGAGGGAAAGATGGAAGGAGGCTAGAGGAGGAGAGAGGAGAAGTAACAGAGGAGGGAAAGATGGAAGGAGGCGAGAGGAGGAGAGAGTAAACAGAGGAGGAAAAGGATGGAAGGAGGCGAGAGGAGGAGAGAGTAAACAGGAGGAGGGAAAGATGGAAGGAGGCGAGAGGAGGAGAGAGGTAAACAGAGGAGGGAAAGATGGAAGGAGGCTAGAGGAGGAGAGAGTAAACAGAGGAGGAAAAGATGGAAGGAGGCCGAGAGGAGGAGAGAGTAAAACAGAGGAGGAAAAGATGGAAAGAGGCGAGAGGAGGAGAGAGTAAACAGAGGAGTGAAAGATGGAAGGAGGCGAGAGGAGGAGAGAGTAAACAGAGGAGGAAAAGATGGCAAGGAGGCGAGAGGAGGAGAGAGTAAACAGAGGAGGGAAAGATGGAAGGGAGTGCGAGAGGAGGAGAGAGTAAACAGAGGAGGAAAAGATGGAAGGAGGCGAGAGGAGGAGAGAGTAAACAGAGGAGGAAAAGATGGAAGGAGGCTAGAGGAGGAGAGAGTAAACAGAGGAGGAAAAGATGGAAGGAGGCGAGAGGAGGAGAGAGTAAACAGAGCAGGGAAAGATGGAAGGAGGCGAGAGGAGGAGAGAGTAAACAGAGGAGGGAAAGATGGAAGGAGGCTAGAGGAGGAGAGAGTAAACAGAGGAGGAAAAGATGGAAGGAGGCGAGAGGAGGAGAGAGTAAACAGAGGAGGAAAAGATGGAAAGAGGCGAGAGGAGGAGAGAGTAAACAGAGGAGGGAAAGATGGAAGGAGGCGAGAGGAGGAGAGAGTAAACAGAGGAGGAAAAGATGGAAGGAGGCGAGAGGAGGAGAGAGTAAACAGAGGAGGGAAAGATGGAAGGAGGCGAGAGGAGGAGAGAGTAAACAGAGGAGGGAAAGATGGAAGGAGGCTAGAGGAGGAGAGAGTAAACAGAGGAGGGAAAGATGGAAGGAGGCGAGAGGAGGAGAGAGTAAACAGAGGAGGAAAAGATGGAAGGAGGCGAGAGGAGGAGAGAGTAAACAGAGGAGGGAAAGATGGAAGGAGGCGAGAGGAGGAGAGAGTAAACAGAGGAGGGAAAGATGGAAGGAGGCTAGAGGAGGAGAGAGTAAACAGAGGAGGAAAAGATGGAAGGAGGCGAGAGGAGGAGAGAGTAAACAGAGGAGGAAAAGATGGAAAGAGGCGAGAGGAGGAGAGAGTAAACAGAGGAGGGAAAGATGGAAGGAGGCGAGAGGAGGAGAGAGTAAACAGAGGAGGGAAAGATGGAAGGAGGCGAGAGGAGGAAGAGTAAACAGAGGAGGGAAAGATGGAAGGAGGCGAGAGGAGGAGAGAGTAAACAGAGGAGGGAAAGATGGAAGGAGGCGAGAGGAGGAGAGAGTAAACAGAGGAGGGAAAGATGGAAGGAGGCTAGAGGAGGAGAGAGTAAACAGAGGAGGAAAAGATGGAAGGAGGCGAGAGGAGAGAGCGTAAACAGAGGAGGAAAGATGGAAAGGCGAGAGGAGGAGAGTAAACAGAGGAGGAAAAGATGGAAGGAGGCGAGAGGAGGAGAGAGTAACAGAGGAGGAAAGATGGAATGGGAAAGAGGCGAGAGGAGGAGAGAGAGTAAACAGAGGAGAAAAATGGAAGGGGCGGAGAGGAGGAGCAGAGAGTCAAAAAGAGGAGGGAAAAGATGGAAGGAAGGAGGCGCGAGGAGGAAGAGAGTAAACAGAGGAGAACAGATGGAGGAGGCGAGAGGAGGAGAGGGTCACAGAGGAGGAAAAGATGGAGGAGGGCGAGAGGAGGAGAGGAGAGTAAACAGAGGAGGAAAAAGATTGGGAAGGACGGCGTAGGAGGGAGGAGAGGAGTAACAGAGGAGGAAACGATGGAAGGAGGCGGAGAGGAGGAGAAGGAGTAACCGAGGAGGAAAGTATGGAAGGAGGCGAGAGGAGGAGAGAGTAAACAGAGGAGGAAAAGATGGACGGAGGCGAGAGGAGGAGAGAGTAAACAGAGGAGGAAAAGATGGAAGGAGGCGAGAGGAGGAGAGAGTAAACAGAGGAGGAAAAGATGGAAGGAGGCGAGAGGAGGAGAGAGTAAACAGAGGAGGAAGGAAGATGAGAGAGGGAGAGAGGAGAGAGTAAACAGAGGAGGAAAAGATGGAAGGAGGCGAGAGGAGGAGAGAGTAAACAGAGGAGGAAAAGATGGAAGGAGGCGAGAGGAGGAGAGAGTAAACAGAGGAGGAAAAGATGGAAGGAGGCGAGAGGAGGAGAGAGTAAACAGAGGAGGAAAAGATGGAATGAGGCGAGAGGAGGAGAGAGTAAACAGAGGAGGAAGAGATGGAAGGAGGCGAGAGGAGGAGAGAGTAAACAGAGGAGGAAAAGATGGAAGGAGGCGAGAGGAGGAGAGAGTAAACAGAGGAGGGAAAGATGGAAGGAGGCGAGAGGAGGAGAGAGTAAACAGAGGAGGAAAAGATGGAAGGAGGCGAGAGGAGGAGAGAGTAACAGAGGAGGGAAAGATGGAAGGAGGCGAGAGGAGGAGAGAGTAAACAGAGGAGTGGAAAGATGGAAGGAGGCGAGAGGAGGAGAGAGTAAACAGAGGAGGGAAAGATGGAAGGAGGCGAGAGGAGGAGAGAGTAAACAGAGGAGGAAAAGATGGAAGGAGGCGAGAGGAGGAGATTTAATAAGAGCTGAGCTGGAGGATGTAAGAAACGTGTGAACTCCCCAAAGGGAAAATTAAAATGAGTGCACGTGTAATATTATAATTTATATTATTAAAGCCAAAACATCAAGTCTCTTTTGTTGTTAACCGCTGCAGGTCCTCGATTCTCTGCAGTGCAGCAAAGTTAGTACAGCAGAAAACATGATTTACTCTGAGTTAACCGTGATCAGGATTATTCTGTACGTCACAGAAGAAAGTTTAAATATTCAAAACATTAAAGTGAAATTTTCCACGTTTGTATATTACGGGAAACGTGCGCGCGGCCTGCTGCAGCTGATTTCTGATCATGTCCAACCACCTCAGGGTGAGGAGAGCTGCAAACCCAGAATAGAAGTGAGCACACACACACACACACACACACACACACACAGAACATTAACATTAATTACCAGACAGACAGGCAATTATGCATGAACACCACACACACACAGAATAAGAAGAGAAAAAGACACACATGGAACACAATCATGAATTATCTTTATGTCATACACACACACACACACACACACACACACACACACACACACTAATAACTGGTACAAAGTCATACAAAGACACCACACACACACACACACACACACATACAGTAATGACCCACAGGCAGCAGCCATTCATCATGACTTAGGTTGCCGTGGGACGTAAACCAATGAGCCATTACTGTTGCTGCTGTTACCCAGAATGCATTGCTTTAGCCCTCAACCACTTGGTCACTGGTCAGCACACATGTCTGACTCTGCATGTGTGTGTGTGGTGTGTGTGTGTGTTCATATGTACGCTTAATTAAATTGATTCAATCTACTAAATTAGAAAAACGGATTCAGGGAGCGTCTTCACATTCTTCTTTGAGTCGCTCAGCTGCATCGTGGAGGATCTTCACTGTAATCTATATTAAACAGTGTAATTAAATAGAAAACGTGCTGCAGGATCTCTGCTGGAAAATAAGCACACAGATCTCAGCTAATAAAAATTCCTCTCGTACGAGCGACGTAGTGAGACGAGAGAGCGAGAGCATCCATCAGCATGACGGTGTGACACACACATTAACATGAAATTTACCTCCTGCAGGTAAAGCATGTGACTTCATCCGCACACACAAGACAAGAAGATCCGGCGACGATGATTGGCTGAATTCAAGACTCGAGTCAGTTTAAATGACCCATCGACGCTTTCAAGTGGAAGCTGATGTTTCTGTGGCCTACATTGACGTTAATTAATAGCAGAGACAGTGCGGTTATCAAGCTAAAACATTTGCATTATGTGGATGAATAATTGAGTAGTTGCATTGGTAATGAAATGATTAGCCTTGAGACAAAAACTGCTCAGAATCTGATCTGAACATCTGGAGACGCACGCTGGCTTCTACAAGAGACGTTTCATGACCAACAAAACTAAACAGACGTCACACGGCCGCTAACGATTCATCAAATCTAAACAAGACATACAGATGTTGATTCTCTGGTTATGTCACACCCGACGCTGCATCTCACGTACGGTTTTTCTTTTAGACATTTCGAGACAATAATCCAAATTTATTTTTGTTCTCGTCTGAATTACTGCAGCGCTCCACATCAGACGACTGTCACGCCTTCAGCTGGAGCAGAATGTGCCACAGTTTGTAACACCAAAAAACATCATGGTGTCCATCCATGCTCTGTAACCGCTCATCCACTGCAAGGGCCGGTACCAGCTGACACCGGGTGAGTTACAGCGCTTCCCCAAGTGAAGGAAGCATATCAAGAGAAAAAAAAAACATTAAGCCAGAGAGGAGAGCCGACTCACCACTAGTCTCAGGTGCTTTTTCTTTAACTCTTGATCCACATAGAGCTCCTACTCACTGGCAGGCTGCAGACAGAGAGAGAGATATTAACAGATGAGAGGCTTTCACTCGTGGTGCTGCTTTCAACATCTCACAGCTAAAACAGAGGCAACAATGCCCGCAGCATCTTCAGAACTCTGCAAACTCCCACAGGCGCACATGAGAGAGAAAACAAAAAACCGAAGCACTCCAAACAGCGAGCGTGAACGTGGAGTGTCTCGTCCCACATGAGCTCAAGGACAGAGGAAGACAGAGAGATGAACAAAAGGCGACAGGAGATAGATGGGTCAGCGATCAGGTCTCATTTGTTTAGATGTCAGTTAATTAGGTGAGCAATCATCCAGAGAGATGGGTCACGGATAATGAGCACAAACACAAATGCACACACGTGAATGTTGAAGTGTGTGTGTGTGTTTGTTTGTGGTGTTTTTCCACCTCGACACAATGACAGATGGTTTGAGAGAAGAAGAAACAGACTGACGAAGAGAAGCAGAGAGAGACGGATGGAGATGTATCGTGTTGATTTCAGCCTTTTATTAAATACGGAGTATTGTGAGAGTCAGCTGATGACGGAGACTCTCTGATCATGGCCACACAAAAACTGATCTTATGAGCCTGAAGCAGCTTTATCTGAGTCTGACAGAGTTTCACAGCCGGTCTGCAGCGAGTGTCTGCAGGGTTTATAACCTCTGCTCAATGAAAATGGTCAGATGTTACAGATGTCGTGTGAGGCGTGCAAAATTCTACAAAAAAAGGAAATACAACTTTTTACGTGACACTTTCTTAATGTTTGTGTGATTCAGCAGATAATCTTTTACAATTGTTCAGTATCGTGGAAAACGTGGGTCCATATTTAGAGGCTGGATCCAGGAAGTGAACCCGATGCCTTCAGGTGCTTCTCATTAAAACAAAGTCAAACTTTTATCACCACAATGAATCATGGCATAAATTATGATGAAGTGTTTGCATCTATGTGATTTTATTTATATTCCTTGAAATCTGCAGAAATGTGAAAACAGTTCCATCAGTTCAAGTTGGATTAAATGTCAGAGCCTGCTTCACACTGAGTCATTCGTTTCCAACAAAATGCAAATAAAAGTTGAGTGCGGCGCGTTCAGGTGCAGCGCGCTGATAAAAAAGTTCTCTGAGTGTTTGGGCAAACTCTGCATGTCAGCTGTTATTTGACCAGCAGGCGGACACAATGTAAACAGTTTGTTATTCTCCTGTGATGAACGTCGTATCTGTGCCTGAGCCTGCCTGATAAAAAACGATGTGCTTGAATTTATCATTGTGCAAAATCTAATCAGAGGAGAACAAATGAGGAAACACTGAATCCAGCAGCTGTGTCCGACACATTTTCACATTTCTGTGCCGTTTACAAATTTGGGGACTCGGCTGGAGAGTTAGCGTCCGCCGCCCTGCTTCACGAGGTCTCGACCTCCATTAACGCGTCGAAACCTCTTCACTCTGTCAATAGCTCTTTATCTGCTGAGAGGGTGACTGGTCCAAGATGGACAAAGACATGACCTACTGCTCACAGAGGTCAACCCATCTGATACGGCTCAGTGGATCGAAGGGACACGTAGTTAACGCCACATGAAAGGGCATACAGACACGCACAAACACGAGCACACAGCAGCATGTATTGTATATTCAGTTTCCTTGAGGGAGTCATCCCAGAGGGATTGATAAGGTGCAGGCTAAGTCTTATAATTAGTGGACAGAGCCTCCGGGTCAGAAGAGTGAAGCCAAGGCAGAAATGTCAGCAGGAGCTGGACTCCAGGAGGAGGCGACCCTCCGAGCTCCAAACAACGAGTCCGACTGACAAACTGATTTATGATCTCAGCAGTTTATGGCCTCAGTTGTGATGTTCATTCAGTGAATTATGGCTCATTCACAGTAAAATAGACGATAAATTAAAATAAAGTTACTCTCACACACCGGGCTCATCAAACTGTCAAACTCTGTGTGATCTCTGAGTGACGGGAAGCACAGACGTGGATCCTTAAGACGAGAAAGAAGATGAAGGCTTGAAGGAAATGCCACCATGATGTAGTTCAATCGTTAAAAGATTCTGAGCTCATTTTGTTGTAAATTATACTGAAGTTTCTGAAAGGTCGGCGGTAACTTTCAGGTTTTAATGTAAGCTCTTATCTAAACCTCGAGGCTGTGGTCTGATGGTGGCGTAGCCTCTGGGGACAATGTTTCCGGGCTTGTGGTGCAGCCAGAGGATAAACAGAGAAGATAACTTATCTGCATGAAGGCAGATACATTTTTTAATAAGCTCAATCATTGTTAGACGACAGCCGAGGGCCTCTGGCGCTCCTCACACACACTCTTAAGACAGACGTGGTAAGTCGATGCTACTCAGACTAATCAAACAAGTCCAGCACGGACCAGTCAGGACGAGCAGCTGGAGAGTGAACAAGTATCTGTGTGTGTGTGTGTGTGTGTGTGTTTGTAATGTGTGGACACAGTGAAGTGGGTCATGGTCATCAGCTGTGTGTAAAAGTGTAATTGCAGGTCTGTGACCTTGTCTATGAATAAGACTCTTCTCCTCCTCGTTCCTTTGCTCAGGCCGGCGCTGACAGAAATGTCTCGGCTAAAGGTTGACGCCAACGCGTTGGTTACGGACGCATTCATCAAGAGCGGAGACACTAAAGTTCAGCTCAGATGATGTCCTGCTCTGATCGCTGTGCTGCAGAGCTGCCTCCTCTCTTTCCTCTGCTGCGTGTAGTATGATACAGTCCTGCGTGCCATCACCTCTCCGGCGTCGTTCTCTCTCTCTGCCTCTTTATTTCACTGACACATTTTATTGTATTTTAAAGGTCGAGTCAAACAACTCACTGAAAATAGCTCAACCAGACTGCAGCTCGGTCTGCTCCACTTAGGTTTTCTAGTTTGTTCTTCAAGGACAAATTTGTCAAAGCCCAATCCAGCTGAACGCTGGTCACCGTGGCAACAGGGCCCCTTTGTCTCGCCATGTCCCCAAAGGAAATTCTATATTATTTTCAGTAAGTTATGGCGAGGGATCCTGCCGTGTCAGGCGGTTTATTTGTGTGTGGTTGTAGAGAGGCTGAGGATGAGGCATCGTCTGGAGTAAAGCAATCTCCCGGAGAAAATGATTTCTCCCCTCCGGACTCTCCACAGTTCACTGTTAACAACTTTCATCTCTGTAAAAATAAATTACGTTATGATGGAGTTCTTCTGAAGAACACGGCCTCTCTCTCTCCAGGGGAGCTTTGGTTGGGATTTAAAGGCTGAAACAACGCGAGCTGTTTAAAGTCCTTCAGATTTCCTCTGTGGAAAACAATAAACTGAATCTGAGGAGACATCAAGAGCAGATTACTTTCATATTTAAATATTTACCTTTCAGTAATTCATTCATTAGCTACATGTTGTCTTTTGTCAGTCTTTCCAGCAGTTACTCAGAATACCATTCATCCACCAGGACCAGTCTTAAGGACCAGTCTTAAGGACCAGTCTTAAGGACCAGTCTTACAGTCCACAGCCCGGATCGTGGACGTGCTCTCGTTCTGCATGTTCAGATCACGTTACAGTCTGCACGGCACCTGCAGACTCCGTTTGTCTGAATGTAAACAGACTTTACATGAAGAGGATGTCACACTACCATGACGTGCACACACACAGCAGGTGTGCACACCTGTTTACAGTCTTTATGCTAAGCTAAGCTGTCTGTAGGTCATATCTCCGTCCACCGTCCATCATATCGACTTCATTTTCCACTTAATCATTTAAATGCTGCTTCCTACCTCATCGTTTTTATCACCACAGTCTGAGTAGCTTAAAATGAAAAAATCAATTTAATGAAATCTGCTGGGTAAGAGTGTATTACTCCCTCTGATGCTATCACAGGCTCCTCTACACAAACCACATAAAAGGCTACTCATTTACTAATTAGAGAATAGCTGCAGCCGCTGCAGTCTGTGGCAAAGTGCAGCGTCAGGTCAGTTTTCATCTTCGTCTGGAGCTTTCACGTCTTGGCAGGTGAATAAAGAGCATCAGGCCAACAGGAAGTGATGCGTTAACATAAATGAATAGTTACAGCTCAACAGTTATGAACTATGATGAGAAGGAAAAACACGTTTAAAGAGAGACAATAAAAGTCTGTTGGTGTGTGTCAGCAAACAGAAGCGGCTCTTTGAAAACAAAATCTGACTCGATTTATTTGAAGAAGCTCCTCAGGCCGCAGGACGAGCGGATGGAGGTCTGTGAAATGAAGGCAGCACTCACTGAAGATGCTTTTCGTTGTTCGCTGAATCCACTTGATGAATTTGTTGATGCTGAATCAGCCGCAGCGACCCTGCGCCGACCCAGAGGTGCTGAATGTCAACAGCACTGACTGACACTGACTGAGTTTAAAGAGATAACTTTACATTCAGACCTTCACTCAGCAGAAGAACACAAAGAAAACGACTCGCTGCAGTCACTAAGAGCAGGAGCCGAGTTCAAAACTCTACAAAGAGGCTAACGCTGAGCGAGTGTTTCTCATTCACAGAAACAGAATTCAAGATCAGCCTGCTGAATCAGGCCGGCAGCTCGAGTGAAGGAGGCCAGGCGGACGCACAACAACAACAGATTTGAACAAGTTCTGCTGTGACTTTGGACAAAGTTACATAACTTGAACAAAACAAATGTCTTCTCTCACTGTGCTCAGAGTGCTAACAGTAGTTAACACGTTAAGAAATCTGGACTTTCATCCCAAAGTCTGTAAAACATACGATGGTAATCATCAATACATCGTCTCGACTCGAAAGCTTAATCCTCTCGACTCTAAAAGATGAAAGATTTTTAGGATTCGCCTCCTGGGCACCTCCTCGAACGTCTTCACTGTAATCCATCCAGTGATGGTCGACGTGTTTCTGTCCGGACCAAAGAGGAGGATCGACCGGCTGACCGGGCTGAGGCTGAAAATAAAAAGCACCTCGTCCTGAGACCCATTTAAAATCCTTGAAGGACCCCGTTTACTCCTTCAGGCTACAGAACCAGAACACTGAACGCCACACGTCAAACTGTGTTAAATGTTTCTGAGGTGTGACTGCACACAGGCAGAGTGAAGGCAAATGCCCAGTACCTCCATGCACCTCCACCCACACCACCCGAGACAAACACCTCCACCCTGCTGAGCTGCGTTCTCTGCTCCACTCCTCATTAGCAGGCACGTGGATAGAAAGAAAGAACCGTCTGTGTGTTCTGCACGTCTACATCTCTTCACATGTTTGTGTGTTACCAGCTTCAGACCTCTGGAGAGCAGCAGAGCCTCCGGCCCGACGCACAGAAGACTTCCTACAAACATCCATTTGCATTTTCTCATAAAGTGATTAATCTGAGCTTTTACTAATTCTCAAGAATATTTTCAGAGGAGATCCTTTATGAATCACTTCCGCTCTTTGCTGCAGATCTTAGTGAGGCATTTAAAGGTTCAGTCTTTGCTCTCTATTATCCACAACATGACCAGAGTAATTACGTCCTTCACAGCACAGTTCAAACCTTTAATGTCTCGTTTTATTTAACGAATGACTTCAAATTGCTTGAAAACTGTTTTGTTATTTCTCCGTCGGCCTGCAGACTGAAGTTTAAAGTATTATTTCATCTACATCTAACTCAACAAATCCAGATCTGTGACGAAATACTGCAGCCACACGGACGCCGCATCGATATTTTAATGTGCTCGTAATGCTTTATGGCTCATAATAAAACAATACAGACAGAGCTACTGTATACAGAGAGAGTGTAGCATCATGTGACTCACAGACGCGGCCAGTTTCATATCCGCCTCGTGCACGTCACACACACACAGCTGGATTTCCCCAGAACGGGATCAGTAAAGTCAAACTCATCTCATCTCATCAGAGCGCGGACGATAAAGGCCAGTTCAGCCAGTTCTACACGGCAGCGTGGCATCAGAATGACTTCAAATCTTTTGGTGCGAGTTCAGCTCTGCGTTTTCACTGTAGCAACACACACTCCCTCGCATCCTTTCTTCTCTTCCTCATCCAGGAAACACAATAACTCACTTGTTAGTCGTGACTGTGAGGAGTGCCAGTGACAAACGCCACGCTACGATGGAGTCGCTCAGCGCGGGATGACGTGTAAACTACTGTCAGGTCGTCCACAATAAATAAAGAAGGAACTTCTCTCTCAGACTAATTTCTTCCTTTCCAGATTACTGCGTCCAAACACTCCCAGCCGCTCGCTCGCTCTCATTTCCTTCTAATTGTGTTCAGCTTCAATCCGCCTCTTTCATTTTCTCTCCTAATTGTGTGTTGTTTATGTATTCACGGGACATTTCTCTCCACTTTTCCTCCTCGCCATGTTTCTCCTAATCATGCTGCGGTTATGTATTTCTTTGTTGTGTTCGACCTCTCTCCGTGCTCCATAATTACACTCTGTTGTTTGCACTGACCTCTTTTCTGTGTCTTCATCATTCCAGCTGAATACTCGGCCTCTCGTCCTCTCTCATCTATTTTCCTGTCAATCTATTCCCAGTCACCGCATTCAGCCTCCTTATTTCCCAGTTGGACTGCTCTCTGCTGTTGACACTGATCCAATTTCATCATGTCCATGTGAATGTGTGTGTGTGTGTGTGTGTGTGTGTTGTTTCTGTCTAACAAATAAAAACTCCCAGCTCGTTCCTGCTTTACCAGCCGCTCCTTCTTTGTGTGGAATCAAACAATCAAATCAAGCAGTGGTTGCTTCATCCGTCCCCCGACAGCAAAGATGTTTTATTCGTTTGTGTAAACACAGTCGAGAGTGAGTGATGATGCGTGTCAGAGAAATCACGGGTCAGACATTTAAAATAAAGGCTGAGAACACGTTGCTGTTGTTGTCATATTAGCATGCACAGCGACTGCAGAGTATTTTATGATTTTTAAAGTGTCATGACAGAAAAAAAAGTTGCGAAAAGCTGAAATAGATGACTGAAGCAGGAGGTGGAGGAGGAGGTGGAGGAGGAGGTGGAGGTGGAGGAGGAGCAGGGGGAGCTCGGGGAGCAAAGCCAGCAGGGCAGCAGGTACATGCCTCCTGCCTCCTCTGCTCAGCTCACTCGTCGCTCTCTGTCAGAGACAGAAAGAAACAAGGCGAATCATATGCCAGGGAGGAAGAGAGAGAAAGAGAGGGGAGGAAGAGGAGAGGAGGAAGACAAGGAGAGGAAGAGGAGAGGAGGAAGAGGAGAGGAGGAAGACAAGGAGAGGAAGAGGAGAGGAGGAAGAGGAGAGGAGGAAGAGGAGAGGAGGAGGAGAGGAGGAAGACAAGGAGAGGAGGAAGACGAAAGGAGGAAGACAAGGAGAGGAAGAGGAGAGGAGGAAGACAAGGAGAGGAAGAGGAGAGGAGGAAGACAAGGAGAGGAGGAAGACGAAAGGAGGAAGACAAGTAGAGGAAGAGGAGAGGAGGAAGAGGAGGAGAGGAAGAGGAGAGGAGGAAGACAAGGAGAGGAAGAGGAGAGGAGGAAGACAAGGAGAGGAGGAAGTTCAGGTGGATTCATGCCGACTCTGGACACTTGATGCTGTTTCAGATGTAAATTCATCCTGTTGAATCAGAACGATTAAATTCTGAGAGCTCATCCGTGAGGAAGAAGCCCTGATAGAAGCTGATGAATGAACAAATAGATTATAGATCGATAAACAGGTGGACGGACGGATGAACAGACAGATTAAGAATGAGAAAACACACACACACACACACACACACTCCTCCTGAATGATTAACACACACTCCTTCCTCTCCTACACTAATCTGTCACCTCCTGTACATCCGAGCGTTTTAACTCCTCGGGACTCAAACCTCCGTGACAAACATCACAGAGCTGACAAACTCTGAACGTCGCACCACACAGAGTGAGCATGAGACGGACAGAACATGACGTGGCCGTAACCATGACGCAACATCAGGACGGCATCAGTCTGAAGGTGTCAGATTAAATCTGACCTGTGGAGTCAAAGACACAAAGAGTCAAACCACCAACCCACAAAAATATCCATTAATCAACGACCTGACCTGCAAACCGACGACTTTATGCATGATAGAAGTTTAATATTCAGGTCAGAGCAGCACGGCACTCAGCAGAGCTCTGCACTAACAGATGACTTGAGAGGTTTAAACAGTGTCATGAACTTTTTTTGGGATATCTTCTCATCTTATCTTTTATTGTTGAAACAGGAAGTGCTGAAGAAAAAAAAGAAAACATTTAGTATTTCCTAAAACTCTGAAGTATCGCTCAGTATTTTCATCTGAAATATCTGACTGAGGCTTCAGTCGAGGCACGCAGCCTCCTCAGCAGCAGATTTACATTCAGTCTGAATTCTGGCTCGTGATTGCATCAAATATGATTTTCATAATCGTGTAATGAAACCTGAAAAGCCGGCTGCCCTGTGCGAGTGCACAGTTTGTGCCTCTGAGACGACATTGCTGCTTCTTCTTCTTCTGTGAACTCACGCTGAATAATTCAGAGAGCTCGGTGTTCACAGCTGAGCAGGACTGAGCTCTGCGAGGAGACCGTGTTCACTTTACGTGGTTTGTACTTCACGTTTTACTGCGGTACATGTATCCATAGTACTTTATCTGCAGAATAAGAACACGTGAACATCAGACATACATACAGCATCATGCCGAGCTGTGATCGGTCATTTCCAGCTGTTTGAAGCCATTTCAGAGTGAAAGAACGTAAACACGCTCTCCTCCTGCTTCTCCTCGCTGCGATCGCTGCTCTCTGTGAAGCGGATGAAACAGGATAAACTGTCTAATCAAAGTACGGCACATCCTGCATATCTGTACTGTGACGCGCTGCGACGGTCAAGTTAAATAGATACAGTAGAAGAGGTGTAGATGTAGGTGAAGAGTGTCGTGGCAGAACTGGAGCTGTGCTGGCTGCTGCTGGTGACCTTGTTGATGTTTGTTAAACAGTGTTTTACTGAAGACGTGATTATATAACAGAAAACCATTATGTTTTATGAAACAAAAAAACAACAACACTGAAATTAAAAAGACGATGAAACTGTTTGATCGGAGCGACAGTCAGAGCCTGATCCGTTTTGTACTACAAGCGGTTTGAGATTAGAGAAGAACAAAACGCTGCCTGAGATCTGAGCCTTTAATTCTTTCTTCACTAAATCTCCTTCTGCTCGGCACAAATATGTTTAGTCTGCTGATTTATGCTAATGTAAGCAGAGTGTGTGTGTGTGTGTGTGTGTGTGTGTGTGTGTGTGTGGTTTATTTGTAAAGTAGATGTGATGAACAGGGACACTTACTAAAATGTTCTTGTCTGTATAAATCTTTGTGAATAGTAATCAGGCTGCAGTAATCAGGCGGCTCCTGCTAAGATCTAACAGGTGACCTTGAAGTCACATGATTATGATAAAATAACACAGAAAACCTCCCGCAGAGCTCCTCGGGGGAAACACAGCACATACTGGACCCACACTGTCGTGTTCAGGGTCCATCTGATGGATGGTTCACCCAAAGAACCACAACAGCTCGAATCGTGTAGAGAGATGAAGAGACGGCTTCTGTCTTCCCACCATCGGCTGACAACAGTCCATCTCCTCCATCCATCTACAGCCCAGTTAACCCTTGAACCCTCCTGCTGTTATACACAGACCTCCAGGACACGACAAAGATTCTGTCCAATCGGGACAGAAATGAAAATACAGAAATCTGATTATTCCTGACAGCACCGACACATGCGGCCACTCATTACAACAGATCTGGAAACCATTAAGAGAACATATTAACTCAAACTGAGCCTCGTATCTAATTAATTTCTTATTCTGATAACATCGGCTTTCATCTAAACAGAAGCAAAAAGCCTAATGAGAAAATGAATCCAACGTAAATGACTAACATTGATATTATTGATCCGTATGATTAGTTTATGCGGTCGTTATTGGTCACACACACACACACACACACACACACACACACACACACACACACACACACACACACACACACACACAAACATTACTACAGTAAATAAACTGCAGAGCAGATCGGACACCTCACAGGCTAAAGCTGCTAAAGCATCACGTGCAGACTGTGGAGGGGGCGTGGTGCATCAGCTGCAGAGCAGAGCTGTGGGGAGGCTCAGGTGAGCAGCGCCAGGTGAGAGTAATTGGTGCACCTGCGTACTGTTTGACTACTTGCTCTCCCTTCTTAACACAGATCGTGCTGGACCTGGGAGAGGAGCTGGGCAGCAGCGTCCACGGTGAAGCCTGCGATCGGCCGGGGTGTGTTAACCTCATGCACCAATAAAAGAAAATACTACACTGTAACCTGTCTGCGTTGCTGGAGATCCCGCAGTGGCAACAGACGTGCCACACAGATGCAAATAAAAAGTCAGAACTATCCCTTTAATAAGCATCTTAAAAAGTAGGTTACATGCTTTGTCAGGCTGCAGGAGACTCAGAGGAACATTGAGATGTTTTAAATGCTTTGTGTCATAAAGTATATTAATATTTTGAAGACATTAAAGCACATACTGTAAACCTGCATGAATGATGTAACTAATAAGTAAGTGAGGCCGACAGTGTGAGTCATCTGCTCTGTCACTGTTTTCATTACTCCGTATGCACCTTGATTAACCGCTGTCACCTTTACATAAAAGAAGCTCAGATGATTTGTCAGAGCCGCCCGCTGCTGGTTTATTTAGCCGTGTTATAAAGACACAGCCAGGGGCTCGCCCTGCACGACGCCCCCTGATATCATTCAGAAACAGAACGCACCATAAAACACACTCTGCTAAACCATCGCACACATTTCCCCGTATATTCCCCTCTGCGTGGAAAACATGGATTATGACGACACGGCTCAGTGGAAACCATTTACTTGACATTCAGCTGTAATTTGCAGAGGATGCTGGGAAGGTGATGCGTGCTCAGCCAGCCACACCAGAAGGCGAGGTGGGAGAAGAAAACAACAACATGCAGTACCATCATCCATTCCATATGAACGCACTGCATTAGATGAGATTAGAGGCTTGCAGCCTGCTGTGGTGCAGGCGAATCAACAAGATGCTGACGCCAAATCCCCAGGATGCCGAGCTGGCATCCTGCCGAGCCGGTCTGGAGGATCTCATCTCATATCAATCTCGTTATCTGCTGATGATAGAAAATGAAACATGTTGCTTCATTTTGAAGTACAAGCACCAGGCTGGAGTTTTCTGGATGACTACATACAGTTTTCCTGCAATAATCCATCCAGTGTATTAATATGCAACTCTCTCTGCGTGGTCAGCCAAACCTCAGCATGGTCACCAACAGCAGTCAGCCCAAGCTCGGCGTCTGTCTTTAAGCCTTTTATTTCACCAAGCTCTCACCAGCCACTAAAGGTCAGTCCAGATTTACTCTTGTCCGTCCTCTTCCACTCTCTTCTCCTCTGTCATTATGTCCGTAGAGGCTCCTGTTCTGGCACGACACTGGCCTGATCGTGAAAAACACTCCCAGGATCAGTGATCATACATAATGACTCCTCACAGACAGACAGATCAGCTGCTCGTGGCGTGTCGATTCATGATGTTTTAGTAGTAAAATGTGGCGTGACGTCACTGAATCAACCAGGATTGAAATGTTTGTTCACGTGTGTGTGCCGCATGAAAACCAGCACGCTGTGAGTAAACAAGACACGAGATGAGACAGTCACAGATTAACTTAATCTGAAGGACATTTACTGTAAAGACTGACGTGTTTCTGACGGTTAACAGCCGGATTACGCGTCGTCGCCATGAATACATCCACACAGTGTTTGTGTTTAACACACTCTGCTGATATTTTATTACGAGTGGCCGAGGAGCAGCTCCACGAGGACAGTTAATGTAAAACCAGACTACATGTTTTTACACATCATTACACGTCGTCAATCTGCAGCTGAGAAGCTATATTTTGTGATGAAGTGCCGTAGCTTCATCCTCGGCCAGTCGAGTGAACATCCACTGCAGTTATTCACATCCTGCAGTTTCCACAGATTGTGCCGAGGTTTTAAGTATTTGCTCTGTGTGTGTGTGTGTGTGTGTGTGGTGTGTTGTGTAGGCAGAGAGCTTGGCTGGGTGTTTCAGCAAAATGGTGATTGTATTTCACAGTCACATCGTCTCCTCCTCCTCTTGCTCACTAAATAGGGATGAAACCCATCCAGTTTACTCGGCCCCTGGATCCGATCGCAGTCACTGATCAATGCCTAAATGTTGGTTAAATATATTTTACATAAAGAAAATACTGAAGATCCTGGTTCAAAACAATGAAGTTCAAATGATTTCGATGATGTTAAGGAAAGTTTAACTGACTGTCAGCAGGATGCACATTGGTTTGTCTCTCAGACGTCAGTCATTTAACTCTCAGTCTTTTCTAATGAGACAGACAGAGGAGAAACAAAGGATTCGTTACAGTCTGAGTTTAGCAGACTTTACCAACAGTCACCTGTGCATCAGATCATTGAGGCGTTCAGCATCACTGCACTGCAGAGCCGGCTGTTATAAGAGAGAGAGAGGCTGCGCTCAACACTCACTTCTCAAAGTGGACTGAAAATATGGTTACCAAAATAATATTTCTTGTGGTTAACCAACTGTCGTCTGTGAAGAACCACAGGAAATGTTTTAATGCTAACGTGGGTGAGCAGGTATGTTTACCGTGCCCTGCTGGAGAATATGAAAATGTATTTTAGGGGGACACATTTTGGCAGGTTTGGTGTCACTGTTGTTGATTATATTAAAATCAAAGACAATTTCTAAACCCTTTTGGTTGTCAAGGGCAACCTGACAACACAGCAGAGTTCAATAAAGAAAGGATCAGATTTTAATATCGTTTAAGCCTGTGTGATCCGGTACAGTCTGCTCCGATCAGTGCTGATACTGTAGGACTCAGCTCATCTCTCTCTCCTCCATCTTTAACAGTTAAAACACCGTCACGTTCTCGTGAGCAGGACGTGTTTTAATCCTCCTGTTCAAGTGTTTATCTGCCTAATGGATGATTTACTTCAGGCGTGTAACGTGTGTGTCTGTCATCGACGTCTGAGGCAAACTACAGCAACATTTAGTCAGGTATGAACTCGCTGTCAGAGCTGACATCACACTTTGTGAATGAATCGGCTGCTTCTTCAGACTTTTTAAGCGTTGTGCGTGTTTCCACCGACGTTAACCTGCTTCAGTCATGAAGCAGCGGTTCAGTCCGGCTGCCAAGAAAATGTCAGAACGTACAAACTGCACGAGGGCGGCGCTGTTGTCTGTCGCTCTGCGGTCTCTAAACTCATCATCCACGTTTTCATTTGTTCTCTCTTTGTGCTCCAAAGTAAACATGGACAAACTCTTTGTGTCTTCATTAATCCTCCTCGAGTTTTAATGACCTATCAACAGCGAATCTATTGTATCGACTTTATTAAATGAGCGCACCGTCAGCGTGACGTGATGAATGATGCTGAGACTGAAACACTATTAACAATCCGTCTCCCTTCAGCGCTCCACACAGATCAGCTGGCAGATGCTTTGATCAAATATTTGACTTTAATTTCAGCTGTGGAAGTGTTTGAATAAATGTTCGGACACTTTGATGATAAACGGTCACCGACACGCTCCAGCCGAGCAGCTCAAACAAACACTTCACTTTAACTGAGGCTCATCTGAGCTGATGAACGCCGATCTGTCGTCCATGTTGGTTTTAAAAGACTTTTTGTTGCTGTGACTCAGTAAGTGAGTGACTTTTGTCCAGAAGACTTTGGAGTCCAAGTCAACATCTTGCACTTGTTGCTGTGCTCCTCAAACTAGCCCTGAAACATGTTTGCTCTGTGGCAGGATCCAGAACAGATAGGTCAAAATAACATCCACATGAACAGAGGTTACCCAGCATGCATCATCTTCTACCCATCCTGGTGCCTTGTCCACCTTCTGTCCATCGCTCTGCGGTCCAGTTCTGATGCTCACGTGTCTTTTGTTGGTGCCTTCGGCTGACACCTTTCTATCAGAGCCAGCATTAACCTCTGCAGCAGCTCGTCTGGTCCAGCCTTCACTCCACACCGCTCTGAGTCCAGGTTCTCACAGCTCACTGAATTTTAACACAGAGAGACGCACGGATCCTCACAGAAATCCAAAGATATTATAGAAAATTATTTCTGGAGTGATTGAACCAGATAAACACTTCAGAATTTGGATTTCTAATCTGAAGTAGCAGCGTTCGATCCCTGTAGGCACAAACTGAGTGGCTCCTGTTTGAACATTTTCTGCTCCGCTGCCCCGAGATCTTCTTCTTCTTCAGCTCGGGCTATTTTTGTTCCTCCTTCCTCTTTCTCTCCCTCCCTGCTGCTCTTCCTGTGTTTTCTCTTTATTAATCCATCCAACTATGTTAAAATGTTTCCTCCTGCAGCACTTCATTAGACTAAAGGCTCCTCTGTGTCCTCACAATCATCTGCACACTCATCATCAGTGTGTGTGTGTAAAACTAAAAGCTTATTTCGGCTCTTTGAGGAGGTTTGCATGTGAAGGTCTTCCTCTCTGCAGCCGGCAGAGCTCGCTCTGAAGTGAAGATTGAGTGTCAACAGTGTGTATCAGCTGGTGGGGAGATACATCCTTTAAAATGTCTTCCCTCATGTTGCTTAGAAACAGATTCCTCTGGCTGATGGACCGATGGAGGTGAAGCTACAGCTGGAATCAATGCACGCAATATTTTTAAA
>CM024794.1:26412508-26448018 GCA_014281875.1 Nibea albiflora
GGTGGGCCGGGCGCCCCATGTGCGAAGGCTCGGCCCTGGGGTTCGGGTCCGGCCTGTGGCTCTTTCCTGTGTGTCATTCACCGTCTCTCTCTCTCTCACCTCATCTCCATTACCTGTCGCTCTTCTGTCACTCTCTGTCAAAGTAAAGCTTGAAAAGGCCAAAAAATAATCTCATATCTTATATAAAAAAAAAGAATATGGTGATTTTAAATCAGCAAATCAGCATCAAATCTGTTTAGTTCATTAACTGTACCACAACTATAATAAATAATTAAGACCTGTGCCTATTAGGCAGACTAGTATTAATGTTATCGGAGTGTGTTATTAGTAGCATAATAGTATATATATGTAGTTATTTAGTTTCTCTT
Organism: Nibea albiflora; assembly: GCA_014281875.1. Taxonomy (NCBI): domain Eukaryota; kingdom Metazoa; phylum Chordata; class Actinopteri; family Sciaenidae; genus Nibea; species Nibea albiflora. The sequence goes on from CM024794.1 coordinate 26,412,877, forward strand.
GTGATCTGAAACATTGATTTGAAGCTACAAGTTCAATTTCATAAATGAATTAAGGCACCAATACAGATACAGATGTAGATACAGATGCAGATACAGATACAGATGCAGATACAGATGTAGATACAGATGCAGATACAGATCCAGATACAGATACAGATGCAGATACAGATACAGATACAGATACAGATACAGATATATCTCAGTTTGTTTTCTGTAATTCCTTCTTAATCATTACTTTGACTTCAGTGTTGTCTCGGTATCCATCTGCACATCAGCACATGGACCTGATAAGAAGAGCAAAGATATAACGTGATGTATGTAGTATGTATGTATGTATGGTGTGTGTGTGTGTGTGTGTGTGTTGTGTGTGTGTGTGTGTTGTTGTGTGGTGTGTGGTGTGTGTATGTATGTATTATGTATGTATTGTTGTGGGTGTGTATGTATGGGAGGAAGAGAGATGAAGGAAAAGGGAGACACGCCACCAGGGAAGAAATATAAAGAGGAGACAAAAAGAGAGACACCAAACAGATCCTCTGTGTTAAATAATTCAACACGTGCTTTCTGATAGTTTGCTGTTGGCTTACTCCCTCACAGGGTGTGTGTGTGTGTGTGTGTGTGTGTGTGTGTGTGTGGGTGTGTGTGTGTGTGTGTGTGTGTTGGTGAGTGTGTGTGTGTGTGGTGTGTGTGTGTGTGTTGTGTGTGTGAGACAGGTGCTTGGTGTGTATGTTCAGGTGGCTCAGTTTGCCAGACGGAGTATTTACTTAATTAAACAGACATATATGTAACACACACTCAAACAGCTATTTACACACTCACACACAACTCACATGTCATGCTACACACGGCTAACGTTCTACTACACCCATCATTGTCTCCTCCTGCAGAGGACCACAGTCAGAAATCAAGTTAAAAAATACAACTAAAGACGTACTCACAATGCTAGCATACCACGTTAGCACAGCTGATGGGAGACGATAAGATGATGGCTGACCTAACGATGGTGAAATCAGCAGACTGAAGAAGAATGACAGCATTTGTCTGAAAGCCTTAAACAAAACAACATCCACATGTTCACCCTTAACTTAATTAAGAAATGAACGAACATTGTTAGGAATTTGCTTTGACAGAGTGCATGACAGAAGGCCTAATTCTTACCGTCACATAAATAACATACTGACATGAACATACATAAAGATCATTTAGTTTGCAGAACTTAGACTTGAGTTGCATGTAATATTAAGATTTATGAATTATTAAGTCAATCCTGATTTATCCTGAAGTAATAGTAGTACTCTAATATTGTCTTAACCTGCAGAATTTACTTCACAGTAAGAGCCTGCAGTATATTTATCTATACAGAAATCCAACACCATATGACACACCTGAGGAGGAAGTGACATCTTGTTGCCATGGGCGACATGGGAGGTTGTGGGGGGCTGGGTTAACAAGTGTCAGTGTGATAGAGAGAGGAGCAGAGAGAGCAGGAGGACTGTCCTAAAATGTGACTGCAGTGAAAACTTCAAAGTGAGCTGAAGATTAGCAGAAGGCTGGATTTTATGTCAAAGTGGACACGAAACATACAGAGAGACGGCACAGGAGGACACAGGCAGGATGTTTGAGCCTGCGAGGCTGTAAGATGTCTGATCTCATTGGACCAGTTTGGATCATTTTTGTCATCACTTAAAGGGCGTTTGAGTTTTTTCTTCATGAATCCAGGGAAGAGAAACCGCGGTGGCATGTGACGAGCTGAACCATGAAGATTTTGAACATGATTTTGTTTTTGTGACAGATACTGCACGTGTGTTATCCTGTGAGTCTAACCTGAGCCTTAGTTTGATATTTTTGGGGTGTTTGGAAATTGTTGACACTTGAAGACACAGAGGAAAGTTCTACATCAGCTCAGCACCTTTCCACCTGTACATGTGGATACTTTTGTTAATTCCTGTGAGGATTACAAGTCTGCTAGCACCGGATATCACTGTCAGAGTGTACAAGTTTGTGTTGTGCATGTGAAGATGTACAAGCGTCGGGACTATGTGGAACTCTATGAGAAGGATCTGGCCAAATGGGCACTGCTACGCAACGTCAACACTGTGGTGAAACCCACCACACTGCTGCCGGTACGCAACTGTGTGTGTGTGTGTGTGTGTGTGTGTGTGTGTGTGTGTGTGTGTGTGTGTGTGTGTGTGTGTGTGCTTGAGGGCATGACTCATAATTGTACGGTTGGTTAGTCTGTGGGATTTGTGCTGCGTAAGATTGGTGTGTGTGTTCCCTTGTTTTATGCATCAAATATTAATTATATTTTTGTGTCTTTGTGTGTAAATGAAAGAGAGAGACATGCTGTCTTTTATAATACTGCACAACTGCATGTTCGAATAATTATACATGAATCACAAGAACATGGTTTCTGAGTCACAAATCATAATAGTACATCTGAAAACTATTTTTAAGTTTTAATCTTTACACCACCTGCAAACTCCAAAGATGGAGATGTGAGTAGTTGTATCTTGGACTCACACACATTTCTACACATTTCTAATGTAGTAATGTGAATAATTGTCTGATAACTGAGGCTCAGTATGTTTAAAACATTTTCTGTTGTGCAGTTAGCAGTTGAACACACAGCTATGAGCTTTGCATTGCATAGCATTGGATGTGGAACCACAATGCAAACAAGCAACTGTCCTACTGAGACAGATGAAGTGTATTCAGCCTTACGTACAGGTCACGGCGTGCTGAGAAACATTTCAGGTGATGGTCACAGTTTTTAAAACACATCATTGCTGACTGATGGTTTCTCTGTTTGACCCTGTCAGACTTTCTCCTGTCATTATCGCCCCCTGCTGGTACTAGCTGCGTCTTTTATGCACGTTTGTCCTTCTCATGCTGTGTGAGCAAAACATGACACTGACATGGTATCCTGTACTGGACCCAACACGCTTTTGCAACGATACTGGGAAGTGGATTAAGATGTAGGAGTGGCTTGAAAGGTGACCTTAGTCCCAGAGTGTACCTTCATATCAGTACACATACCAAGCAGGTGATTTTTAGAAAAATAATGAAGGTAATGATAGAAAAATAATGAACGTATTTCCAGCAGCTTGTTTCCTGTCAAGAAGGAAATGACATGTGGTGGCATTCATTCAGCCCTCTGTACTTAACCCTTCTTTCCTCTCCTGCATAATGACTGCTGCTTAGATGTCCTCCCTGTTCCACCTCAACACATTCCTGGTACACAGTCTGTGTTTTGTCCACCATGAGATCACGGTTCATTTCTCCCTTTTCAGACTGCACCATTTATTTTTATACCTGAATGAATGTAACTCTGCTGATGTTCATGTAACAGCCTTCATAAGATGTGAGGCTTTGTTTAATCCAGTCTGTGGTGTCTGCAGCTGGATTAGCCTGATCTGGGTGTTGTCTGAAAATGGTTATGATTAATTATAACACAGGTTCTAATTATGGGTCTGATCATCTTACAAACAGTTTCAAATCACATTTATGGAGATGGCTGTAATAAAGGCCACGGTTCCTCTTCTGGGTCTGATTTCTGGTGATCGTCCTTCTGATCCTGATTTACAAATTGTGATTCACAGAATGGTTTGACTGAATGTTGGTTTCTGATCCTGGTGTTTGTTTTTTTAATTGTTGGTTTCTTTCCAGGGGCGACTATGTCTGGTTGGACTTGAAGACCGGGTCGAGAGTTTGAGGTGCCGATCGGCGCGGTGGTCAAACTCTGTGACTCAGACAGATCCAGGTCGTGGATGATGAAGGCAATGTAAGTGATTCAAACACTGTGTTTAGTGGCACTATCTGTCCATCTAGATTGTTTTAGTGTGAGCTGCTGATTTGACGATAATCAGCTAGATGACACTGGACTTGTGGCTCGAAGCACCAAAAAATACATTTGAAAGTTTCCAGAAAACAAGAATATCCACAGACTTGGTCATAGACAGGACGGTGAAGGTGTTGTGTTAGTTTGCTACTTTGTCCCGAGACTTCAGTGAACACAGTGTGAAGCTCTTTTCCTCCTCTTCCTCTGTAGGAGCACTGGATCTCCCCCCAGAATGCCACCAACATTAAGCCAATGCATCCCACCTCCATCCACGGTGTGGAGGACATGATCCGCCTGGGAGACCTCAATGAAGCCGGCATCCTCCGCAACCTGCTCATCAGATACAGAGAGAAAACTCATATATGTGAGTCTTCCTGCAGTGCTGCTCAGATCATCGTTACATTGTGACTTTATTCAAATCTTTAGAAAGAAAACTGCTAGGTTGGTAACTGTTGAATGATTCCTTCAGCAGTAAATTATTTCTTCAGCTGATGCTTTTGTTCATTCATAATTATCATTACACCAGCACTGCTGCTGCAGACCTTCTTTGCCTCTGTAAGGACTACTAGAGCTTTTAAAAGATTTTATCCGGTGGTCTTAACATGGCTCCCTCAGACCTGTCGGCTGTTTGTCTGCTCTCATCTCAGTTTCTCGCCTCTGTATTCTCTCTCTTGTCCTGCTTGCTATCTTCCTTCCTCCTTCCTGTTCCTCTGAAGACAAACTGTGGTGGCAGGGTAAGTCAGCTGCTGCACATCAAGCATGGCTGCAGAGAGTTCCCATCAAAGCTGAAAATAATGTAAAATAATGTATGTAATGCACAGCTGCAATGCAACAGCAACATGCTTCATATTTCCACTTCAGCTGTATTTTACACTGCACCGACTCTGCATGTTGTGAATGTTTCATGTTCTGTCTCATGAAGCTGACAGATCAGGCGTTAGTCTAAGTGTCACCATTTTAGTTTTCTCTGCACAAACAGCGCATGCACTGTGATGAATGACTGCTACCATTGAGTGTGACTCACTCAGTATGTCCTGACTCAAAGCCAAAGCTGAAGTGACCTGGAGAGGAAAAGAGCTACTTTTCTTACACACTGAAGCTTTGGAGGTGTCGTGTTTCTGCCGGACAGTCGAAATGCTTTACGGGACTGAGTCGCTCAGGCTTAGCGGTAACCAAGCTCAGCGCTGCAGGCTGGGTGCATGTTGATTTGTTTCCAACATGGCTGTCTGTTCTCCTGTGGCGAACACTGATACGTTCTCATTGTCATCCTTCACCATCTGAGCTAACCCGTGTCACCTCATCTACCCTTCACAGACCCTTCACAGGCTCTGTGTGCACTGCTGTGTGAGCACGCGTCAAACACTCTGATGGTTTAACATGGAATTCATAAAATCTTTAATCAGAACTCTGGAGGTTACTGAGCAGTCCAAAATAATCTGACTCCTTCCCTCTGTGTGCAGACGTACACTGGCTCCATCCTGGTGGCTGTCAATCCTTACCAGGTGCTGCCCATCTACACGGCCAACCAGATCCGCCTCTACACCAACAAGAAGATCGGTGAAATGCCGCCTCACATCTTCGCCATCGCTGACAACTGTTACTTCAACATGCAGAGGAACAACCGTGACCAGTGCTGCATCATCAGGTAGGACAGACTGCAGGGAGACATGCCTCACATCCAGATGAGACCCGTCCTGTGCTGATGTGGCTCCAAAAACTTTAAAATTCTATCTATAAAATATCCTGATTGTGTTTTATCACTCACAGCTCCTGAACATCATATATACAGTGTGTGTTTATGTGTGTGTGTGTGTGTGTGTGTGTGTGACTTTATAGTGGTGAGTCTGGAGCAGGGAAGACAGAGAGCACCAAACTGATCCTTCAGTTCCTGGCAGCCATCAGTGGCCAACACTCCTGGATAGAACAGCAGGTCCTGGAGGCCAACCCTATACTGGAAGGTAGGAATACACACACACACACACACACACACACACGACCTGTGGCTCTTTCCCACCTCTCTCTCTCTGTCCACACATTCCTGTCACTCTCAGCTGTCTCTGTCAAATGAAGCTTGAAAAGGCCAAAACAACAATCTTAAAAATCTGTTCGTCAGTTTGTACAATTTCTGTGTGAGCAGGTGAAGTATGTCACCTGTCCATGACACTCAGAGGAATCAGAGATGCAGGCATCATTTACACTCTGATCCCAACTGTGTGTGAATGTCTCACCTAAAAGAAAAACAATCCTGCAACATCACACCCCGCTGCAGCGTCTCGTGTGTCAGTTCCACAAAAGTCATCAATAAAATCTCAGCTGTGTCTGAGTCACACACTGTGTGTTAAGTTCATGAACATGAAACGTACAGGAAATATATGATGTATAATAGTTTCTACTGTTTCTCTTTCAGCCTTTGGCAACGCTAAAACAATCCGCAATGACAATTCGTCTCGTTTTGGGAAATACATCGACATCCATTTCAACAAGAGAGGAGCCATCGAAGGAGCCAAGATCGAACAATACCTGCTGGAGAAATCCAGAGTCTGTCGACAGGTACGGCGCGAGAAAATCACTGATTCACTCTGTTGTCCAGCATTTAACCAGAAAATGTAGAAGGTGATGTGATGAGGTGATGCTCCATCAAACCAAACGTTTCATTTCATGACAGGACACTTTAGATGTTGACATGCTGCAGATAGCGTGACGTCCAGCGTGCTCAGGTGTGCTGTGTGTTTGTCTGCAGGCCTACGATGAGAGGAACTATCACATCTTCTACTGCATGCTGAAGGGCATGACTCCAGACGAGAAGAAGAAACTGGGCCTGAGCAAGGCCACCGACTACACCTACCTGACCATCGTGAGTAATGTTTCACTCTCATCCTCGTGTACGCCGTGTCAGTCGTGTCATCATCAACCTGATACCTGTGGCAGCAGCTGAGTCTGTGACCTTTGCACTTACTGGCCCGTGTCTGTTTGGTTAGTCTGTGCTGGGCTGCTGTACAAACACGGCTTCTGAAAAGTTTGAAAGTCAGGAAGAACATCTGGGCTGTGTTAGCACATCCTGCACCACAGTAAAGGCTCAGTGATGTGAATCATCAGTCCTTCTCTTAAATCGAGTCCTTGTCCCTTCGTCTGTCTGTCCCTCTGCAGGGTAACTGCACTGTGTGTGATGGCCGAGACGACATGAAAGAGTACTCCAACATCCGCTCTGCAATGAAGGTACTGATTAAAAGCTCACACTGATTATTGTACAGCACAGAGACATCAGATCCAGGTAACGCGATCACTGAGTTCACTGAATACTCTTAAAGGTGCGTCCTCTTCCTCGTATTTTAAAGAAAGGAAGGTGATAGGTCGACGTGCTCTTCCACTTCTCCTCTGCTCTGCTCTGCAGGTTCTAATGTTCACGGACAAAGAGAACTGGGAGATTTCAAAGCTGCTGGCTGCTATATTACACATGGGGAACCTCAGATATGAAGGTAAAAACTAAAAGTCCTGAGTCCATGTAACGCTCATCAGTCTGTGCTTTATATCTGACTTGACCTCCTCTGAACATTGTTCTTACTGTCAGGCCCCTGCAGAGAGATCAGCAGCTGCTCTGCCCTGAGTTTTGCCTCTCAGACTATGTACAGGCTGCCCTGTGTTGTAGCTGCAGGTTGCAGCAGTGTGCAGCCTGAAATGAAGATGAAATAAGATCTAATCGACAGTGTGTTCATTTACAGTCGAGGTTGTTGCTCAGGTTTCTGTACAGGATGAATGTTTTGTGCCGCGCTCTGCTTTTACGTGTAACGCTGACTCTGGATGCACTCTGTTGACCTTTGACCCTGCAGCTCGTACCTATGACAACCTGGACGCCTGCGAGGTCGTGCGTAGCCCTCACCTCACCACTGCTGCTACGCTGCTGGAGGTAACACACACACACACACACACAGCTGTTAATCTATTGATGATGACATGCAGGTAATTTAATGGATACAGAAGCTTCCTACTCATTTGGCTGTGATCATTGTTCATCCAGGTCAGGATGCTAAATGATACGCGTCATGTTAGTGTAGGTGAGTGAAGATGACGAGCTCCTGTGTGTGTGTGTGTGTGTGTGTGTGTTCAGGTGGACGGTAAAGATCTGATGAACTGTCTGACCAGCCGAACTCTGATCACCAGAGGAGAGACCGTCTCCACCCCTCTGAGCATGGAGCAGGCTCTGGACGTACGGGACGCTTTTGTAAAGGTAAACTGACTAATTCATCATTCATGGATCAGTAGGAGGTTAAAGGTCACCTGAGCTTTACTTCAGGTGCTGTGTGTCCTTTATTTATCCTCATTCCTGCTTTGTCTACATGCATGTTTAGCTAGCAGTCTTCTTCTCTGATCCGTCACACACACACTGTGTGAATCATGAACCCACATCTTCATGTACAGACACAAGATGAGAAAGACAGGGACCCTCTGGACCTCCACAGTGGACCTTTAAAGTGTTGACCCTGTGTGTGTGTGTGTGTGCAGGGTATTTACGGCCGTTTGTTTGTGTGGATCGTGGAGAAGATTAATGCGGCCATTTACAAGCCTGCGTCCTCACAGTCCAAAGCTCTCAGACGCTCCATCGGTCTGCTGGACATCTTCGGCTTTGAGAACTTCACTGTCAACAGGTACAAAACACACACACACACACACACACACAGTGTGCATCGTTGTTGCTCGGGCTAACACATGCTAATTCTGGTAGCAGTTGTTGAGCTTGCAGGTCCGGTGTGTGTGACTGAGGGATTGCAGCCTCCTCACAAACGAGCAGAAAAGCTGTGACTGTGAAAAGCACAAAGTCTCAGAATTTAGTTTGTCTGTTGAGGGCTTCTGTAGAAACTCTGTGGAGGACTCATGACAACGTTCTCCTGCCATCATCACAGTTTTGGTCTCGCCCTTCTTCCTGCAGCTTCGAGCAGCTGTGCATCAACTTCGCCAACGAGAATCTGCAGCAGTTCTTCGTCCGTCACGTCTTCAAGCTGGAGCAGGAGGAGTACAACCTGGAGAACATCAACTGGCAGCATATCGAGTTCACTGACAACCAGGACGCTCTGGACATGATCGCCATCAAACCCATGAACATCATCTCGCTCATCGACGAGGAGAGCAAGTTCCCCAAGGTACACACATTGAGCAGGTGCATGGTGGGAGGTGTAGTTTGCAACTGGTCAACCGTCATCGTCCACCATCACCGGGTCAGTGAGCCAGCAGACAGGTTGTTCATTTAAATTTGACTGCTGCTGAAAACAAGTGACTGTCTGTCTGTCTGTCTGTCTGCCTGTCTGTCTGTCTGTCTGCCTGTCTGTCTGCAGGGCACAGACACCACGATGCTGAACAAGCTGAACTTTCAGCATAAACTCAACACAAACTACATCCCTCCAAAGAACACCCATGAGACTCAGTTTGGCATCCAACACTTCGCTGGAGTGGTTTACTACGAAACAAGAGGTCAGAGTCACGTCATGTTACCACAGCAACACACATGAAAGGATTCCAAGGATTTCAAGGATCCATGGGAAGCATGTCAAATTTTTGGTAACTTTTTGGGACTGTGAAACCAGCAGCCATCTTACATTCTCTGTCAGCCACAAATGTTGTTGCTGTGGTAACTGTGTGATGTCATTACATCATTATCTCTGCATCAGTCATATTAAAATATATATTTGTGTGTGTGTGTGTGTGTGTGTGTGTGTGTGTGTGTGTGTGTGTGTGTGTGTATGTGTGTGTGTTCTGCAGGTTTCTTGGAGAAGAACAGAGACACTTTATACGGTGACATCATCCAGCTGGTTCATTCCTCCAAGAACAAGTTCATCAAACAAATCTTCCAGGCTGATGTCGCTATGGTAACAGACACACACACACACACACACACACACACACACAGAGTCTCCACCTGGTCAACCTTTTCTTCTTCTGCATGTTTCTCAGTAATGTCCAGCTCAAAGCTAACATTACCGTCTGCTTTGTCTTCCCTTTGTGCCTGTGTGTGGTGTGTGTGTCTGTTTCTGTGTGTGTGTGTGCTGCTTCTGCTTCTTGCCAGTTTCTGTGTGGTTACTCTCCTGGTAGTTCAGTAGTTCTTCCTGCCAGAGCTCTTCTGAAGGTAAAAATAAACTTTGCATGTGATGAAGCTGATCTGACTCTGTCTGCTTCAGACTTCAGACTGCTGCTTAACGTTACACGTTCATGTTGTAGTCCCTCGTTGTGTCCACCGGAGGGCGGTAAAACACCGTGAGACACAAACAGACACAATCACAATAAGATTATAGAGCTTGACCAAATTTCTGCTGGCGCAGCTGACTGTTGCTGCCCTCCTGTGGCCACAGCGAGGAAGTGCAACACGATGATGTGTGAAGTTAGACATGACAACACAAATCTGACGGCACTTCCGGTTTCAAAATAAAGCCACGATACAACAGAATGATTGCTTACTGATTTTTCGGGGGGACAGACGGTTTTAGATGTACTTTAGGATTGTGTGTAAACAGTCCGGTGTTCTTATCGCTAATGCCGCTTTTAAATGAATAATTTAATAACAGCGTGAAGCTGTGGCTAGCATCAGTTAGCTAGTGTAAGTTAGCGACACAGCTAGCTAGCAGGAGCTCGTTCAGACAAACAGCGTGAAAACAGTCTGAATATTTACTGATGAATGTCAGTAAGGTATGCCACTAAAATAACATGTGAACTCTGATTAACATGATCCGTTTTTCTGAACAAGACTAGTTAATTAACCCGCTTCTACAGAAACTCGTGTAACGGTTGGTGCGCAGTTGTTGCGATTTGAAATGTTTCAAATTAAGAATAATGTAATGATTTATTGTTCTGCCGCGATGATTTCTGATCATTTTGTTCGTTTTCAAGATTTATTTTGAAAGTGCTTGCCGGAACTCGAAGCGTTGTTTTGTTTTATATCTTTTATTAGTTTTATTAGTAAGCCTTGGTTAATATTTATTTTGAAAGTACTAACCGGAAGTTGTTGCATTACTGTGGTTTTGATTTTGTCTAACTTGTCGTATTAGCACCGTGTAGTTCTTCACTGTCACCACCAGAGGGCGCAGATACTCGTTTACTCGTAGCGTCCACACAATAAAATTGTGTTATAGACAAATTAATACTGCTGCTGCGGATAGTAGTGTTATAATTACGCTATTAATGACCTGCACACTTTCCCCAAAACAACGATTGTTAGTAATATCACTAATTTATCGCGGTTTGCAGTTTAAGTGTAACCACTGAAGGGCAGCCGTTTTAGCGTTTCCGGTGAGACCTTTCAAAATAAAACAATCAAGGACTACATCGGTTTATTTGAACAGACACTAACTTTTGCTGAAATGACAGAGCACGGACGTCGTGAGGAACTAAGATGCATTCATCGCTCTTGACTTGATAGTTTGTGTACAATAAGGCGATTTTCTGACTGCTCGTTTGTCAAAGTTTATGCTGAAAGGATTGACCGGACGTTGTTTTGTTGTTATTATGTCTAACTTGTCGTATTACCTTGATGTAGTTCCTGACTGTGACCACAAGAGGGCAGCCAATGCTCGCGATTTGATACGTCAGCGACACGTAGCGTAATGTAACATAACACCAGAAAAATTCATTTAAATAAACTTTTATGAATAATGTTTTACTAATACTCATGTTACGGATGTCATTTTAATAATTAAACTAATAATGACTTGTATAAACGATAATACTACAGATGTATATAAGTGAGCAGTTCCTGATGATGGCCAGTAGAGGGCAGCCGTCAGCTCGAGGAGTGTAAAGACAGACACAACATACACAAACCATTTCCGGTCGGAACTGTCAAAATAAATTATCCAACCTGGTCAAATCGTGGTTTTATATTACTGTAAGAAATGTTTGCTAACTTTGCTTTAAAAAAAACAGACAGAGCGGGGAGGCCGCGAAGAAGTGAGATGGATTAATTGCTCTTTTATCTGTGTACAGTAGCGCTAGTTAGCTAGTTAGTTGGGTCAAAGTTACACTTTGAGATTCAGGTTGTTTCACGTGTTAACAAACACACCTGGTACACCTGTTGGAAATGAAGCTAGCTGTTCCACTTGTTTCCAGTATTTGTGCTAAGCTAGGCTAAACATGTCACGAAGCTAACAGGTCATCCGGTAAGATGTATTTTCTTTTCTAACGTGATGCTACTCGGATAAAAGTATTATAGTGAGTAAGGAGTACATTAACCATCAATCTGCCGTTAATGTCTGGATGAATGTCAGAGTCATGTAGTAAATATAATAATAACAGACGTCATGAAGCAGCTTGTTTTATTGGAGGACTGATGTTCAGGTCAGTTGATGCTCAGAAGAAGAAGAGCAGCTTCATCCTCCTGACACGTTTGTCAGCCAAACACTTTTATATTTAGAGACGCAGAAAGAGGAAAAAGGTTAGTGTCAGGAAGAGAGGAAAGAGTTCTCATTGTTCCTGACCCTGACACTTTCTAGGCTGTCTCACTGTGTGTGTGTGCTGCTTCTGCTTCTTGCCAGTTTCTGTGTGGTTACTCTCCTGGTAGTTCAGTAGTTCTTCCTGCCAGAGCTCTTCTGCAGGTAAAAATAAACTTTGCATGTGATGAAGCTGATCTGACTCTGTCTGCTTCAGACTGCTGCTTCTTCTTAACGTTACTCTCATGTTGTAGTCCCTCGTTGTGTCCACCGGAGGGCGGTAAAACACCGTGAGACACAAACAGACACAATCACAATAAGATTATAGAGCTTGACCAGATAACATCTGACGGCACTTCCGGTTTCAAAATAAAGCCACGATACAACAGAAGCCTTAATCCTAAATCATTGCTTACTGATTTTTTTTTTCGGGGCAGACGATTGGTCGTTTTAGATGTACTTCAGGATTGTGTGTAAACAGTCCGACGTTCTTATCGCTAATGCCGCTTTTAAATGAATAATTCACCGCCTGAAGCTGTGGCTAGCATCAGTTAGCTAGCTAGCAGGAGACATGAGCTCGTTCAGACAAACAGCGTGAAAACAGTCTGAATATTTACTTATTTACTGTATGCCACTAAAATAACACGTGAACTCTGAGTAACATGATCCGTTTTTCTGAACAAGACTAGTTAATTCACCCGCTCGTGTAACTGTTGGTGCGCAGTTGTTGCGATTTGAAATGTTTCAAATTAAGAATAAAGTAATGATTCATTGTTCTGCCGCGATGATTTCTGATCATTTTGTTCGTTTTCAAGATTTATTTTGAAAGTGTTGGCCGGAACTCGAAGCGTTGTATTGTTTTATATGTAATTAGTAAGCCTTTGTTAAGATTTATTTTGAAAGTACTAACCGGAAGTTGTTACATTACTGTGGTTTTGATTTTGTCTAACTTGTCGTATTAGCTCAGTGTAGTTCTTCGTTGTCACCACCAGAGGGCGCAGATACTCGTTTACTCGTAGCGTTATGTCCACGCAAGAAAGAAAATTGTGTTATAGACAAATTAATACTGCTGCTGCGGATAGTATTTTTTTTAGAATCACGCCATTAATGACCTGTGCACATGCCTAAAACCAACGATTAGCGAATATAACTAATTAATTGCGGTTTGCAGTTTAAGTGTAACCACTGGAGCAGCCGTTTGTTCTATCAGCGTTTTATCAGTGTTTCCGGTGAGACCTTTCAAAATAAAACAATCCAGGACTACATCGGTTTATTTGAACAGACACTAACATTTGCTGAAATAACAGAGCACGGACGTCGTTAGGAACTAAGATGCATTCATCGCTCTTGATTTGACGGTTTTTGTACAATAAGGCGATTTTCTGACTGCTCGTTTGTCAAAGTTTATGCTGAAAGGATTGACCGGACGTTGTTTTGTTGTTATTATGTCTAACTGTCGTATTACCTTGATGTAGTTCCTGACTGTGACCACAAGAGGGCAGCCAATGCTCGCGATTTGATACGTCAGCGACACGTAGCGTAATGTAACATAACACCAGAAAAATGTATTTAAATAAACTTTTATGAATAATGTTTTACTAATACTCATGTTACGGATGTCATTTTAATAATTAAACTAATAATGACTTGTATAAACGATAATACTACAGATGTATATAAGTGAGCAGTTCCTGATGATGGTCAGTAGAGGGCAGCCGTCAGCTCGAGGAGTGTAAAGACAGACACAACATACACAAACCATTTCCGGCCGGAACTTTCAAAATAAATTATCCAACCTGATCAAATCGTGGTTTTATATTACTGTAAGAAATGTTTGCTAACTTTGCTTTTTAAAAAAACAGACAGAGCGGGGAGGCCGCGAAGAAGTGAGATGGATTAATCGCTCTTTTATCTGTGTACAGTAGCGCTAGTTAGCTAGTTAGTTGGGTCAAAGTTACACTTTGAGATTCAGGTTGTTTCACGTGTTAACAAACACACCTGGTACACCTGTTGGAATGAAGCTAGCTGTTCCACCTGTTTCCAGTTGTTTGTGCTAAGCTAGGCTAAACATGTCACGAAGCTAACAGGTCATCCGGTAAGATGTATTTTCTTTTCTAACGTGATTGCTACTCGGATAAAAGTATTATAGTGAGTAGGAGTACATTAACCATCAATCTGCCGTTAAATGTCTGGATGAATGTCAGAGTCATGTAGTAAATATAATAATAACAGACGTCATGAAGCAGCTTTGTTTTATTGGAGGACTGATTGTTCAGGTCAGTTGATGCTCAGAAGAAGAAGAGCAGCTTCATCCTCCTGACACGTTTGTCAGCCAAAACACTTTTATATTTAGAGACGCAGAAAGAGGAAAAAGGTTAGTGTCAGGAAGAGAGGGAAAGAGTTCTCATTGTTCCTGACCCTGACACTTTCTAGGCTGTCTCAACTGTGTGTGTGTGTGTGTGTTTTCAGGGGGCAGAGACCAGGAAGCGCTCGCCCACTCTCAGCAGTCAGTTTAAGAGATCTCTGGAGCTGCTGATGAGGACTCTGAGCGTCTGTCAGCCTTTCTTCGTCCGCTGCATCAAACCCAACGAATACAAGAAGCCCATGGTGAGTGTGTTAACGTCAGCCTGACTGCACAGGGACAGATCACAGGGACAGATCACAGGGACAGATCACAGGGACAGATCACAGGGACAGATCACAGGGGACATGAGGCTGACTGTCAGCTCACAGCAGGTACAGAGGACATTAGCAGGACTCACGTTAAACTCATGTTCATCGTCATGTGTTTAACTTCGTTCCTCCACATGCTGTGCGTCCTGCAGATCGATGTCAATAATCTGCCTCTGTGATCAGAGAGTCTACGACAAACTTCACACTCACACCTGTGTGTGTCTGCAGTTGTTTGACAGAGAGCTGTGTGTGCGTCAGCTGAGGTACTCTGGTATGATGGAGACCATTCGGATCCGCCGTGCAGGATACCCCATCCGCTACACCTTCGTGGAGTTTGTCCGACCGCTACAGGGTGCTCATGCCTGGAGTCAAAAACCGGCGTACAAACAGGTAGACTGTAACTGTGTGTGTGTGTGTGTGTGTGTGTGTGTGTGTGTGGTGTGTGTGTGTGTTGCGCACTGTGTTCTGTCATCAAGCAGTTTTTTCCACAATCCAACAGCAATCTGTTTTTCCTTGGACCAAACACATGTTATGGTTTCCTCCCTGTGTGTGTGTGTGTGTGTGTGTGTGTGTGTGTGTGTGTGGTGTGTGTGTGTGTGTATGTCACAGTGAAAACAGTGAATATTTGTGTTTGGACATTTTAATTAAAATAATTAGTCATTATTATTGAGATCTGTCTCTCTGCCTGTCTCTTTGTCTGTCTGTCTCTCTGCCTGCCTGCCTGTCTCTCTGCCTGTCTGTCTGTCTCTCTGCCTGTCTGTCTGTCTCTCTGCCTGTCTCTTTGTCTGTCTGCCTGTCTCTCTGCCTGTCTCTCTGTCTGCCTGTCTCTCTGCCTGTCTCTTTGTCTGTCTGCCTGTCTCTCTGCCTGTCTCTCTGTCTGCCTGTCTCTCTGCCTGTCTGTCTCTCTGCCTGTCTGTCTCTCTGCCTGTCTGTCTGTCTGCCTGTCTCCCTCCCTCCATCAGGAGGACCTGAGGGGAACCTGTGAGAGGATCGCTGAGGCAGTGCTGGGCAGAGACGATGACTGGCAGATGGGAAAGACAAAGATCTTCCTGAAGGTAAACGGCACAGAGACGGCTCAGTCTGAATCTCTGTCATCTGTCTGTGTGTCCGTCACGTTCGCTCACAGCTCTGCGTGTAGATCACCTTCACAGATTTATTATATTCCAGTTTGAAGGAGGTGAGAAGAAAATATGACCTCTGATTCTGAAGCAGTCTGATGACAGTGAGATAGGAAATCTTCCCATCTTCCATGTTGACACGATAACGTCACATTTTGTTCAACACGACCTCATTTAACCAGCTGACTGAGAATGAACCAGTTTGTCCCAGTTTGTGATTGTTTCCAGTTCATGTCTGCTGATGGGAAAGACTGTGTTTGTGTTTCCCATTGTGTGTGTGTGTGTGTGTGTGTGTGTGTCTGTGTGTGTGTGTGTGTCTGTGTGTGTGTCTGTGTGTGTGTCTGTGTGTGTGTCTGTGTGTGTGTGTGTTGTTTTTGAAACTTTATATGTGTATGTGCTGTGTGTGTGTGTGTGTGTGTGTGTGTGTGTGTGTGTGTGTGTGTGTGTGTTTTGGTTTCCTGCCCAGTGAGGACAGATGTTGTCCAGAGGTCAAAAGTCACTGGTAAGGTTCATCCGTTAGCTGGTTGCCATGGAGACACGGTCACTTCCTTCCCTAGAGGTTAAATGAAAACATCAGCTGACGGCTCAGTTTGTTTTCAGTGTGTGAGTCTGTACAGCGCCCCCTGCTGACACACAGGCTGCTTTTTATTTTATTGATCTGTTCAGATTTATTGATGTTCAGATCAATCAGAGTTCTGATGACGCGTCTTCATGTACAGAGGACACACACACACACACACACACACACACGAGGAAGAAGTTTTTCATTTTGGCTTTTTGTGGAGCAACGGCTGCTGCTCCTGTGTGTGTGTGTGTGTGTGTGTGTGTGTGTGTGTGTGTGTACAGTGATGCTCTGTCAGAACTTTCAGTAATTCACACACAGCTACACACTTGTATACGTTAAAGAGACGGGGTTAGCCTGACTGATGAACATGGAGTGGACAGGCTGAACAGGAAGCTGAACAGGAAGTAGAAAGTGCGTGGAGGTGATGGCAGGGCAGCGCCCACACTTCCCTGACAGGGCGGATGGACAGATCACCAGAGGAAGAGATAGAAGCAGGTCGAGAAGTCCCATCAGCCTGGCAGAGCTGTCACTGTGAGCGCGCTAACATTCGCTCTCTCTCCTGGTGTAGGATCACCACGACATGCTGCTGGAGATCGAGAGAGACAAGGCCATCACAGACAAGGTCATCCTCATCCAGAAGGTGGTTCGAGGTTTCAAGGACAGGTCAGTAATCCTGCAGCTTTCTGTCTCTGTCATCAAATGTTTGCCGTTGTAAAGACTTTTCATTTCCTGCCATCAGATCTAACTTCCTGAAGTTGAGGAAGTCAGCTGTGTTCATCCAGAAGACGTGGAGAGGCTACCAGTGCAGGAAGAACTACGGAGCTGTGAGGAGCATTTCTGTGTTTCACACGCAGCTCAGTGTAAACTCTGTACTGAGAAAGGGTCAAAATAAACTTCTTCTTCTTCTTCTTCTTCTTCTTCTTCTTCTTCTTCTTCTTCTTCAGATGCGAGCGGGCTTCTCTCGCCTTCAGGCTCTGGTTCGTTCCAGGAAGTTGTGTGCGTCGTATCACGTGGCCCGTCAGCGGATAACCGGCTTCCA
This sequence comes from Nibea albiflora, assembly GCA_014281875.1. NCBI lineage: Eukaryota > Metazoa > Chordata > Actinopteri > Sciaenidae > Nibea > Nibea albiflora. The sequence continues at coordinate 26,430,515 of CM024794.1, forward strand.
GGCTCGCTGTCGAGGCTACCTGGTGCGTCGAGCGTTCAGACACCGGCTGTGGGCCGTCATCACCATCCAGGCCTACACCAGAGGAATGATCGCTCGCCGGCTGTACAAGAGGCTGAAGGGAGAGGTACACACACACACACACACACACACACACACACACACACACACACAGTACTGTGTTAATGTACAATTTGAAGGTCGCTGTAATTTATTTATTTCCTACTTCACTACAGTTGTGTGTATTTGTCCTGGCGTTAGCAGGACAAGCAGCAGGCCGTGCTGTGTGTGTGTGTGTGTGTGTGTGTTGGTGACCTCCTTTCTCTCCCCTTCAGTACCACAGGCGGCTCGAGGCGGAGAAGATGCGTCTGGCCGAAGAGGCCAAACTGAGGAATCAGATGTCTGCGAAGAAAGCGAAGGCCGAGGCTGAACGCAAACACCAGGCGAGAGTTCAACAAAGAATTCAGACTTTTAAAAATCCTCCATTTATGTGTCATCTTAAAAGTGTAATGTGCTATCCAGGATCTGACACACACACACACACACACACACTCACACTGTGCTGATTTTCTAGGAGCGTCTGGCCAAGCTGGCCAAAGAGGACGCTGAGCGGGAGAAGAAGGAGAAGGAGGAGGCTCGCAGGAAGAAGGAGATGGTGGAGCAGATGGAGAAGGCTCGTTTGGAGCCAGTTAATGACTCCGACATGGTGGACAAGATGTTCGGCTTCCTGGGGACGACGGCATCTTTACCGGGCCAAGAGGGACAAGCGCCCCACCGGGTTTGAGGTGAGCTGACGGGACAGAGTTCTTCCTGACACGGTAATGTTAATGTTTCATTCAGTTTAAATACAGACACTTTGTCTCAGAGAAAATCACTGCACTGAGTATAAAGTGTCTCCTAATTCAGCAACTCAAACCTTCACGTTAAATCACTCACACGCAGGCTGGGCTGTAAATTAGGTGTTAGTGTTTCAGAACGAACCCAGTCAGCAGTGACTGAAGCCTCGTCTGCTCTGCAGGACCTGGAGCGGACGCATCACGAGCTGGTGGAGGAGGATCTTGACGAGGCTCTTCCTCTGCCTGAGGACGATGACGAGGAGGATTTATCGGAGTACAAGTTTGCCAAGTTTGCTGCCACGTACTTCCAGGGCACGACCACGCACACCTACGTTCGACGGCCTCTCAAACAGCCTCTGCTGTTCCACGACGACGAGGGAGACCAGCTGGTAGGTCACCTTTGACCTCTGACCCCACAATAGATGTTCACTGTTTCTCTGAAAGATGCTCACGTCTGGGTGGCACTTCAAATGTTTTCTCAGGTTGAGTGTAATTTAACAGGTGAGAATTTATTAGACTTGTTAGTACACAGTGTTTACTGGTGGAAGCACGGTGTGTGATGGGAAATGTTTTCATTGAAACATCAGGTAAGAAAGTCACTGCAGAGCAGCAATAGTTAAAGACGCACCAAACAAAGCATCGATTTCTGTCCCGGCACAGGCGGCTCTGGCGGTGTGGATCACAGTGCTGAGGTTCATGGGAGATCTGCCAGAGCCCAAGTACCACACGGCCATCAGCGATGGAAGTGAGAAGATCCCCGTCATGACCAAAATCTATGAGACGCTGGGAAAGAAGACCTACAAGAGAGAGCTGCAGGCGCTGCAGGGGGAGGGAGAGGTTCGGAGATTTCAAATCACTTTCAAATTCAAGGTCATGTTAAACAGTCTGTCAGCTGTTTCCTGTCTGTCCCGCCTCCAGACGCCGCACTCTGACAGCCACAAGAAGAACAGCGTCCGACACAAACTGGTGTCCCTCACCCTGAAGAAAAAATCCAAGATCACAGAGGAGGTGAGAGAAACTCTGACTGCTGTTCAGATCAGGTTCATCTCCAGTTGCAGTGTGATGAGAGTGTGACGATTTCAGGTCACCAAGCGCCTTAACGATGGTGAGTACGGTCTCCACGGCAACAGCATGCTGGAGGACCGGCCGACATCCAACCTGGAGAAACTTCACTTCATCATTGGCAACGGGATCCTGAGACCAGCTCTGAGGTACACACACACACACACACACACACACACACACACATAATGGAGCTTTCTAAACTTAAATATTGTGTGTGTGTGTGTGTGTGTGTGTGTGTGTGTGTGTGTGTGTGTGTGTGTGTGTGTGTGTGTGTGTGTGTGCCAGGGATGAGATCTACTGTCAGATCTGTAAGCAGCTGAGTCAGAACCCGTCTAAGAGTTCTCACGCTCGGGGCTGGATCCTCATCTCTCTGTGTGTCGGCTGCTTCGCCCCTTCAGACAAGTTTGTCAAGGTCAGCACGTCGTCCAGACTTTCAAATTTAAATACACAAAAATAAGAAGTCTTATTCTGAAAATCACATTTTCTTTTTTATCTTCAGTATCTGAGGAACTTCATCAGCAGCGGGCCGCCAGGTTACGCTCCGTACTGTGAAGAGAGACTGAGACGAACATTTGGCAACGGGACGAGAACACAACCTCCGTCATGGCTGGAGCTACAGGTACAACACACACACACACAGTAATTTCTCTGCTGATGTGTTCAGTGTTAGACCCACACACCCTTTAATGTTGCATACAGTCAGTGATGATAAACTTTAAATGTTGGTCACACAACAGTGATGTGTATGTGGACACTTACAGCCTCATTTTGGCCTCGGGTTAAACCACCATGATTTAAATGAACATTTGAACTGATGTCAGATGTCATAAAAGATGATGACATGAGCAGAATCTGTCACTGAAGTTGGAGTGAGGCTGGGGATGTGATCCAAAGACCATGAGTGGCACCAACACAACTAAGTTCAGAATCTGTCCAGGCCACCAGTCGAAGAAAGCCCATCATGCTGCCGGTGACGTTCATGGACGGCACGACTAAAACGCTGCTGACGGACTCCGCCACCACGGCCAATGAGCTCTGCAGCGCCTTGTCCGACAAAATCAACCTGCGGGATCGGTTCGGGTTCTCGCTCTACATCGCACTGTTTGACAAGGTGGGCACACACTCACACACACAGTTAGTGGAGTGATGCAGAGTTTACAAGCAGCAGCAGCAGCTGTAGTTAGAGACGTGGATGTATTTTGTCCTCCTGCAGGTCTCCTCTTTAGGCAGTGGGAGCGATCATGTGATGGACGCCGTGTCCCAGTGTGAGCAGTACGCGAAGGAGCAGGGAGCCCAGGAGAGGAACGCCCCCTGGAGGCTGTTCTTCAGGAAGGAGATCTTCACGCCGTGGCACTGCCCCTCTGACGACCAGGTCGCTACTAACCTCATCTACCAACAAACCATCAGGGGCGTCAAGTTTGGAGAATACCGCTGTGACAGGGTGCGTTTCTCTACACTAAGAATGAAGCTGGAGCCAGCAGACAGTTCGCTCACAGCAAGTCCAGACTAACGTACCAGTGTGTGTCCGTCTGTCTCCAGGATGACCTGTCAGAACTGGCCTCTCAGCAGTATTACATCGACTACGGTTCAGAGATCCTTCTGGAGCGCCTGCTGAGCCTCATCCCGTCCTACATCCCCGACAGAGAGATCAGCACTGCCAAGTCGGTGGAGAAATGGGCTCATTTCATCATGGCTGCCCACAAAAAGGTGCTCGTCATTGGGACAAAGTGTCTCATTGTCCTCCCAGTTTTCTAGGCATGGTTGGCTGTTACAGTGATTAGCAGTATGGCTGGCGATAGTTCTTCCTCTATTCACATATTTCTCTCTCTTGGTCTGCAGGGAATCTACACACAGAAGAGGTTTGACACTCAGAAGGTGAAGGAGGAAGTGGTGGACTTTGCTCGCCACAAGTGGCCTCTGCTCTTCTCTCGTTTCTACGAAGCCTTCAAGTTCTCAGGTGAGAGTCTCAAACCTTTAACACAGTGACGACACTCTGACGATGTACTGGGTCTATAATCTGTGTTGGTGCAGCAGTCGTCAGGTGTAAAACCTTTCTTCTTCCTCTCAGGTCCCAGTCTGCCTAAAAACGACCTGATCGTCGCCGTCAACTGGACTGGGGTTTATTTTGTGGACGAGCAGGAGCAGGTCCTCTTAGAGCTCTCCTTCCCAGAAATCACTGCAGTTTCCAGCAGCAGGTGAGGCATGCTGGGAGCTGTAGTCAAAGAGATGAAGTTAAATATTTCATTCCTCCTGCATCCTTCCACATGTCTGTTATTTTTCTCTCAGGGGAGGAAAGTTGCAGAGTCAGAGTTTCACTTTGGCGACCATCAAAGGAGAGGAGTACACCTTTACCTCCAACAACGCAGAGGACATCCGGGACCTGGTGGTGACCTTCCTGGAGGGGCTGAGGAAAAGGTCGAAGTTTGTGGTGGCACTTCAGGACAACCCCAACCCAAGTAAGTGTGTGTGTGTGTAGTGCATCATATTTTAGAGGATATATTCTGTACAGAACAGAAGGTTTTACGATAATCTTCTCACCTCTGTCCAATCCTCCTTCCACAGCTGGTGAGGAGTCAACGTTCCTGAGCTTCCTAAAGGGAGACCTGATCCTGCTGGACCAGGACACCGGCGAGCAGGTTCTCAACTCTGGTTGGGCACACGGCGTCAACGAACGAACCAATCAGAGAGGAGATTTCCCAGCTGACTGCGTCTATGTCCTGCCCAGCATGACCCGACCTCAGCAGGAGATCGTGGTAAGAGCTAAAATTGTTCCTTAACAAACGTTCTGGTGAGCCATTTTAAGATAATGACTCTCATTATTTACGATGGAGGCGGCTGTGTCGTGTAAAAAGAACCAACAGTGGCTCAAACAAACAGTTTTTTAATGTAATAAAATGTAATTTTAAATACATTTTAATAAATTAGCATGTTAACAGTGAAATTATCATGTTGCTGTCAGCATCTGTCACATGAATATGATAATGTAATCTGATGTACGCTAATCTAACCAATCAGGCGCTGGTAACCATGACACCAGACCAGCGACAGGAGTCAGTTCGTGTTTCACAGCTCGTTATGCCAGAGACTGATGGTAGGATGACGCCATACACACTGGAGGAGTTCTCATACGACTACTTCAGGTACACACGCACACACACACACAATGTCCCTTATGTTTTAGGCTTTATTCCTTCTGTGTGAAGTCATTTCAGTTATCGAGCAGCTCAGGAATCAACACAAACATTATGAACAAATCACTGTGTAAATTCTTGTTCCTCTCTCATGTGTTTTGGACCTGACTTCACCAAATGCAGTCACGTCAACATGTCACCCATGTACTCCGTTCCTTCCAGGCCTCCTCCCAAACACACGCTGAGCAGGGTGATGGTCACTAAGAATCGTGGGAAGGACAAGATGTGGAGCTGCACCAGAGAGCCTCTGAAGCTGCCGCTGCTGAAGAAGGTCGTCAACCACGAAGAACTGGCTCAGGACGCCTGCATGTCCTTCATAGATATCCTTTACACAGCTGATGAGATGCAGTTTGAACTTACTCAGTCTCCTTTGAGGTAACCCAAAAATCACTCAATGTTTAAAAAATGGTTTTATTGCACAAAATAACTTTTTAATACATCTTTGTATTCTGGACTTTAAATGTGGTTAGATGATTAAATGAAACACACTCGCTCTCATCCATGTAGATTTGTATTTAATCTGGTCAGGTTGTTGTGTTCCTTGACGTTTGTCCCACCTATGATGAAGTACATGGGCGACTACCCGTCCAAGAGGACGCGCTCAGTCAACGAGCTGACAGACCAGATCTTTGAAGGAGCGCTGAAGGCTGAACCTCTGAAGGACGAGATCTACTGTCAGATCATCAAACAGCTCACTGACAACCACGTCAAGTATGTAAACCGACACCAGAATCACTAATCACTGCACTCCAGTATGAATGATAACCATGGAGCTGATTCACAGCTCACACTTTTCATTTAGAGTAACTTCTCTTTTCCTACTAAGCTACAATATAACCAAACATTCTTACATTTTACTGATCGTTGTGGTAGTACAGCAGACAGAACAGAGATTTATATATCTGAACATGAGTTATGTGCTGCTGCAGATACAGCGAGGAGAAAGGCTGGGAGCTGCTGTGGTTGTGTACCGGTCTGTATCCTCCCAGTAACGTACTGTTGCCGCACATCCAGCGCTTCCTCCAGTCCAAGAGACACCACCCGCTCTCTGGAGACTGCATGCAGAGGCTGCACAAAGCTCTACGGTAAAAAAAAAAATATATATATTGTTATTTGACTTTGAAGCTCTTCTGTGCAGAATGAGTGTGGAGAGTTTGTTTTCATATTTATCTGCTGAAGTTTCAATGTACCTCACCTTATGAAATAATAATAATAATGGTATGAATAAATACAGATGTGATATTTAACCATTAAATTATGAAAGGACCTGCTGAATAACCGTTTTGCTGCCTGTTGTCATGGTGACAGTAACGGATCCAGGAAGTATCCTCCTCACTTGGTTGAAGTGGAGGCCATCCAGCATAAGACAACCCAGATCTTCCATAAAGTCTACTTCCCTGACGACACAGACGAGGTATGAAACGCATATCGGCATATGAACATCAAAAAAAAAAGTATATTGAGACTGATTGTGTGTGAAACCTGCAGGCGTTTGAGGTGGAGTCCAGCACAAAAGCAAAGGAATTCTGTCAGAACATCTCAACCAGACTGCTGCTCAAATCTCCTGAAGGCTTCAGCCTCTTCGTCAAGATCTCAGACAAGGTCAGAGAAGATGCTAGGAGGGATTGTACTACTACAGTGTCGTCTTTTACAGTTTACTCACAAGTGGATATCTGTTTTAAAGACTGGCATCCATGCTTCATCTTTTTCTACCCAAACATTTTGTTTTGGAGGTTATGATAAGTTAAAGTAGCAGTTTCTGTATAATGATGATAAAGCTGTGTCTTCTGTAGGTGATCAGTGTGCCAGAGGGAGACTTCTTCTTTGACTTTGTCAGACATTTGACAGACTGGATCAAGAAATCTCGACCAGCTAAAGACGGTTCGTACCTGCTTTTAAACCAAAAACGACGTCAGATCAAGTTGTGGTTTGAACTTTGGACGAACATTAATATTTCACCCTTCCTCCCACCTCACAGGAATCGTTCCCTCTCTGACCTATCAGGTGTTTTTCATGAAGAAGTTGTGGACCAACACAGTTCCAGGGAAGGACTCCTTCGCTGACTCCATCTTTCACTACTACCAGGTCAGAGATCTATGAAACCAGACAAGACATTTTATCTATACAAGACTTGAACTTTGTGGGTATAACTGCAACACTTCTTCCCCCTTGTAACGTTCTTTGAATTAGGAGCTGCCTAAATACTTGCGGGGCTACCACAAATGTTCACGAGAAGAAGTTTTCCAACTTGCATCGCTCATCTACCGTGTCAAATTTGAGGATGACAAATCCCACTTTCCTACAATTCCCAAGATGCTTCGAGAGCTGGTCCCACAGGATCTCATTCGCCAGATGTCACCAGATGACTGGAAAAGGGTAAACCTGTTTTCTGTAGTCATTAATATTGAATATCAACTTTCTAATGAACCTTTTTGCCTTTGCTTACTAGTATCCTATTTTTTGTCAGCCTAAAAATAAAATTGTCGTAAATGTAGGAAGAAGTGTTCAATATAATAACGTGCTAAATATTCAGTCTAGCAACTAAACATGAAACAGATTTGTCAGTTTAAATCATCTAAACAGATTGTTTTGTCTGGTTACAGTCTGTGGTGGCTTACTTTAACAAGCACGCTGGTAAATCAAGGGAAGAGGCCAAACTGATCTTTCTGAAGATAATCTACAAATGGCAGACGTTTGGCTCCGCCTTCTTTGAGGTCAAGGGTAAACACACCTGAGCTTGTCACTTCCTGTCTGAAGCTCTCACTGGGCGCTTCTCTGGTCTTAGTTGTCTTCTTGTTTCCCTCTGGAGCACTTAGTGAAGCATCATGTCCACAGCAAGCTGCTGTGGACTTTTCTGTTGGCAGTATTCAGGAGAGATAAAGTCAATCTTTCTGTACCCTCCACCTTCAGAAAGGTGCAGGAAAAATATGCGAGGTAACTGCTGATTAGTCAAACAAGATGTCTTTGCTTGTGTGTCACCTAAAACAAATATTCAGATTTGCAGAAAAGCATTACTGCTGTACATGTTGAAATTCATTTTCACGTCGTACATTCATCTGTTTTGTTTTTAGCAAACCACAGAGCCCAACTTCCCGGAGATCCTGCTGATCGCCATCAACAAGAATGGAGTCAGTCTCATCGACCCGAAGACAAAGGTTTGTGAGAGACACAGAGGGAGAGAGAGAGAGACAGGAGGACAGAGAGGGAGAGAGGGGGAACAGAGAGACAGGAGGACAGAGAGGGGGAGAGAGGGACAGACAGAGAGAGACACAGAAGCGGAGACAGAGAGGGACAGAGGGAGAGAGGGGGGACAGAGAGAGAGAGAGAGGGGGGGACAGAGGGAGAGAGGGGGAACAGGCAGAGAGAGACACAGAAGGGGAGACAGAGAGAGGGACAGACAGAGAGACACAGAAGGGGAGACAGAGAGGGACAACAGAGAGAGAGGGGGGACAGAGGGACAGAGAGGGGGAACAGAGAGAGAGGGACAGAGGGGGAACAGAGAGACAGGAGGACAGAGAGGGGGAGAGAGGGACAGAGGGAGAGAGAGAGAGGAGAAGAGAGGAGAGAGGGGAACAGGCAGAGAAGACAGAGAGAGACACAGAAGGGAGAGAGAGGGAGGGGACAGAGGGACGAAGACGCAGAGGGGAACAAGAGGAGAGGAGGGAGAGACAGGAAGAGAGAGAGAGGGGACAGAGGGAGGGACAGACGAGGGGGGGGGGGGGGAGAGAGGGACAGAGGGAGAGAGGGGGACGAGAGGGAGGGAGACAGAGAGAGAGGGGGGGCAGAGGGGACAACAGAGAGAGACACAGAGAGGGGGAGAGAGGGGGAGAGGGAAGAGAGAGAGAGAGAGAGGGGAGGGGGGGGGGGGGGGGGGCAGAGGGGACAGAGGGAGAGAGAGAGAGAGGGACAGACAGAAGAGGGGGGACAGAGGGAGAAGAGGGGGAACAGAGAGAGAGAGACAGATGGAGAGAGGGGGGACAGAGAGAGAGAGAGGGACAGAGGGAGGACAGAGAGAGAGGGACAGAGAGAGACGGACAGAGGGAGGACAGAGGGAGAGAGGGAGGGACAGACAGAGAGGGACAGACAAAGAGAGGGGGACAGAGGGGGAGAGGGACAGGAGGACAGAGAGAGAGAGGGGGACAGAGAGGGACGGACGGAGAGAGGGGGGGGGGGGGAGACACTCACTCCCTCCCTCCCAGGGTCTAAGGACAGAGGGTGTCACTCCCTGTACATATTGTAAAGCCCTCTGAGGCTAAATGTGTTTTTGGGCTCTACAAATAAAATTTGATTTCACTGTAGGCCCTGAGTGTGACTGACACTTACCCCTCTCTGTGTATCCGGGCAGGACGTCCTGATCACCTACCCCTTCACCAAGATCTCCAACTGGAGCAGTGGGAACACCTACTTCCACATCACGATCGGTAACCTGGTCAGAGGAAGCAAACTGCTGTGTGAGACCTCACTGGTGGGTGGCAAGAACACACACACAGTAAATTCTCAAATAAAAGCAGAGAATTACATAATGACTGACTCTAATGTGTGATAAATTTAGTATAATTTCAACAAAAGCAGTCATATTCACTAATGATATGACTGAATGTGTAATTTTATTGTGGTTTATCATCCATCTTAGCTCAGTTTGTAAAGTATCCGCCTCTTGACACAGCAGCACAGGGTTCAAATCCAACCTGTGGCCCAAAGAAAGCTTAGAAAAGACCAAAAGTCAGAGCAGCATAAAAAATGAGCAGAGGAAGTTGGACCACAGAGTGGGTGTGACATGGCTGTTGTACTGTGCTGTTGGAATATACATGAAAGAAAATTTATCAATATCAGACATTTGAAGATGTTTTTTTTAAACTAAATGTTTAATTAAAAAAAAATCAGATTACAACTAACTACAATAAAGAATCAAAAACAAGAATGACTTACCTGTGTGTGTGTGCAGGGCTACAAGATGGACGACCTGCTGACCTCTTACATCAGCCAGATGCTGACCACTATGAACAAGCAGCGCTCCGGGCGGGGCATCAGCAAGTGAACTTCTTACTGGCAGGAGGCCACTGAGCTCATCCGGCTCTTGCGCCCTATTGGCCAGCCCTGCAGCTGGGGACGGACCTTTGCCAGCCAGCTGTGGTGGATGAGTCGCTGTCCTTCTGCTACCTCGGAGGATTCGAAGCTGACCAGGGAGAGTTCAGCTGCCAGCAGTGACGACCCTGGCGAAGGCCCCAGCAGCTCTTGTCATTACAGCTACAACTTGTATGAGGATGAACCGTCCAGTGAGGATGACTACCTCTGAAACGTCCAAACTCTCCGTCCACCAGGTCTTCCTGGTATGGTACTGCTCGTACAGAAACACAATGTTCAGTTAGTGCTCCTAAAAACAGTGTAAATATAAAGAATTCAATGTTGGCCTTATTGACCCTGACTGGTATGATTGTAGAAAAAATATTTATTCTTTACAAAAGGTCTTAATCTAATGAACACTGCATGTAAAACAGAAATGGTCACACTAAGACGTGCAGCTAAACTGAAAAAAGAAACCGTGACCTTCTCTGTAACACCAGTCTCAGGCTGGATGTTTTGTAGGATCTGAAAGTATCACAGTTTTTATCTATCCAACATTATTGTTTTATTGAGCATTAGAGCATTACAGAGGTTCTTTAGTACTGCATCTTGAAGTCCCTGACAAGTTGAAGGTTGTTGACTTGTTCTTTCTTGTTTCTCTGGCCTTGGAACCAAACAGTGAACAGTGACGTGTCGTTAAGGGCCCAGATCTAATTTATTTAAAACTCTATTATTGTTGTGTGACACACTACAAACAGACAGAGGTCTGCAGTTTTTGTTTTTTTAATTCAGCTTATGTTTACACCTTTTTTTGTTTAATATTGCAGATTATTGTCAGCTGTTTGTGTTTTTAGTTTTACATTTTTCGCCTTAAATTGTGTCTATATTTCTGTATTACTCAACATTTATGTGGAGTGCAGCTGTTCTTACACACACTACTAGGTCAATCTACTGTCACACTCAACAGTCCTGTGTTTTGTTTTGTTTTTTACTTTTGTTACAGACGTTACGGTCTGAATACACAGTTTTCAGATTCAGATATTCAGAGTTTACGACTCTGCAGTCCAGACTTTGTCTTTGTGTTAAAAGGGAAATGAACAAAGTGTAATATAAATATAAACATTACACTTTTTTTACTAAAGTTACTTAAAATTGCATGTAATATACATGATGAGACATTTTTCATCTACATTTTGATCTGCATGAAAAACATTAAAGACATTTAAATGAAATGAAAAATGTACTGATGATTAGAGATCTAAAGAGAAACATTCCTGGATCCTGGACCATTATGTTAAAATGTTTTAGAAATGTGCATGAAGCTGTGATGATTCTCTGATGCCTTGAATTGGTTATTTCAGTGTAGTCCTTATTTAACATTTTATCACGTTAGAGTCTGAGGCACTGATAATCACACTTCAAGATCATTCTTCATACAGACAGGGCCACGTTCGACAACTTAAATAGAAAAAGGAAGAAGCTCACCTGGACATGTAGTTTCTTCCCAGATACCTTAAAAAGAATAAAGTCATACACTTACCCAGTGGCTCTCTCTCTTCACCAGTGGCATCACCACAGACGCCTGTCTTAACGTCTGTCCCATTAAATGTCCTGTAACAAACCCTTCACCCCGTAACCTGAACTGGTTTATTCTTTAAAGCACCGGTGAACAGACACAATTGGTATTTTAACAGTGCCAACCGTTCCATTTGATACCTTTAAGGTGTTCACTTTGTTTTTTAGGGGGAGTTTATTTTATTTTTTTTTCTATATAGAGCTTGTGTAACAAATCATCTTGACTCCTGTAGTGGTCTCATGCTGTGTGTACGGTGTGTCTCATCTTTTGTATAAAACATCAAATAAATTTGTTTTGACTGAGTGAATGTTTTCTGTTATCTGTAGCATGATGTCTGAGTTCATTAGTCTGCAGGTGAAGTTGTATCCTGACTTGCTTTTTGTGGTTTTTGCTATATTTAGTAATATATATCGGGTATCAGGAGGGGTTATCCAGATACATCACCTAACATTTTTCTGAAGGATGTGACTCAAACTTGATCATGGGTGTGTTCTTTGTAGTCTGACATAATGTTAGTTAGGCACTAGTTCTGGTTTTCCATGTTAGAGGCGTATGTAACAAGACAGAAGTTCAGCAGATCCAACTTCACTTTCAACAGCAGAACCAAAAGCTTTTGTCTTATCACATCTGTTCTGTCCTTTCCACTTAAGGTTTTCAATATTTACATCAAGGCCCAACAAACCTCCAGACAGAGCTAACCCTTATTTCTAATGTTTTAATACTAGATGACAGAAGCATTTACAACAAGAGAAAGGTTACAGTAAAAAAAAAAAAAGAAAGAAGGAAAAAAAAAACGCTTCTATAAAATTAATAAAAATGGCTGTTCAGTACAGCACACAATGTAAAATGCTACAAAAAAATAACCATTTGAGAGAATGGCATCTGGACTATAATACCAATATAACACGATTTCATTATATCTTAGGTTATTTTCCTCAGTACCACCTCAGTACTGCAGTGCAAAGACTTTTGATTTCAATGTGATTTTCTGATTTTAGAGATCCAATATTTTACGTCTCACGTTTCAGCGGGCAGCTCCTCACTTTTTCTGTCACATTTAGACAAAAAAAGACAAGCATGACAACAGCCAGCAGTACCACAGCTTCCAGTCAGGACCAACAGCTTTGACAAAGGAGAGCTCCAGCTTTAATAATGCCATCACATGGGCATGTAAAAACAGTTTATATCTACGGCCTATTCTTGCATCAAGACAGCGAAGCAGGTATGTTGTACTGATGGACTGGATCAGAAAATGAGATCATAATAATAATAAAGCCAAGAAATCTCAGTGAAGGTGGCTGAGTTTAAACAATGAGAAGCTGTTTGCCTCCAGTGGAAGTCTGCAGGGCCAAACAAAATGCATGTCTGATGTTTGTAACATCCATTTCCTCTGAGTATCTCCAAGCATCTTTGGAGATTTCTACGTGCAGAGCAGCATGCAAGGGCCAAAACTTAACTGGATGTTTGTTTTAAATATAAAGATTTAAAGCAAAAACAGAGCCTGAGGTTAAACCTCTGTTTCAGGATATCTGACAAGTTTGCCAAAAAAGAGGTCTCTTGCTTAGTTGGGTTGCAGGTACAAGCAAAAGTTTGTGCAAAAGTTAAGTCTGTCTTAAAAAAACAGTCTGACTGAAGTCAGGAAAACAGGGCGGCAGTCCAGAGGTCAAAAGAGCAAAAGAATCACCTCGTGTGGGCTCTGCTCAAAGTGTGCAGCAGATTGATTGTAAGTAATATTAAGTCTGGACTTCTGCACCTTAACCTGACTCTGTTCTAGGAACCCAGAAGTTTCCATGGATGTTAAAATATTGTTTTGGGAGTCTCTTTACAGACACCGTTTCAGTTAATAAGGTAGATTTTGTGGGGGGAGGGGGCATCTTTGAGAAAGCATCCATAAAACAAAAGTTGAATAAATCCAACACATGCACGGTTTGAAATGTAATCCATTTCCAAAGGAAATTCAATGTGTACTTCTGTTACCGGACTCACTCGCCTAAATGAACGGTCTATAGTGATAAACATATTCAATAGAATAAATATGGCTGTGCAGTGATCAATAACTGTAGCTAAAATGCTTAGCCTACCAACAGATCAGCTACTATATTCTCAACAGGAACACCAAATACACTTAAACTAGTGCTAACCACTTATTCATATTACAATACATTACAGTACATTAAGTTGCTTGTTGCACTTGCAGTCTTAAGACAGTCATGTGATTCTGCACTGTGATGACTCAGCTGTGAAATGCAGTGACCACAATCTCAACCAGCAAACCGCCGAACATTCATCTGCCTTCAAACACGTTCAGCACCACTCAGTCAGATGGACGACAGCCAATGTGAGTCCACGTTGAGACTGAAGGGCGGGTACAGGACACACTACTACACACAAGACTACTTGAGACCAACAGCCAAAATCCAAGCAAGCTCTTAACTTAATATGTTCAATATTATCCAAGAATGACTCAGAATGGGAGATTAAATGTTCAGTGAAAGGCTAGACGGGAAAAAATTGTGTCTGCAGTTTAAATTTAACAAAGAGCCCAATGTGAACCATGTTACATCAACTCCTGGCAATAGTCACCTACATCCAGGGAGATTTGCCAGAAAACATTTTTTCCAACACAATACTTCCAGTACACTTACTGTGCTGGATGGATAAAATGATTCTAAACGATGAAAACAAAGCCAGATTTTTTTAAAATGGCACTTACTGCAGAACATCCTGCTTCTTCTCCAACATCGTCAAGCCAACAGGCAAAAACCCCTCAGAGGATCAAGGCCCCTAACATCACACCTGAAAATGAGACAAGACACTCGGGATCCAAAATCAGATGAAGTTAGGACAAAATTGCACAGATGGACTATCTGGTCATTCTTCCAGAAAATATTCTGTGTGTACATTTGAGAAGAAAGCGTATTAACTGCCTCATAAAAAGAGCACGTGGTCTGGTTTCTCAAAAGCATCTTCAACTTTATTTAGAGTAGCTGATTCTACATTGGGCACAAATGTAGAGCCAAACTGACGAGCCAAAACATTCCTCATATGCTTTTGAGAAACACGGCCTCACTTGATAATACATTCACTTTAGTACAAAACAAAAATAGTAACTAACAATACCTACCCTCAAAGCTCAGGTTTACATTCATTCTGTCAGTCCAACAGTGCACAGCTCATACACTGTGTCCAACATCTCACAGACACACACAGAGATTAAAATTTTAAGACATGGTTTAAGGTTTGGTCTAATGCACCTGATATCTGTACAGCTGAAAATGAAAAAGTATAGCTCCTGCAGAAGTCCACTTTTATCATCGTCCAGATGTCTCCTGCTCTGAAGTGTCAGTTTTCATCACCATCAGCTTTCACTCGCTCAGAGCTTCAGCTCCACTCTGCTGTTCTTCCTTTGACAGACATTTGGTTTTTATCAACTAGAAACACGAGACGGAAAGAGTGAAAGCAGGCTGTATTATTACAGCAGTAAATATTCTTTGTTTTCTTGTTTCTTTTGAGAGGTTTAGTTTCCTTAATGTCTTGCGTTGTTGAGCTCAGCTGGTGGTGTTGAATGATGAGCGATGTTCCCAAGCTAGCTCTGTCCTCAATGCCCAGGCATTTTAATGGCATGTATGAGATTACAGTATGGAAATGAACACTGATGCTCCTGGGCTCGTGTCCAGAGTCTCTCTGCTCCGTTCCTGATGGCACATCAGTGAATGAGGTCTGGTTCAGCAGTTCAGCTCCTGCAGGCAGTCGGCCCGCAGACTCAGAGAGGATGAGACAGGAAGTGGAGAAAGACGAGAGAGTCTGCGGTCTCCGATTTTACCTCAACATTTTTCTCCTTTCTCTTTGTGGTTTGGATGATTTGCCATCCTAAAAACATTTTCAATCAGCTTGTTACTCTGGGGTGATGGGTCCTACACGAATACGCAAATTTCTACTATTTCACATGATTTCTGCAAACTTTTATCACTGTATTGTTTGTTTACTGTATGTATGTATAAAAATATTAAATATGGGTACTTTTCTCTCTCTCTCTCTGTCTGAAGCACTTCTATCTTTCTCATCATCTGCATCTTTCCTCTCTCTCTCTCTCTCTCTCTCTCTCTGTCTGTCTCTCCCCCAGTCACTCCTCTGTGATGGTGGGCAGGTGAGGGGTGCTGGGTGAACTGGGCGTGCTCCGTAGGTCAGGTCGGACGTTGACGCTCGAGATTGACCACACATCACTCAGCTCTGCAAAAGGGAGCAAAGATCAAACAGTTTAGAGTTTCTACCTTTACGTGTCAAGGAGCATCGTGGGTAATACAGAGGCCAAACTGGAAGAGAAGGTTTGAAGCAAGGGTGCATGAGAAACATCCACGAGTGGGGTGAAGGGGTAAATACAGGCAGGTAGACGAGCACAGATAATGTGAGCAATACAAGTACACATGGGGAAAATAACTAGGTGTGAGGACAGCCATGCATACTGTAGTTCTCTAAGTAATTTATGGTGGTTATGGGATTTACAATATGGAGTCTCTTACAGCTACACCCATGAGAGCTTTATTTTCTCTAATCAGAGAATATATGCATGTATAATCTCAATTGACACGTGGAGCAACCCACACCTGTTTAAGATGTGTGTGTCTATACCACTGTGAGTGTTGCTTTGCTTTGCTGCGGCCTCGTGAAGCTTAATCCCCACAGTCATTTAACAAATCTCTCTCTACAGGCTTTGTCTAAGGGTTTGTTTGTTGTTTTCTACAAGAAACATCGAAGCTTGTACAGTTCAAACAGGGTTCAGGTTCATACAAGGTTCCTGAAGGGCTGACATGCAGGGCTGACATGCAGGGGGTCATGGGTTGAAGACCAAGGGAGGGAGACGAAGGCTCCGGCAGGGGGATCGAGTGATGGACGGGGCTCCAGCGAACACAGATGGCCTCTGAAGAGTCTGACACACACACCACACCACACACGTACAGCAGGAGATCACTGCATGCAGAAGACGTTAATCATAAAATGTTGTCTCTGCTGATCAGGTCACAGCTTGAGCAAAGCTACGTTTTGGGAAATATGACGAGATATACCAGGAAGATGGAGACAAGGAGAGTATTTCCAAAATGTAGTAGTGTAGTCTCCTACAACAAGACGTCCATATATTAATTCAATTTTGAAGAATTTTCTTGTCTGTATTGTGAGCTGCTGTAACATGCAAATCTCCCCAGTGTGGGAACACTTATATAGAGCAACCTTTGGTTCATTTAAAAAACAGAACCGAATCAAAAGACCTTTTACCATCATCTCAATCAAGTATTGACACAAGATATCCTAAACTGGCTCATCAGCAAAGATCCTGAATCACAGTAACTACAGCTAATATCTGCCATGATGGAGACAACACATTAGATGCAACTGAAATGAAACATGCAAACTGTCCACAATGATACAGAAACAAAATGTTTCCATACCCGTCCTGAACTTGCTGTACGGTCCATTTTCGTGAGTCTGGCGGCTGCCGGACCAGAAGGGTAGGCCTCGCTCTCTCCACCTGTGACACACACACACACACACACACACACACACACACACACACACACACACACACACACACACACACACACACACACACACACACACACACACACACACACACACACACACACACACACACACACACACACACAGAGCAAAGAGAGAGATCAGAGTAGCACAGAACAACCAGGTGTATTTCTGTGTTTCCCCAAGTGCTCTGACACTGCCACATGTACCCCTATAGTCCCACTATAACTGCTTTGATGT
>CM024794.1:26448118-26555965 GCA_014281875.1 Nibea albiflora
CACCTGTCCAACATTGTGTAGGTCCATGTTTGGTGGCCCTGGACTCCTTGAGACTCGTCAAGATCCTTTAAGTCCTGGAAGTTTTGAGGTAGGCCTCCGTGGACCGGCCAATCAACACCTCGCCCTCAAACCATTCCTGAACCACGTTTTCTTTGTGCCAGGCCACATGATCCTGCTGCCATCAGGGAGCAACTGAAGTTCTCAGTCGTTCTTCGAGAAGGGTTAAATCGGACTATCTATGAAGGAGACCCAGGTACTGAAACTTTGTGGAAGTCCAGTCCCAGTCCACATTCAACCCAAAATCAGAGTGTACCGTCACTCATAGCCACTGATGACCCCGTCCGTTAGTTAACACCCCACACGAGCTGCTGTCCTGGAGATGTTCTGACCCAGTCGTCTAGCCGTCTCTCTGTTGTATAATGAATATTTAAACTCTCCGTCCGGTTCCTCTCAAGTTTGCAAGTGCTGGCCTGCATGCTGATACTTTCCACCACCGCCCTCTCGCTGTTTTTGTTGTTGAGTTCTGCAGCGAGTCGAGAAATGCTCTTATAAATACTCATTAGGCGAGCAGCTGCCTTCTTCCTGCCGAGCTGCTGGGCACAAAGTTTGGCTTCAGTTATCGTGTGCGTGTAAGAAAACCTCCTGTCATGGCTGCTAAATGTCGGGACCACGGGGACTCCGTGGTGTTTCTGTTCACTGTGTGAACTGAACTGGACTTTTACTGTGAAAAGTATTTAAGTTTCACACCCGTCCTCGGGTCACTTCCTGTCTCTGTAATAACTTCCTTACCTGCTCAACCAAACTTTGTTCACGCTCTTCTTCTTCTCCTTTGAGGCGGAGAGCTGTTTGATTATAAATGATGCTGCGTCCTAACAACAGAGATAAAGAACTATAAAACAAAACAGCTTCAGTAACTCTTTGAATCCAGCCTTGTTGATGCTCCTTCAGACGCTCCTTCACCAATCATCTTACAGACGAATCCATCATCTTCATTTAAAGTTCAGTCGGTGTTGTAAACAGACTTTTTTAGGACTTTGAGTTCCCGGCTCTCGCTGGCTTTCTGAATACTGAGCTGTCTGAGAGTTTCTGCCAAACCCCGTAAATATACCGTGGAGGTAAACATAATGTTGCCGCTGTTAGATTAGGAAAACACTTTTGGAAATAGAGTATCTCGATGTTCCTTTCGGTATAAACTCAAGGTCAGCAGACATATTACCACCCTGACAGCCACTGAGGACACGGCCGGCTGTGGCGGGCCGCTCGCCTTCACCGCCTCTCTCTCTGGCGCTTTATAACTTTATTGATCAGGACGGAGCGGCCGAGCAGACAAGCCTATTACGGCGCACGGTGCTGGCTGCAGAGCTGCCACGTGGAGGCAGATCCGCCTCTGAGGGGGAAACCAAGAGGAGCCTTCATCCTCTGCAGTGCAGGAAAGACGCACAGCATCTCTGGATGACGGCTCGTACCATTAATATCCTGTTAAACTTCACAGCATGTTTAAAGACCGGTGTGGAAGATTTAGGGACGATATTTGCTGATTGCAACCTCCTCGCCTCGCCATGTCTTTGCCCGGGTGTTTAGTCAGTGTAGAAACATGGCGACCCAACATGGCAGACATCATTGAAATGACCTGGAGGGTCATTCTGAGGTCATCTAAATCTAAATCTGACACACTGGACCTTTAAAGTTCTTTTGATATAAAATCAGAACATTTTCAGCTGGACACAGTTACAGTGTAAAAAGATATAAATTAGTTTTAAATGTTACGCTTGTCTCAGAATTGTTCTTAAGTTCAGGGATATGGTGAATGTGCTCCCACCTCTGGATGTAATAAATACTAATCCTGCACCTATAAGCTGCTAAATGTGAGCACAGTTAACATTACAGCCTCTGCTCTTTTCAAACTTGTCATGTTATTATTTAATGTCAGCAACTTCAGCGTGCTCGCTGTAGATTTTCTGCTGGCTCGGCATGAAACTTTGGCTCGGGCTTCTATTGTAAAATCAGGCTACAGTATGTCAATTATATTAGCCCTTCTTCAGCAATAACACACATCCAGTTTTGATGATGGAGTAGCAAATAAAGCGTCCCAAACGGCCTCCGCCTCCCCTCGCTCCGCCGCTCCATTCGTCCCGAGGTGACTCCTGTTAGCGCCAAGAATGGGAGGGGGCCTCGAGCGTCCCTGACGGCGGACTCCAGACGTGTCAGACGGCGTGTTTCACTCACCTCTTTGCAGTTTTAACGCTTTTAGCTGAGTCTGCGCCCTCATTGATGTCTGAAAAGCATGCACTTTAATCGCTGCACAGATTTGCTTCTTATTCAGCGTCGGACCTGTCGGAACCGCATTCACGATTCTACAAAGTAAACTTCAGCCTTCGCAAACAAACCTGAGAGTGACAGCAGCTGTCAGGGGGCTGAGTCTGAGGACATGCAGCGAGGATGGAGTCCGGATTGAAGAACTGTTTTTGGAGGCTGAACCTCTCGAGTCAAACCTCCACTGAGCGCGTTAAACTCACCTGAAGCCCAAAAACTTTTCAAATGATTTGCTCGAGTTGCAGCGCGTCCCCGTCATGTCGATCGTTTGGTGTGAGGTGCTCATAAAACTGTCTGAGGTCGGTCTGTTTCTCGTCTGAACATGTTTAATATTATCAGAGGAATTTAGTGTAGTGACGTTCAGTCACACAAACCATCTTCAGAACCAGCGGGTAGCAGCATCTCATTACACAGCCGTGAACATTGAGGAGATATCGGTGGAGCTGTTACAAGAGTGTACTCCGCTGTTCAACACTGTCTTCTTGTAAATTTCCACAAGGTGCATGATGGGAAATGAAGTCAAAATGGATTTAGTTGCAGTCTGAACAGTCTTTGTTGGTATTAGTCGAGTCATGTTAACGGACTTTCATGTGTGAAAAGAGAAAACCGGCGTCTGTAACGAAGGGTTGTTGTTTTGCTGCTCATTTCACCTCTCTGCTGATCAGACCTTTGGAGAGCGCCGCAGTGCTCAGTGCAGACAGAAGTGCTGCTGTAATGAACAGAGATATAAATATATCTTTGTGGGTCAGGTGGATGCGGATCTTAAAATACCAACACATCTCTAAATCTGCATCACTACCATACCTGAGTTATCGTCTGTGTAGAGTGGAAGAGATAAAAACTTTGCCTCGTCTTCATCGTCGTTCATCAAATGAACAGCTGGATTAACAACCCGGCCACTGTAAGACGGTTCTGAGTAATAAAACACTAAATGACTTGATAGCAGCTGTTCTGCTGAGCTGTTTGTTTGAGTTTGGACGTGTTGAACGATCCAAACTGGCGGCTCGTGCAGACAAAGAACAATCTCTGAGATTTCTTCTGGCAGGACGGATCATGTAGCTGGCTCAGTGATGACTCCACGTCATGTATCCGCTCTGTTGATTCTCGTGTTTCAATCTGAATTTCAGAAACACCAAATAATTAATATTCTTTCCAGATGTTGACAGGAGTGAGCTTCAGTCTCGGATTATCTCGTGTCACAGCAGCAGCATCTGAAGTCGCTTCCATACAGCGTCGGGCTCTTCGGCGTTCTGTCTAATTAGTTCAGAGATTTTCTTAACGACGCCTGGTTTCCTGCCAAAGTGCCAGAGCTGCTAAAAAAACAGTGGAGGAGCTTCTCCGGCTGCTGTTTGGTGCCAGTTTGCCTCCTTGTTGTTCAGTTTGTTGATGGTGAGATGATTTTTTTTTCTCACCCAGAAAGGAAGTTATGAAAAAAGTCATTTTCAAACCTGTGTGAGTGCCAGAAGTGATTATATTTCCAAAGTGTGTGTGTCTTTTAGCGATAGAATAAACACTTCTGCTGCCAAAGTTCACTTTCTTGGCGTTTCTTTATCATCTGACTGGCAGCAGATTCACACACACACACACACAGTCAGGCTGGATTTAGCATTTTACAGCAGCTGAAGGACGTTTGTGTGATGAAGAGCTCTTCATCCTCCTGAATGACCATGACAGCCTGTATGAGTTCACATGACACACACAATGAGTGAATTATCTCTGAATGGAGTCGTTACAACGTTTGACCTGCGTTATTTTTACGTTTTTAGCCACCTGACGTTCAAGTCATGATGTGTTATTTATAGTTTTACAACTGAGGTCAGCAGCTAACGTGATCCATGATACTAATGTAAGTATTGTCCAGCTCCTGTTCTGGCACGACAGTCAGACTCACCGTCAGAGAAATGAGCTCAAATCTTCTAAATTAGCACGTGTGACTTTCTACCAGTAAAATCTGAACTCGCTGTTTGTGTGCTGCAAACGTCAGGACAATTCTTCATTCTCCGTCGGTGCTGAGATTACTTCCAGAGGCCCGACCCTGATGTGCCGCTCGGCTCCCCCCGAGGAGGCCCGGTGTCACGGTGATGTTACACTTCACTCCTGAAGTGATGAATATCAGGCTTTGCTTACATCTAAATCTGATGAGATCTGATGCTGGATGATAATCTGAGATCCGCAGTGACCACGAGGAGGCGGACGGGTCAGTTTGATCCAAACATCTCTGGATTCTGGGTCATTTCCAAACAGCCGTCTCAGCCAGACACAGCGTGGTTTCCTGAAGAAAGACTAAACTATAACCACACACAGTCAAATGAATCTCGTCAACTCAAAACAAAGTAATTAGCGTGGTTTGTGTGTTAATGCCCGTTAACCACAGAGACGCTCTTTGTCCAGCATGAACCAATCAGACGAGGCGGATCTGAAAACAGTGATCCATTTTAAGACCACGAAGCTGCCGGTCTGTGATCCACACCCACGCCGTGAT
This sequence comes from Nibea albiflora, assembly GCA_014281875.1. Classification (NCBI taxonomy): domain Eukaryota; kingdom Metazoa; phylum Chordata; class Actinopteri; family Sciaenidae; genus Nibea; species Nibea albiflora. The sequence continues at coordinate 26,452,914 of CM024794.1, forward strand.
GGTGATGAAGGGTCATGACTTCTAAAGTGAATAATACGTACACATTAGCATACGTATCCCATTAAACACTGTCTCCATGTCACCTTTGTACACATTAGCATGTGAAGTCAGCAGCCTGGAGAAAATGATATACAGGATGTCCAGGTTCTTCATTAGTTCCCGCTCTGTGGGCTGTTGACGTCCTCTTTTTAATGAGCTGTGCTCAGGTTGTAGTCAGTGGAGGAGGTGGAGGAGGTGGAGGACATGTTTGGCATGAAGAACACGAGTGGTGTTAGCAGCTACAGGTTCAGTGGATTGGTTAAAGTCCGTCAGTCATGTAACAGACTCTCCAGTCAGAGCCGTGTGAAATCCACAACAACCCCGTCAGCTCGCCATCCGCCGGATCTCAGAGTCTGCCTGTGTGTTGGTGTGTGTCGGTGTGTGTCTGAGCCCGTCTGAGCCGCGGCGCCGCTGGTCTTAAAGGACCAGACCTGAAGTTTTGAGATAAACTGAACAAAAGACGCTGCGAACGATTCAGATCACCCCGAAAGTTTCTATGATGGAATAAATCTGCTGCTGGAACTCAGACAAATATTTAAGCTGAAGTGACGGCAGGTTAGCTGAAGACGGACCAGTAATCCAACATGTGCTGAACGTTTCACTCACATGAGGTTATGTAATAACAGCATAACTGTCAACATCAGTGTAATTAACGTATTCGAAGCCAGGAGAGTTTATTATGTGAACAAACGTTTCCTCCGAGGTGTTTACCTGTAAAACCCGATCTAAGACGAGACCAAGACTGGACAGTTTTTGAGGTTCAGGAAATTTTATTCCAGAAGGTTTGACTGATGCGTCCTCACAGACCGTTAACAAATAAACAGATAGTGAAGTGAAGAGGTCTTGAAGAGGTCTTGAAGAGGTCTTGAAGACCAGACCGAGGCCTTTAAAAAGCGGACCGGTCTCAAGTCCAAGACGGATCTCGAAAACAACTCACTTAGATACAAAAACATAAAGTATAAAAATATTGAAGTGATTCAGCTGTAAGACGATGTTCAGTTTTTCTCTTACTCACCATGAAAACTCTCATCTCTTCTTTCTCTGGTCTAACTGCATCTATTCACACTTTCCTGGACCTCCATTGACGGCGGGCAGGTTACACATGCAGCCTGGTTCATGGCTGCCGGCGGCAGAGCTCGGTACTGAACCAACAAAGACGCCGTCCTTTAACTTCATCAGCACTAAATTCATCACAGCAGCAGTTTTAGTCCCGGACCTTCATCCAGACGACATTCCTGTCCGTGCAGTCACGCAGACGCTCTCCAAACATTATTCAGCATTAAGCATGCAGCCCGTAGGTGAGCGTGAAGTCCAACTTTAACAGATTACCCATCGTTTTGTGTCCACTGAAGCATAATATCCTCGACACGGCGCAGAGCTGACTGAGCATCCTGAGCCGAGCCAACGTGAGCTCGGTGTTTCCGAGTCAGCAGCAGGAAGAGGCGCAGGATTTACTCCTGATCCAGATCTAATTAAACCGACTGGTCCACGAGATTAGAGTTCAGATCCCGCCGACAGCTTCTGTTTGAGTTTGTGTCACGACCAAACATGACAGACAGGAGAGGAAGGTTCACTCCTCTTCCTCTGTTCATCACATTAACACTGCTGAACCTCATCAAACTTTCTTTTCTCGCTTGTGTTCTCGTCCTCCACCTGTACGCAGACGTAATCCTCTCTCCTCTCTCCTCTTCAGCTCTGGTTTCCATGTCTGGGTGCACATGGAGAGGAGCGCTCCCAAACCTTTCCTTTCTTTCCTCGTTGCCTTCTCTCTCTTCCTTTCTTCGCTCTCCGTCCTCCCTCCTCTTCCTCACCCTCTGTCATGCAGAGTTTAAACAGCAGCAGCAGGGAGGCAGCAGATAAGGCTGAGGCCTTGTAAGCTCGTGTATCTCTGCAGACAGCCGGGAATTCCCCGGCCTCGCTCCGGAGTTGCTGCCGTTGAATGTTGAAGTTGCTCGAGGGAGAAACCAGTGAAGCTCCACCAGTATAGCTCCAGTAAACTCTCACAGAGCGAGCCTTATCGCTTCTTGTTGCCGGGGAACGACTGTGATACTTCTGCTCAGGCAAGCTTCGTTATACATCCCAGCTAATGGCGCCCTCCTATTGGGTAAAACCCCTGCAGTGGGTAATCCTCAGGGACCTATCAGAGCGCAGCGCTGTCTGGGGAGTGCTGGCTTGAATGTTCTGATGCACTCTGGGTAGTCCGCTGGGAACTTCCTTTTTCTTGTGGTGTGAAGTCGGTGTGTGTGTGTGTGTGTGCAGATAGATGGGTTGTGTGTTTGTTTCTTTAAGGTTTTTATCGATACCTTTGAAAGAGGTTTCAGTGTTTCCTCCTGAAGTCTGTGAAGGTTCATCCAGGTCACCTGGACTTCAGCCTCCAGGTGGAGGCAGGACTGCCAAGATGGAGCCACCACACTGAGCTTACATAAAACTTGTCAATGCAACCTTTCCTGCTTGCAGAGTTTCTTTTTTCTGACCCGTCAGCATCACGAGACAGTCACTTGCAGCTTAAATCAACATGCTCATGCATACTCCGTGTATGTGAGGCGTCTGATTGCTCTGTGCTCACAGTGTAAACTCTCTGCAGTGTCTCTGTGTGTAGGCTGGCAGAGGGTTAAATCCAAGGTCTGCTGGCTTTAAAAGACGAGCTGTATCCTGATGACTGAAGCTGTTTGTGTTGCTGCTAATGCACATCACACTAAACAACGAGCAGAGGAGATGAGACAACCTGTTGCCTCGGCTGCCAACAGACTCTGGAAACATGCCGGCGCAGATTAACAATAAAACATCGAACGCGTTCAAATATGAAGACAGCTGCTTCAGTTAAAAACATTTTATTTATCAGGCCTGGATTTAAATCACTAGTATCATCACTAGTTTCAGTGGCCAAACACAACGTCCAGACCAGCAGTCAGCAGTATTCAACAGTGAACGCTGGTTTTCTTGCCGGGTTTGGATCCGGGCTGAGTCGGTTCAGTCAGGGAAAACCAGCAAATATATTCTGTAGAAAATATGATCCAGTTTACCTGCTGACCTGCAAACATTACTGTCTGTTTGTTGGAACATGTGTTCACTTCACGCGGCTCTCACTGCCCAGGCACAGGCTGTTTTTTGGGGGGACAGTTAGCCTCGTGTCGGCGTGCAGGACCGAGGAAATGAAAAGAGGAAGTCGTGTCTTTTAAAATGAAAACAACTTGTGAGTCGATTCTTTCTGCTTTTGTCAAACATGAAGAAACGTTAAAATCACTTCCACGCTCGTGTGATAACTGTTTGTTTCTTCCACTGAAAGCCGTCACAGCACACACGAGACGTGATGACATGTCACCGTTTCCTCTGATGTATGTTCACGCGCTGAACATGTAAATGTGACGGCGATCCCGCGATCTGATGTGTTGTGATGCTGATTGCAGCGTCCCACCCCTCCACCTCACCCCTCCACCTCACCCCTCCACCTCTCCAAATTTATCACCACCGCTCCACCTCATCCCTCCCACCTCATCCCTCACCTCCACCTCGTCTCTCCACCCTCGTCCCTCCACCTCATCCCTCCACCTCGTCCCTCCACCTCGCCCCTCCACCTCGTCCCTCCACCTCATCCCTCCACCTCGTCCCTCCACCTCATCCCTCCACCTCGTCCCTCCACCTCATCCCTCCACCTCGCCCCTCCACCTCGTCCCTCCACCTCGTCCCTCCACCTCATCCCTCCACCTCGCCCCTCCACCTCGTCCCTCCACCTCGTCCCTCCACCTCATCCCTCCACCTCACCCCTCCACCGCATCCCTCCACCTCATCCCTCCACCTCATCCCTCCACCTCACCCCTCCACCGCATCCCTCCACCTCATCCCTCCACCTCACCCCTCCACCTCATCCCTCCACCTCGCCCCTCCACCTCGTCCCTCCACCTCGTCCCTCCACCGCATCCCTCCACCTCATCCCTCCACCTCACCCCTCCACCTCACCGCTCCACCTCATCCCTCCACCTCACCCCTCCACCTCACCGCTCCACCTCATCCCTCCACCTCGTCCCTCCACCGCATCCCTCCACCTCATCCCTCCACCTCACCGCTCCACCTCATCCCTCCACCTCGTCCCTCCACCTCATCCCTCCACCTCATCCCTCCACCTCATCCCTCCACCTCACCCCTCCACCTCATCCCTCCACCTCCCCCCTCCACCCTCACCCCTCACCTCGTTCCCTCCACCTCATCCTCCACCTCACCCCTTCCACCTCCCCCCTCCACCTTCCACCTCACCCCTCCACCTCTTCCCTCCACCTCATCCTCCCTCCTCACCCCTCCACCTCATCCCTCCACCTCCCACCTACCCCTCATCACCCTCCACCTCACCCCTCCACCTCATCCCATCCCTCACCTCTCACCCCTCCACCTCTTCCCTCCACCCTCATCCCATCCAACTCATCCTCCACCTCACCCATCCACCTCATCCCTCCACCTCATCTCCCTCCACCTCATCCCTCCACCCATCCCTCCCCTCACCCCTCAACCTCATCCCTCCATCTATCTCCCGTCTGCCTCTCTTGTCTTATTTACCTTGAGTTGGGTGGAGATGCAACATGAAGCGGCGGCGTTGTCGGCCCTGATCTATGATTGCGGTCTCCCACCACTTTTGTCAGTCACATTTCATCATCGTTCCTCTACGGCTCCATCCCCTCCATCCATCTCTCCGTGTTTATTTGTTTATTTACCGAGATGTGATTGAAGAGGAGATGGAGCTGGACGTCGGTTTGATGCCGATTGCAAATCCCACCGCCCTGTCAGTCATAGTTATCATGTTGTGCTCTCGCCTTCTTCGCCTCTCTCATGTTGATTTAGCGAGGGGAGATTTTGATACGAGAATTAGCTTCTGCCTGATGTAATCTGCTGTATTGATTGCAGCGTCCCATCCACTTCTGTCCGGTGGAATATTTTATGAGTTGATCTGTCAGCCACTCCTCTGCTTCCTCCTTCCTTGTGTTTCTTTGTTTCTCTCTAATGAACAGGCACGCAGCATTCTGTTGATTAAAAACCCGACCTGGTTATTGAAGAGTAATGTGCAAATTTAATCTACATGAACAAAGGAAATGTCGTGTGTTACACGGTACCCTTGTTGTGATTTCTGGAGGCGCCATTCATAGAAATCTTGTGAGTCAATGACAGTTTGAAGGATGGACGTCGTGTCCTGTGACGTCGTGATGTTGGATGTCCTGAATGTTTCGCCTCCCGATTAATCTAAATATCGGCAAAGACGTGGATCATTGGTGGACCTTAGGTGGGCTGAATGAAGCCTGGGCTGCTCTAATACGAGTGCTAGTACTTCGTCTTCATGTGGTTAACGTTGTGGAACAGTCAGAGTTTGCACCAGCAGTTCTCAGCGAGCTGCTTGCTGCTGTTCTTGTAGTAAATTCCAGCCGTGTGTCGGTCGACAGTCTTGTGTCCCCGACGTCCTCAGCCTTTTGTTTTTTCCCCCATAGAAAGTCTGTGGAGGAGCTGAAGCCTCGGGTTGCCAGGCGACAGCCTCCAAATCTTAAAGAGTTGGAGAGGATCTGCAAAAGGGGGTTTCTCCACCGAGGGCCAAGTCGTGTTTTGTTACAGGATCAAATATTTATTTCCCTCAATACGAATGCAAATCAATTGATTTCTGTCGGTCGTCGGGTGAAAGTCAGTTCATGTTTGACTGTTCTCCCACGAGGACGCTGTCCCTCATTTTCCTACGATACCTGACTTACTCCTTTGTCCTCGTCATCATTTTTCCAGCCGCCCAACAATAAACGTAAATACAGGTGGTAATAAGCAGTTTGTCCCGTCCAATCACAGCTGTCCTCCTTTTTGTGTTTCACCCACTTTTTTTCTCATTATCATGTTTTATCATGTAACTTCCTCTGAGCTCGATACGGGCTGACATGTTTACGTCCTCTGTACCGGGCGTTCATCTCACACTGACGCTCTGTTTGGCATCGATCCCGTTATTAAAGCTGCACAAACATAAAATGCATCATCACAACAAGCTGAACGTGCATTTTCCTCCAGTTCTGTCCGACCAGTCGATCGAAGTCGCCACTTAAAAGTGACTAATGTGCGAGTTCACCGCGTGCGTGCGCCGCGTGATGAACTCATTTTATTCTCCATGTTTTAAGGTCTCATAAACACTTTGATTATTTGTTAAACACGAGTCGATATTAAATCACACTGAACTGAATTTATTCATTACAAACTGTGTGTGTGTGTGTGTGTGTGTGTGTGTGTGTGTGGGTCAGACCGACCCGGGTTCATTAGAGGGAGATCCGTGTTCCTGTGGCGGTTCGTTACAGCTCGTCTGTCTCTTGCAGCTGAAAGGTTTCGCTCGTGTCAACGTTTTTATCTGATGGGAGACTAATGGAGGAGGCCGATGTGTGAAAGAAAGACGAGAGCTCTCTACACAATTGGAGGTTTGTCTTTGTTGTTGAACATGGCTTCACATGCACACGACTGAGGAGAAAATGCTGCATCCCTCCTCCAGTTTATCTGAGACTCAGCCTGTGTGGGAGGAAGCTGCTCCTCTTCCTTCACATGATTGCATTGAACTCTTTATTTTATTCTAGACAAACCACCATGACCCGAAAGACTGTCATCACTTCTCAGCCGCCGTGCTAGCTCGTCGTCGTGTAGCATAAAGAAAGCAGACAGTGAAGAACAAACCCGGCCTTGAGAATCGTGTAAACACTCTGTGCAGTGAAGCTGGTTAACCGGCCTGTTATCTGCATTTACTTTAATCAAAATGTGACCGATGCGTGTTCGGATGGAAACTGAGCCAGAATCCATCAAAATGTTTCAATTACCTTCTTAAATATGCATGAAAACATGTAATTAATGACACTGTTTGCCCACACTGTGCAGACAGACTGGAATAATTCACATACAAGTGTTATTGTCAGTAATCAGTTTGCACTGTAACATTTTCTTTAAATAGAAACACGCAGATACATGAAGCCAGCATCGTTCATTACAAACGTGAAGTCTGAGCTGACGGTGGAGTCTGAGACTCTGTGTTGGTAAAATGTGGTTGGCCTGGCAGATTGGATGTTTGCAGGAAGGCAAAGCTCTTGATTTTCCGGACCGTCTACACTTCACCACTCACCTGTGGTCACGAGCTTTGGGTAGAAAGAATGAAACTACAGATACGAGAGGCTGAAATAAGTTTCTTCTGTATGTATGATGCACCATGGCAAGATTACAGAGCTGACGAGAAGTCGGACACAGAAACTACTAAAACTACTCACTCATACTAGAAGCACGTGAACCAAGAAACACAAATATGAGCAAAGTCACAGCCTGGAGGGCAAAACGCTCATGCTGGGATACGGATCCTCCTTGGACGCCGTCCTTTGGAGGTTTTCCAGGCACGTGCAACTGGAAGGAGACCTCGGAACAGTTCCAGAACTTTCTGGAGGGATTACATATCCCATCTGTCCCAGGAGCGCCTCGGGATCACCGAGGAGCCGCTGGAAAACACTGCTCAGGAGAGGGAGGTACGATGGATGTATGGACAATCAATGAAATACACTTGATTTATACAACATCATCAAAGTCCTGACAAAACTCAGCATGTTAAAATAGATCCTGAGTCTAAGAAACACCAAAACAACAACAAAGAGCCAATAAAAGATGATACAAGCAATAAAAAGAACAATAAAATGATGAAATACTCCATAAAATCAGCGCAGTAAAATGTTGATCAGATAAAACAGAAGCTTGATAATAAATAAGTATAAATACAAAACCATAAAATAAGAAAAGCTGGACTGAATAGATGAATGTAGACTGAGCTGGACGGCAGCAGGACCGAGCCTCCATATGGTGGCGAGTGGTTTATTGTATCTTTAAATGAGGCGAAATGAAGACAGTAAAACATCCACACAGACAGATTTTACCTTCTGAGACTCGCTCATCAGCTGATGCTGAATTATCAGGACAATTAGCAGCAATAATTATCATCCGGATGTCTAAGAAAGCGCAGTCGTTTAAATAATGGGTATTAATAGTGTTCAGCGAGCGGTGAACAGTTTCCTGTCTCGTTCTCATGAAAGTTTATTTCCTGAGTTTCAGTGTGTGATTCTGATAAAGAAGCAAAGCGTCCGTGTTGTTTCTGTTATTAATGACGCTCGTGTTGTTTGTTAAAGCCCCCAAACAGGACTTGATTTACTGAAGTGAACTGCTGCTGTTAGCTCCTGTTAGCTCAGTTTGTTAGCCGGGCTGTGAGCACCGGGTAGAAGAGCAGCAGGTTTCAGGCCCAGCGGTCAGCAGCTTCTCTGGAGATAATGACAAGAGTAAATCTGGGACTGACTTTTAGTGGTTGGTGAAATAAAAGGCTGAAAGACAGACGCTGAGCTGGGCTGACTGCTGTCTAATATTTCTTTTACACACACACATTCCCTGAAGCATGCAAAAATAAAAACAATGCACACACACACACACACACTGAGGCCATCTGTTGATCTACCGTAGATTAGCCTGCTGGTGTAGCAGCCTCAGCCTCGCCCCCCTCACCGAGCATGACGACGTGTTTCACTTCACCTCCGTCCATCTCCATCAACAGTCTTTTTCTACACGTCGCTCATCCTGTTCTTCTACCCTCCAGATAAATTCATTAAGCTAACATGACGTCACGCTGAGAACCAGTTTCTAATATTCACATTTAAATAGTTTTGGATGGAGCCAAACATCCGTTCCATTTTCTTTTACAGATTTATTCCAAATTCAGTTAAAATTTGCGACTCGTTTGGATGGAGACTGAGCTCCTGGTGGCCTTCTCAGAAACTCTAGAAAATGTGTTTGGTTTGTTTTTCTGCTCCAAAATAAGTAAGAAGATTTTTAGTTCAGTTTGAAAGCGACAGACAGCCGATGTCAGCTTACAAAACTCACAACAGACTGTCGCGTCCGCTGGGAGTTGCATGTTGAGTCGATGTTTACATTGTCATGTCCAGTCAGCCATGTTCTATATGTAGGCCAGCTGACACGCCATGTGACAACACACACACACATATACACACTTCTGGACACGTGTACGTTCAAGCAGACTCACACACACACACAAACAAACACACACACACACACACACACACACACTATCCATCTTCTCTTGAAATTCAGCCCAGTTTTCCAGCCAGTCTATGTGTGTTTATTTTGGTGAGCACAGTGTGAGTGTGTGGACGTGCATGTGAGAGACAGAAAATGTCTGTGTGTGTGTGTGTGTGTGTGTGTGTGTGTGTGTGTGTGTGTGTGTGTGTGTGTGTGTGTGTGTGTGTGTGCCATCTGTTAAAATATTGAGTGGAACAGACCAGTATTATTCCCACAATCCCTCCCCTGCTGTCCCCTCTCTTTGCCACCCTTTTTGTCTGTCTGTCTGTCTTCCTGTCTGTCTGTCTGCCTGTCGGTCTGTCTGTCTTCCTGTCTGTCTGTCTGTCTGTCTGTCTGTCTTTCCTGCAGCACCACATTAACCAAACATAGATGTAAACAGCAGCGTCATCAGCGTATCGTCGGACACACATTTTCATGTTTCTGCTGCTTGAGTTGTTTGGATGAACAAAGTTGATAATTCACTGTAAATGTATTTATGTGTGTTACTGATGCAGCCTGGGTTGATTTTATGTGACGCAAAGTTCCCCTCAGATTTAGCCAAATCAAATCTTTACGCATGACCAACAGTTAATGTTTAATTTGTGTCCAGTGTGTTGTTGCTCCCGTCCAGAGTTACTCAGTTACTGACCTCAGTGATGTATGTTTATATATATATACAGTATATAAAGCTTTAGAAAGGTCTTGACTCACAGTGACATTCAGGTGACAGAGTCACGTTCATGTCCATCCGTTAGTGAGAGGATAACGTGGATGAAAGCTGTTGCAAATCTCAAACATAGATTGTTGTGCTGACGGCTGACGGCAGCCGGGTGATTCAGTGCCGTCCGTCCTGCTGATTCATCCTTGACTCTGAGGTTTTATTCTCGGGGTGATCCTGACCGCTGACCTCGCCGTGCACGAGGAGAGTAACGACAGAAAATCCTCTGAGGACACGTGAAGCGTGACGTTATGTTGGAGACTCTTACGGTAATTTAGATTTACAGGGCGAGGGTAGAAATCACCTATGATAATATCCATTTTTATTTTTAATGCAGGTCATTAATAATTCACGTGAAACAGGAAGAACAAATCTGCTATCACTGATTTTCATCATGGATTGATCTGTTGATCATTTCTGTTGGGCAGACAATATTCAGAGAGGCGTAAAGAAACACGCTCATTTAAAACATTCATGAAGTGCTGCGGCAGTTTGAGTCAGTGTAGACGTGAGGCGTTCACGTTGAGCGATTATTGACTGATGCTCGTTAGTGACTGTAAAACTGGAAGTGTCACACGATGGCTGACATGCCTCTGCTGTGTCGGTCAGTCCATTCATTACACGCTAACATTTACAGTATTGACTCGTTGTGAGGGAGAACACTAATTAGGAAATAACCATCAGCAGGAGCATCGATCGATCGAGACGAGACTAATCACATGAAGAACAGCTGATAGTTTTGAACATGCAGCATTTATATTTATATTTTCTCGTTTAATTTGGTTAAATAATGTTTGAATTTTTCTTCCTGTCCACTTTGTGTCACGAGTTGAAAGATGATTCAAAGTCTTTTTGTTTCGACATCTAGAGGCCGTGAATTTATCTATATAACCTTTAAATAAAATGAAATTATTGAATGTTAATCCATCAACAGTTGCTGAGACATTTCAGAGGGTCATGAGAGCAGCAGAGAGGAGGATGAAGACAATACTTCTTTTTCAGCTTTAAAATAATAATAATAATAATAAAAGTGCTGCTCCGTCCTTGTATCACAGCGTCATTATCTCTGCCTCTTTTTCTCTGGCTGTTCCCCGCCTGCTCTCTGGCCTCCCCCCTCTTTATCTCCCCCCTATTATTCACTCCCATCACGGCTCTCCTTGTCAGCATGTTGTTTTCTATTTCTGAAATGAATGCCCTCAGTTTTCACCCTCTCCGTCTCTCCGTTATCTAACACATGAATACAACAGTAAATGAATGTTTTCCTTTGCCTCTGTTTGGCTGTCCTTCCTTGTCGCTACACCGCCCACCTTTTTAATTTCTATCTTTACCTCCTCCACCTCCTCCTCCTCCTCCACCTCCTCCTGGGTATTACTTTATCTGGATTTATTGCTCTATTTCTATCCTTTGCTTCTCATCTTCTCCTGTCCTGCCCCTCGCTCTCTCTTATCCTCTTGAATGAATGTCTTTAAGTTTATTTCTGCGGGCTGCACATGTTTTGTATTTTTACTGTTTCTGGCGCCTCTGTTGGAGCTTTTTTTGTTTTAGCTACTTTTACTTAAACTGCAGTTACGTGTCATGAGATGCTTTATTAAAGAATATTTCATTGACCGTTATTATCACCTGCAGGAGGTGAACAGATTTATTTTCCTGCCGGCTGCCAATGCGAGTGCTGTATTATTGACACAGCTACATCTAATCTAACACTGCCAGACTCCCCTCTCCTCTCTCGGGGGATTGTGGGTATTTGATTTGGGGCTCTGTCTCCATCTGGGCTCCAGCGGGAAAGAGAATTGCAAAGAAGTAATGCCGCCGTGCTGCTTCCAACGGCTCCAGCTGGGAAGTTCAGACCTCACTCTGACTTTGGAGAGATTCAGGTGGCGGCTCCGGTTTGTTGATAACGGCTTCAGGACTCACCTGGATGAGAAACAGCTAAATATTTATCGTCGTGATGAGCAAAGCTGAGCGTCGTTTTGCTTCGACTCGCCCCGAGAGGAGCAGCGAAACTCTTTGAGCTCGGCTTGACTCAGTCAATCCACCTTAACAAATCATGTGAGGAGGAATGCTAATGAAGTGAACGGCAGCGCTGCTCCACCTTAAAACTGTTTCCATGGCAACGGTGTGTGTGTGTGTGTGTGTGTGTGTGAGTTGTAGGATAATCACAGGTTTGGTGATTTCCAGGTTTAATGATGCGCTGATGTTTCAAACTGTTTAACCACAGATGTGTGTTACAGTATCATATCGTAACACTGCGAGCTTCATCTGTATCACGATGATTTAGCAGCATTTAAAGATGAACACTTAAAAATAACAAACAGTCTTTATGGTTTCTATTAAAATGCTGCATGAAGATGTTTTCTGTGTGCGACATGTTTCATATTTCATGGCATGTTTTGTCTTTTAGTCACTTGAAACACAAGAATTACAAGAAACAGTGATCTGCATATGAAAAGAGATTTTACTCCTTTGCTCTGCCACACAGACTGTTGCAACCGAAGCCCACTCAGACACGATCAATCAATACTATTCGGCTACTCAGGCTTCAAGTGTACACCAGAATCTCCTTTACAGTCGCCTACACACGACTGTTAGAGAGATTTAAACCAAAGTAACATCTAAAAAGGCTTTTAATAGAGTTTTTATGTTTGATGTTTGACTTGGACTTCCCCAAAAACAGCTCTGCAGTCGGACTGTTGAATCATTTCAGTGCGATCGAGGTGACGCAAACTGCAAACTGAATTCTTAAATCTGTCCGAGTCACTCGAGCCCTTCGAGCATTCGAGGAAAAGAAAAGCGGGATGATGTGAGAGTCCGAGGTGGAGGTAAAGACACGCATCGATCGATAAACTGAGTCTGATATTGGAAACTTCTCCGCTGATCTGAGAGTGTTTGAGGACGACACACACACACACACACACGCCCTCAAACAATAAAATAAGTGTATTTTCATGTACACACTCAGGCCTGAAGGCAATCATACATCTGAATAATCTCCTCACACACTCGGTGATTTCCTAACAAGCCTCCTGCCTCCATGTTTTCACCTCTCATCAGCACAGAGAGGAGTCTGATCCTGATTATCCACCTTCTGCCTGCCTCCTCCTCCACGAGGAGAGCTTTAGTCCTCCACCTGCCAAGAAAAATCCCAAACACTCCTCTCGAGGAGGAGGAGGAGGGCTGAGAGTCTGCAGAGGAACCCGCTTTGTACATTTTTTGTGCCGTTGGACATCGTTCCCATTTACTGTGGAAATGTTCAGCTGATCTGGGGACTCATTAGAAGAGCGGCAACGAGAGCAGTCAGACAAGAAACAAGCGCTCGGTATTAACAGAGAAATTAAAACCAATTATTAGGCAGAGCAGACAAAAGTCATCATTAAAATTACAAACTGCCTCTTGTAAATTTTACTGCAGCTACAGCACTTCTTTTTTTCAACCTTATCTGTGAGCAAACGTCTTTTTTCGCTTCCAAATGTCTTGATTTGGATATTCAGCCTTTTATTTCACCAACCACTAAAAGTCAGTCCCAGATTTACTCTTGTCATTAAGTCCAGAGAAGCTGCTGACGCTGGGCCTGAAAGCTGCTGCTTCTTCTTCTTCATCTTCTTCTTCTTGGTGGTCCAAAACATCTGTGGTACAGACACTAACACTCCCCCCTGGTGCTCTGAGGTCACAGTCCAGGCAGCCCAGCTAACAAACTGAGCTAACATTAGCTAACAGCAGCTAACATGAGCTAACAGACTAGAGAGCTAACATGAGCTAACAGCAGCTAACATGAGCTAACAGCAGCTAACAGACTGAGCTAACATGAGTTAACAGCAGCTAACAGACTGAGCTAATATGAGCTAACAGCAAGCTAATAGACTGAGCTAACATGAGCTAACAGCAGCTAACAGACTGAGCTAACATGAGCTAACAGGCAGCTAACAGACTGAGCCTACATGAGCTAACAAACTGAGCTAACAGCAGCTAACAGACTGAGCTAACAGCAGCTAACAGACTGAGCTAACATGAGCTAACAGCAGCTAACAAACTGAGCTAACATGAGCTAACAGACTGAGCTAACAGCAGCTAACAGACTGAGCTAACATGAGCTAACAGACTGAGCTAACAGCAGCTAACAAACTGAGCTAACATGAGCTAACAGACTGAGCTAACAGCAGCTAACAGGACTGAGCTAACATGAGCTAACAGCAGCTCCAGCTGTCAGCAGTTTACTTCACTGTCATCATAAACTCTGTAAATCACAGAGAGTTGAGGCGGAGCAGCCGGAGGACATCAGAGGGAAAACCAGGAAACATTTTCTCCATAAAATCTGATCCAGTTTCACCAGAATCAGTGAAATAGTTGGTGCTGTGTGACTTAGTGCCGTAAAGCGTTACGTACTTCTCCCGACCCGGAGCCCAAAGTTACATAGTGTGAGAACAGACGTACGACTGACAGAGACACCGTTCACCTGATCACAGGTCAGCTGATCACAGGTCACCTGATCACAGGTCACCTGATCACAGGTCACCTGATCACAGGTCAGCGTGGACCAACAGGTTCAGGTGAGTTCAGGAGTGTCAGCTGATGTTGGACCGCGTACACACACCACAATAAAAACTCTCAAACCTCCAGGGCTCCTCTTCACTAACAATCCAACCATGTAGGTCCAGTGAATTAATAAGTGCACTGTGTTGTATAAATATTAATGAGAGTGTGAGTACACCCAGAACTTCTCCTCACTGGGATCATTTATTTTTCTCATTCCTCTCGATTGCCGTGCGCTCCCACCAGTGCTGACACGGAGAGTGTCTCCCACCACGAAACCGGTCCAGACTCAGTCCAGATCATCCTGACGGGTTTTGTGGATGTTCTGTACTGATCTCCGTACAAACCAACCGTCAACCTCCATGTTGACTGATCAACACAATGACAGCCCGGTTTTGTCCCGCTGCACTGACGGTATAAACGGTAACGCTGCCACAGTTCATGCACCGATATTCAACAACTTCCTGTTGAGGTTTGCAGTCTTTGTACGTCCTGTCTGAGTGACCTCTGTCAGCCACATGTTCTCATACTGTTCTCTATTCACGGTCAGCCTGAACGTCGCCTCGTCCTTCATGGATTTGTGAATAGGTCATTATTCGCTTGTGTTGTCATAACAACCATAAGGTGGTAATATGTCACATGATCAGGAGATGGAGCTTCATATTAAATAGGACTGAAGGTTTCAGCAGCTGTCAGGCTGATGGATCGGCCTCACCTCGCGTCCCGTCCTCTCACTTATCGACCTCACCGCCGCTCGATCGCTCGAGTTTTTCTGGAAGATTCTCGGAGAAGAAGTTGTCCCTCTCGTGGAGATCCAGTGTTGGTGATCTGAGGACTGAATGTCATTCCTTCATTGTGTGTGTTGCTCTTATTAGGAAGTTGCTCTGGATTAAATGTCAGACAAATGCCAGAGGCGTGCTGGATAGTTTCATGTTGGGGGAAACTTTCCTGCTCCTCTTCGTCTGTCCACTTGTAAAAGCCACATGATGATACTGGTCAAAACTCTGACTCTTTAAAGGTCAGGTTTTATATATAAATATATAAATCTGTGAATATATGAATATATATAATCCCCGACTCCCTCCAGCAAGTGTCCTTGGGCAAGATACTGAACCTCAAATTGCTCCCAAAGGTTGTGCCATCGGTGTGTGGATGTGTGTGAATGCTTAACTCCAAAAACTTGATGAGCAGTTGGCAACTTGCATGACAGCCAGTCAATGTATAAAAGCCTGTGAATGAGATATGTAGTGTCAAGGTGCTTTGAGAGGTTGATGAACGTCTGATGACCTCAGAGTGAGAACGGGCTGCTATGAATCAAGAAAACAGCATTTTAACTGTAGACAGACGTTCAGACTTTAACCCGTCCAATCAATGCCGCATGTATTACCATAAAGTATATTTTCTAAAAGTGTAGGGAAGTGTTCGCCTCTCTGGGCCGACTCGATCGCCTCATTTTGTTGCTCTGTTATCGTCTCTGTCAGAGTTGAACGTCCTGCCTTTGTTCAAACTCGATAATGATACCTGAGACGATGAAACCTGTCCCACACACACACACACACACACACACGGAGGGATGAGCGGACTAATCCACAGCCTGAAGCTGAGGACGCATCCCAACGCGACACCACAAGGACGCAGGCTCTAAAACAGACAAACAAGAAAGATGTCGGCACATAAATCCGCTTCCTGTTTCCTCCTTTTCTTTTACTACGGAGAGGACAGTAAATCTGTCGCTGTGTGTTCATTTCTATAAACGCTGTGTGGAAATCCATCATAACCTGCTGCAGCTCTGCAGGACGGCTGGTCAACGGAGGAAGAGGATAGAGTCGGAGGTGATGGATGACAGGAGAAGGTCTGCTCTGAGGAAATACGAGCCTCTAAATCAAAGTGTTAAACTCCAACACGACAGACGAGGAACAGTCCGGAGATAAATGAGATCCGAGTGTGTGATCAGATACATGTGACGTTAAGCTACGGCGCCATTACAGCTTCATTTGTCAGGAGTGAGACCTGATGTAATCCCGTTTAGAACTGGAGCTCTGACACGTTTAACCAGATGGAGTTACGGCACATTCAGCGGGATAAAGAAGTCAAATTAACGAACGGTTCTGCTCGACAACACGTCCGGATGAAGAAATGACAGGTCAGAGGAGGAAGAAAGTTTTTCTGCTTCGTAGGATGAAATGATCTGCAGCGTCAGCGTAATAAGAAGATATGTATGATCCAGTCTGCTACGTCGACTAATGAGCTCTGTGGAGCTGCAGAATAATCTGCTGCTGGACCAGGAGGGTGGAGACGGCACCACCCGTTAAGTTTGATTTCATAAAACAATAAGAGCTGTCCAGAGACACATGAAGGATTTCAATTAGACATTCAGACGCAGAGGAAATTAAATTCTGGTGACTGACAGGAAGTCACGCAGACCTTCACTGCTCCTTATGTGCCGAATACGTCAGAAATGATGGATCATGTCAAACTTTCCAGTCCAGGCGGGATTAAAATGAAACTTTCCATGTCAGTTGTATTTTCCCAACTTGTGACTGTAAACGTCGAACTCAAGTGAGAAAACTGATTTCTGAAGGTTCACCTGCACCTGATCAGCACTGCACATGTGCAAACTACCAAAGATGAGCTGAACTTTAGTCTGTCGGCTGTAGAAGGATGACGATTTTATGTTTGGATGAAAACTTTCATCCTGACCTCCTGAATTAAATTCAAATTAAAGTCCTGTGAGTTAAAATGAACGTCTGCACGTCTCGACGGTCGTCTGAATGTAGAAGAAGAAGTCACGAGCGTTTCCTCCGCAGAGAATCAGCTGCAGTAATAAACAGAGAGGCCGGACAGAAACGCAAAGAAGCCAGACATTATCATGAAAATGAGACATTTCCATTGGCAGGGGACGGCGTCTGTAATAATAACACTGCTAATAATAATAATAATAATCATGCAGCCGTGAATCGTGTTATCAGCAGAGAATATGATTAATATGAAAGTGTTGGTGAGCCGTCGAGTCACAAACAATGTTGTGTTCACATTCAGCAGCAACAATTAAACAGTCTGAATGTTTTGGTGTCCGTCCGTCCGTCACATCGTCTCGTTAGCGTTCGTTGACCTTTCAGACTCGGCTCACACTTTAACGATTTTAGGAGCTAATTGGCTTTTAAGGGAGAAAAAAAATGCTGATGGCGACTTCCTAATGTTGCCTGACTTAGAGGAGAGCTTCCTGCGGATTCAGTCTGACTGTAGGTCACATAAATCCTCCTGAGTCAGTAATCAATGAGGGTGATCAGCTGAATTGGAAATCCTGGGATCTTTCAGCCTCATCAGTCACTCAGTCGTAACATGAGTGATGACACAAGAGTATTAGCAGTGAAGATGTATTAGTATTGATCCTGATCAATACTACAAGAGTTTGAATAGATAATCAGTTAGAGTAATAGATCGGTGATTGACCCTCATGGGTGGAGAGTCACAGTGCAGTCCTCTGGAGATCAACAGCACTGATGAAAACCACTGAGTGTATGCGTGAGAGCTGCTCCACCTCAACTCTCTGTGATTTACAGAGTTTCCTGATGGTCAGTGAAGTAAACTGTTTGGAAGCTGTTTGTTAGTTAGTCAGGGTTAGTTAGTTAGTTAGTTAGTTAGTTAGTTAGTAGCGGGCAATGTAAGTCTCAGCAGCTTCTATGGACATCAAGTCAGAGGAGAAGAGAGCGAAGAGGACGCTGACGGAGGAAGAGAAAAGGAAGCATCAAATATTCTAATGATGCTTTAAAGAAAAAACAAAAGTATATAAGTCAAGGTCGCCCTGACATATATATATATATATATAAAGTAGTACCTGATGGTCATTGATGATGCAGTAATGATGTTTATCTTTTAATTGAACAATAGATGAAGACACACACACACACACACACACATAATGGACCAACAGTGAAGCTGCTGAAGGCCACAAACACCCAGAACAAGAGGCTCGGCTCTGTTTGATGATTCTCTAATGATGTTTACCAGTAATCACACCACAAAGACAGACTCATGAATATAAATCCATCTGCTTTGATGTCAGACAGAGAAAATAAAGTTTAAAACAATTATTGAATAAATGTCCTTGATAACGGCAGCAGCTGATCAGGACGATGAATGGAAGGTGAATTTGAAGAGTTAATGAGGTGAACTCCAGGATACACTGCAGGTGAGGCTACCTGTGACAACACGAGTACAGGACTGCAGGTGAGGCTACCTGTGACAACACGAGTACAGGACTGCAGGTGTTTGGTCACTGGAAGGTAGACGCTGAGGCTAGCTCGTAGCGCTAGCTGTAATTCATTGCATTTGTGGTGTAACACAAAGTTGCTATTAAACAGCAAACATCTGCAGCAAGTGTGGACTACAGAGGAGGACCCGGAGGCGGTGCAGGATTCTGGTCTTATCCGGAGCTCCTGTTTACCAGCAGCAGTTAGGAGAGCTCAGAGTTTCTTTTTTAGAGTTTTGGGATTAAAAAGTGGATTTATCTTCACTCTCACTTCTTAACCTGTCTGCAGCTGCACTGATACACCTTCATATTTACACAGCAGCTGGACCAAAGAGGAGAAAAGTATGCGAGGAAGTTTACTCTGGGTTCAGACCGACGTTAGTAAATGTGTTCATGCGAACGATGGTGCTCGATGAACAGCCAGGTTTTAGACAGTCTGCGGGGACGTCTCAGAGACTACGTCCAGGTTTTAGACAGTCTGCGGGGACATCACAGAGACTACATCCAGGTTTTAGACAGTCTGCGGGGACGTCTCAGAGACTACGTCCAGGTTTTAGACAGTCTGCGGGGACGTCACAGAGACTACGTCCAGGTTTTAGACAGTCTGCGGGGACGTCACAAAGACTACGTCCAGGTTTTAGACAGTCTGCGGGGACGTCACAGAGACTACGTCCAGGTTTAGACAGTCTGCGGGACGTCACAGAGACTACGTCCAGGTTTTAGACAGTCTGCGGGGACGTCACAGAGACTACGTCCAGGTTTTAGACAGTCTGCGGGGACGTCACAAAGACTACGTCCAGGTTTTAGACAGTCTGCGGGGACGTCACAGAGACTATGTCCAGGTTTTAGACAGTCTGCGGGGACGTCACAGAGACTACGTCCAGGTTTTAGACAGTCTGCGGGGACGTCTCAGAGACTACGTCCAGGTTTTAGACAGTCTGCGGGGACGTCTCAGAGACTACGTCCAGGTTTTAGACAGTCTGCGGGGACGTCACAGAGACTACGTCCAGGTTTTAGACAGTCTGCGGGGACGTCACAGAGACTACGTCCAGGTTTTAGACACGGTGCCACATTAGCTGGTTGGACAATCACCGGTGACAACTTGTTGTCATTCGGCTGACACACTCATCTTATCCACCAATCAGAGGAGAGTCGGTGAGACGTGTCAGTCAGTGAGACGAGTCTATTTGGTGAGTCTGAGGAGAGCTGTGGGTGAGTGCGTCTGTCTGATGGCCGATTTCTTGGCTGACTGATGGTGTTTTGAATGACTGATGAGGTGGATGATTTGGTCGAGTGCGTCGGCGTCCCTGAGCTGATGGACTGAACCCCCTCCTCACTTTACCAGCTGAATATCAAAGTGGCCCTCGCTCTCTCTTTGCTCTTCTGTTTTCTCCTCTTGGTGTCTCTTTATCTTCTCCGTCACGTCACCTGTCCGTCCGCTCCGTCTTCATGTTTCTCACCTCTCCTTCACCTTTTACCCTTTAACTCTCTGTCCTCGACACCTTCCATTCTCGTCTGAGACTTTCCTTTTATTTTGAATTCACTCACGTTACAGCAGAGTTTTCACCGCAGAGGCTGCTGAGCCCTGTTAGCCTCGGCTCCGGGTCTGGCACAACACCAGCTCTGTTCCTGGAGTTGTCTGTTCATCAGGAAGCGTCAGGATTTGAGGCGTGGACCAACTTTCTGTACTTATTTTTTCTTAGTTTCATCTGCTCGACACAAATGGAACCTGCTGCCGTGTAATCCTTCAATTTTATGTAAAATATGAGATAACCCAGGTGTGACAGAGTGTTTCCACTCACACAGCATTTTGTCATATTTATTTTTTTAACTGTTAAAGCAGCAATCCTCGAGGATAACCGTTTAATTCAGGTGAAAAGTTCTGCTTTGCTCGGCAAAAAAGTTATTCGGTCCCAGTCCAGCGTAAACAAGGTGAATTAACTGTTTTAAATGAACCTTTTTAATAAAAAACTGCACATTATCATATGAGATCGAGTAAAGTGAGGGTAAGGCAGCTTGTCTGTGGGTGTAATCCTACAGATCCCCGTCAGCTCCGAGCTCAGCTGTGAAAATGAAACTTTAAGTCGACATCGAGACGCTGATGCCTCATGGAGGTATGAAAATATCTGAAACATCCTCACAGTTTAATAGACAACATTATCCTTCAATCCGTGTACAAACCAGACGGAGAGAAAACGAGATTTATATCCAGCACGTTCAGCTCCAGGCAGGAGGGGGGAGGTGGCGGAGGTCTGTGCCCAGCCAAGGGGTGTTCTGGTGGGGGCTTAACACGGACGGGTATGCCTCTGGAGGTGGAGCTGAAAGGAGGTGGAGAGATGAGGGACCCACGGGGGAGAGAGAGAGTCGGATCTGACCATCTGCCAACCTCTAGCCTCTGCCAACACACACACACACACACACACACGGACATCCTTCACCACGTGATACATGACATGATGCACCTCACCATAGGTGTGTATTAATATGCTGCATGTTTTCATCCAATCAGGAGAGTTTTCAGATGTATTTATAGTGTGTGTGTGTGTGTGTGTGTGTGTGTGTGTGTGTGTGTGTGTGTGTGTGTATGTGTGTGTGTGTGTGTTGGCAGGATGGAGGCTCTGGCCCGTCTGTCGGCTCCCTGCTGAATTTCTACTTCTCTCTCAGGATAAAACAACAAACCTCCTCCACCCATTCACTTCTCCCTCCGTCAGCGTCCTCTTCACTCTCCTCTCCTCTGCCATTACGCCCATAGAAGCTGCTGACTGCTGGACCTGAACGCCTCCTCTTCCTCCCGGCTAACAGACTGAGCTAAAATCAGCTGACAGCAGCTGCAGATGGCAGCAGTGACCGAACCAGCAGTGAGCAGCATTCTAACTGTCCATCATTGTGTTAATCAGTCTGCTTCTTTATTTAGCTCCGTGTTCACGTCACGGAGAATGACGTCATAAAATCTGTCGTACGCTTCAGTTTTTATCTCTTCCTTCCCTCCATCAGTCCTTCACCTTTTGCCCTCCTCCTCTCCTCCATCCCTTCCGTTGACAGGTGACAACATCTTTTATTCATATTTGTCGATCTCTCCGCTGTTGTTTAGCCACCTCTGAAATACACAGACGAAATCATTTCCCGCCTCTGCCGCCGACTCTCTGGTGTCATGTGTGATGTTGTGATGGATGATCTCGACCCTTCGATGGAGTCAGTGGGTTGTTTGGTCGTACGGTGTCTGGACGTCTCTGGCAGGGAAACATTCATTTGGCCCGGCGTGAAAAATCTTGGTGGATGCAACTTTGTGCATTTGTGTTGCTAATTACAGGTGTGACAGGTGTAATTAAACTTGTTTTCTCCATCAACGCTCAGATTAGACAGAGCTCTAATCATCCTGCAGACGAGTAAATCAGAGAATCAGAGCCAGCCTTCACTTAAACCTCTGCACCGTCCTCCACCTCCTCCTTCCTCCTCTTTATTCCCTCCATCCGTCCTCTGGAGGATTACTGCTGAGGGCTGAAGGACATGGATGGACAGATCAGAAGAAAAGGAGAGGAATAGAGTGGAGAGGAGAAAAGTATGTCTTAATACGACAGAGAGGGAAGGCTTACTGGTCAAAGCCCACAGATAGAAATGCAATGAAACCTGCTCTGAATGAGGTGGAGGTGGAGGAGGAGGAGGCGGAGGCGGAGGCGGAGGCGGAGGCGGCGGCATGTCTTCAGAAGAGATGAATTGAGAATCAGAGCTTCAGCTGCTATCTTCCTCTGAGACGTATCGGTCCGATCTCGCTGAGATCGCACTGAACCCTTTACAAAGACGACATAAACGCTTTGTAGCGACACGTCGACTAAACGCTGACTCTCACTTTGCAAACCACAAAGCTCCACGAGCTGAAACCCAACGCAGCCGCTAAAGGTGCAAGTCCTCATCCGCATCGACGACCTGCCAAGTCCATGCAAGACGTTACATCATAGATGCATCACAACAAGAGATCTGTGTCGGCCCAGTGATCGCTCGTAATGAGTTCATAAAGGAGGGTAACTGAATGAAGGTGTGGAGACTTTAGGACTGACCAGATACTCGTGAACTTGCACTTGCGAGGTTTAGGACCACGCTGTGACCCTCTTACTGAACTTCTCCAGCAGACTACAGACAGAGGAGGGTTGGACAGTCAGCAAAGTCAGGCCGACTCTCTCCAGTTCACTTATCTTTCCTCTCATCTTAATAAGACCGGAGCCGCCGCGGCGTCTTTCCCACAAGGCCGTGCTGTCCGGCTCTGAACCAGTCTCATTAACCAGACATATCGGCCTCTGCAGTACAAAGGGCTTCCTCCGGAGATGACACCCGGCCGTCCCAACCCGCTTATTTAAAACTAAAAACGCTGACATCCTCGACGTGTGCCATCATCGATATCAGTAAGCGGCTCTGTGGGAGCCAGCAGGAGGGAGCAGTGCTCGGCTTCACACGGCGGTGCTGAGTTTAGAACAGATCTCAATGCTTCAACACACACTTCCTTCTGTATCTACCTGAATTTACAGGAAACAACAGTACACGACATGCTGGATGGTCAAATCAGATTTGTACTTGCAGACCTTTAAACATCTCTGACTGTAGTTCCATGTGAAGCTGTCACGTGACCCGGTGCACGGTGTGTTTTCATCGTGGCGCTCTGACCTTGTTCTGACTGACAGCGCTGGGAGACAGGTGTTACTGCTGAGCAAACCGTCTGATGGAGTCTGCACTCTGGAGGCGTCCGTGCTTTGACACGTCCTCCCTCAGGCTCCCGTCCCTCATCGAGACACGTCTTTTAAACTCGTGGTTTGTTGTTTCGTGTCCTTCTGTTTGGGGAAAGTGGTTCAAACTGCATCGTCTTATTTCTGTCAGCCTAACCTTCGTCGTTTTTTTGACACATTGTTGGACTCAACATTCGAGTCATGAGCGTCCCCGCGGGGAGCTGAACACGACCACAGCTCACCGATGGACTCACAGTGTCTCACCGTCCACATGGTGACACTGAGCGGAAGCTGAGCCTTTGACTCAGATGTCATCAATAATGACAAATTACAGCACAATACTGATTTCTCATGTTTTTTCAGTTTGACTTGAATTGTTTCATATTTTGGGTTCATCGCTTCAGTTCACCAGCTGCTCTGTTTGTTGTGAACTAAATATATAATATGCGTCTATATAAATATACAGAATGCGTCACTCGGTCAGTTTACCTCGATGACATCTGGAATATTCTGACATTTTACAGGAAGTTAAACGAAATGATTAAGTCAAACGTTTTTCTCTGTTTCAGGCTGCTGCAGATCAAATCATCACGTCACAGCTGGACTTTGTCCTGATTGGCTGTTTTTGATAAAGACGCACCGAAAGCGTCGAATCAGGTGAGTCTCCTTCCGTCCTGGATGTGACTTGAATTGTGGTTTTTGTAGTTTTTAGTGTCCGTTCGTGTCCTGGCGTCCTGCAGCTCTCGGCCTGATCTGGTGTCTTGAAACAAAGGATGAAGCAGAGGTGTGAACAGACGTCTGATGCTGTCTGAGCTTTGTGTCTGTGGGCTGAGCTGAACTCTGAGCTGTTCATATTCCAACCTGAGTGTGGGCTGATAGCAGATCTCTCTTTCATTCCTCTGTGGCAATTTCAGATGCAGCAGTCAGACACCTGCGTCTCTATTTGATAAATATTGAATCTGCCAGAGTTAGAAATGGATCTTTAACAAAGCCAGCACACACACACACACACACACACACACACACACACACACACACACACACTTATAATAACTCTTTCTCTTGAACACGTTCTCACAGGTTGGTGGTGAACTTTGTCATGAATCTGCTGGTTTTGTTGTCTGACACACACACAAATAGACAAACAGCTCTGTGTGCGTGTGTGTGTGTGTGTGTGTGTGTGTGTGTGTGTGTGTGTTTGCAGTCATACTGACAGAATACACAAGAAGGTGTGACAGGCATGTTGATCTTCTGTGTCGGCCACCAGCTGTTGCGGAGAGGATCGAGTGTGTTCTGCATAAAAATGTGGAAACGAGTCTGAGACAGCACAGACTGTCTAAAACCCGGACGCAGTCTCTGTGACGTCCCCAGCAGGTTTCAACAAGGTCACCGACAGAAGGCAGCCCGGCTAACGAACTGAGCTAACGTTAGCTAACAGCAGCTACGGTGCACCAAATGAGACAATCAGAGCTGCGGCTTATGAAACTGTAATTCTGAGGATACGATTGGACCATAACGTGGCAACATGTCTTATATCATGCAGCTGAAGGTTACTTCCTGTCCTTGACCTCGCTGCAGACTTGATTCACTCGGGTCTTTTGCTGTGTACGACCTGTGGATGTCTTCATCCTGCATCGGTACATATCGGCCTCCTACACAGTGAGGACACATCTATTCGCCAACAAAAGCTGAGCGTATCAAGGACGTGTCTGCAGCCTCTTAAAGCAGAGACGAGGACACTGTGACCGCCTGCAGCAGCTGTAAAACAGAGCGCGGCATCAGCTCGGCTCCTCGGCAATAACAATGCTTTTATAGGCAATGAAAACAGTGGATGGCTGCTGATAGTGTTTGGGTGGCTCCATCAGAGGCTAATAGTCTTTATGTGCACAAGGTTGGGAGTGTAAAGACTTGTTGGCTCATTTGTCGCTGCTGCGTCGCTATTCTTTAAAAAGGTACATTAATGAGCACTTTGAGACTGTTTCACTGATCAGGCTGCCACAGGGAGGAGAGCATGGCTGCTGATGTTAGATCAGATTAAATTTAAATGCATCGTCATTACGCGAGAACTCAGACAATGAAACGCAGTTAAGCATCTAATCAGAAGTGCAAAAAAGCAGCTAAGTGCAGAGTCGTGTACGTGTGTGGGGGTAATGAATGGAATAAACAGGAAGGGGAAGATATGAACACGCTTATATGGTATGAAGCCATGACAGATGAGAAGAAGAAGCTGCTCCTGGAACGCCTCCCACAGGCGAGGAGGGCGGTGGACGGACGTCTCATTCATGGACGCAGCAGTCTGAGGAAATGTTCTGATGTGTCTTAAGTCAGGAGACGTCGTATTAAGAGAGAGAGCGTCCACAGGTGGACCTTCTGCAGTGCTTTGTGGTCCAAGACGATCCAGCAGTACTTTCAATGTTGCATCAGAAGCTGAGGAGACGTGTGGACCTTCTGACCTTCTGACTTTCTGAATGGGCTCTTTGAGGTTCTGGTTCAGGACCCAAAAGGCAAACATGGGCCAGGAGACCAGACTCAGTGGATTAGTAAGTTCTTTGAGATAAGAGCGGTTAGGTCAGTGATGAGGAGGTGGAGGCAAAATCCAAGAAACGGGAGGATGATGAAGAGGCTGGAGCTCCAGCAGGTGCTGCAGCTCCAGCTCATCCATCCATCTGTCAATCCATCCATCTCTGGCTCATCCCTCCGTTCTCGGCCTGTATAATGTATCACAGGCCTCATTTTTCCACCCTCTGATTGCTTCTCCGTCTGTAAACAATTTGGATGCAGAAGGCCTGAGTCTGCTCCCCAGAGAGGAGCAGCACATTCAGACAATATCCACAAACAGCAATTTGACTTTCCGATTGCTCAGTTCACAAAATCAGCTTCCTCGCTGCTGACTGAACGAGTTTTCAGCTGCGTTAAAGACGCTTCCTCCCTTTGTCGCACTCGGCCATTGTTGAGGATTCCTATGGCGTCCAAAATTAAGAGAAGACTGTCAAACTTTACATTTATATCAGCAAAACGTCTTTCAAATACAAACACAGTGAGATGCTAACGTCTGTGGTGGAATGACTCAGCTGTATTGTAGGAAGCATTGTGAAAAGTTGAAGTCTGTTTCCTTCAGTGCTGTCAACATTCTTCATTTTTGTCTTCATGACAGCAGAAGACGATAACTTCAAACGGTCAGCAGGGGGCGACTTCCCTGAAGAAGCGTGTCTGTACTGACTCGGTTCTCTTCATTTATTGGCTCTGTGAACAGTTTCCTCGTGTCTCAGTCTTTAGATTCACGTCTTCTTCCACACAGCATGATGTTCTTTGAGTAAATGATGGTCCCATTTGGAGCATAAAGCAGCTTAAACAGGGTGTGAACAGATAGGACGCCATGGTCGTTACTGATACCCAATATGGATTTGATAACTCGTATAGTAACACATTAAACTGGCTAATTGAACAACTAATGATGTTGAAGGTTGTAAATCACAGCAAGCTAATTATGATAATTAAAATGCCAAACTCACAGCTCCGTGCTGCTCTCTCCTCCTGTGGTGTCGCACCCAAAGAGTTCCCCCGTGGACGCATTCATCACCAAAAGTTCCAGATGAAATGTGTTATTGTTGATGTGATATCTGGATGTTCAATAATGTTTGTTTATTTATGACTGTAAATATGAGAACCTGCAAAAATGTTATAATGTAGTTAGTCATGTGACTAGTGAGGTGCATGGAACCAGGAACTTGGTTGAGTTGGTTGAGTTGGTTGTTGAGTGTTGGTTGTTTGGTTGAGTCGGTCCATCAGCTGCTGATGGGACTGTAAGTGAGATTACTGATGACAGTTTGGATCTTGGACCTTGTACAGCAAACGCTCTCGTCTTTGCTACCTGGGAAAAAGTGTTTCATCCCAATTTGTAATCTCCTGTCCACTCAGGCAGCTCATCACCCATCAGCTCCACGCTCTCGTCCAAATATTGATCATATTCAGATCCAAAAACATCCATAATGCCAAACAAACCAATGGGTGAGTTTCCACTTGGCTCATGACTCTTTACCTTGATGTTACCTCGAAGGTTCAGAAATCAATGTTTCACTTTGTTTTAAAAATAAATGGAATATCTGCAACCTTTGACAAACGTTTTGGAATTAACGGATTCCTTATGACGGGAAAATCCACGTGACTGAAAACATTCATCTCAACAGCTGACTTCTGGGATTTCTCCCATTTTTCTTGGCTGCAGAGACTCTGAGACTCAGACTCTCTCTGAAAGTTGGAAAAGTTTCTTACAGAAGTGTTGATTAGTGAAGATTGCTCCAGGAGTGTGTGTGATACATTTTGCTTTGCATTCTTTTGTTTTCTCGGTTCTCGTCATTTCAGATGTTTTTCTTCACAACATCATGTAACACATTGGAGAAACCTCTTCTCTGTGAAGCTTTAGAGGATTTCGTTTGCCGATATGAGCTCCCCGTGTAGAACAATGGTGACGAGTAGGCACGGCGAACAAAGCATCTCAGCCTGTGACAGATTTTAGCTGGCTGCTAATGGGAACCAACGCTCAGAGACCCAAAGAAAGCGATCATCTCCGCTCGCTTAGAACAGAAACCACAGGGGACGCATAAACGAATGAATCACAGAGAAGCGGTAGAGTTAATAAATGCAGTGGAGACAATAAATTTGTGCAGTCTGTTATTAGGGCAGGTATTGTATTCTCCTGGTTTTGATTTCACAGCTCTTGGAAGAACAATAGAGCAGCAAGACTATTTATTATAAGATGTATTTCCCCTTTCCTCAAAATGTTCTCCATCTCTGTGTCTTCACGGCACAGCCATCTGTTAAGAAGCCGTGTACAGAGATGTGAGGAAGATATGAAGCTGCAGTGATTATTTTTACTCCACATCTCTCAACTCTTCTGCCGTGCAGCAGGTCGGAGATGAATGTTTGGAAGAGTAAAGACAGGATGTGGAGTTTGAGACATGATTGGTCACCAGATCAAAAACTAAATTCACCAACTAAATCATGAAAAATAAGTTTTCCTACTGCATGTGAAGAACCACAGAGAAGCAAAGACAAAAGGTTCAACTGCTGTGTTCTTCTTTTTGACTCAGCGCTGAGTTTTTCAACCATGATGACGTGTTCATTTCTGCTGTCTAACATGGGGACTTATGGAGACTGACTCACTTCTGGAGCCAGCCTCAAGTGGACATTAGAGGAAGTGCAGTTTGTGTCACTTCCTGTGTTGGCTTCACTTCACAGCCACAAAGGCTGAAGCTTGGGGTAGGCAACACGACATCTCTGAGCCACCTAAAAACAGGTAAACCTCAGTTTGAATACACCCAATATTCAGATTATCTTCACCTGCCGTCAGCCCGTTCCCGCCAGACGTCAATAATTAAAAAACTAATTTTACCTTGCACGGCACGGGAGCTGCTGGTCTACTGCTGCTTCGATCCACAGCAACTGATCAGATCAATGCAAGACTTCAGTTTTCCATTGGAAAGGTAAAGAGCTGAAAATAGTGTAAATATATACTGTACATTTGATATTGATTTTATAGTTTGACATTTTGTTAGGTGGTTCAATAGTTCTGTCAGAACGAAGTGAACAGACTCAGTTTTGACTGGAAGTGCAGATCGATTTGGGCGACCGTCATGACCGCAGTTTAAAATCTGCTCACGTTCACAGGAAGTTTTCTAAACTTGACAAGCCTCCGATTGTTTTTTTGTGATTTCTGGAGAAGGCTCCTCGTGTTCGCCGCTCTCTGATCCCGTGTTACACCCTGGAGGGAAATTCTCTTTTATCTTTGCCTCTCCACAGCTCGGTCAGAGTTCAGCCGCTGAACAGCCGCCCTGCATTCTCAGAGATTCACACCCAGATTCAGGAAAGGTTTGCAGAGGGAAGAGCGCTTTGTCCCCAAAATAACAACAAATCAGACAGCCGTGCTCAGGAATAACTGAGCTCCCAGACAGACAAACAACAAGTCTCTGGGCTCTTTCATGGACGGATGTAAGAGTGCATTACATATGTTCATATCGTTTTTTCACCATGTACAGTAGTGACATAAGAATTTTTATTTTTTTGCCTAAAATCATGAGACAAAACATATTTTAAGGACATATAAATATACTTTATGGAACTTATACGTCTCAACATTTGCAACATTTCTTATTCACAGTTTAGTTGAGTTGTTTTACATAGAGTAGTTTCAATAAAGACAGATTACATAGTTTGCATATAGTTTCTAAGAAATCAAAAATTTGAAGTATTTTGCTGCCAACTGTAGCTGCTGTTAGCTCCATTTCTTAGCTGCTATTACGTAAAGTTAGCTCAGTTTGTTAGCCAGGCTACCAGGACTGTGAGCAAGAAGAGGAAGAAGAAGAAGAGGAAGAAGAAGAAGAGGAAGAAGAAGAAGTCAGGCCCAGCAGTCAGCAGCTTCTATGGACATGATGGCAGAGGAGCAGAGAGTGAAGAGGACGCTGACGGAGGAAGCTAAGAAGAGAAAAGGAGAGAGTGAGCGAGCAAGAAGCCGCCGGACAAGAGTAAATCTGGGACTGACTTTTAGTGGTTGGTGAGAGCTTGGTGAAATAAAAGGCTGAAAGACAGACGCCGAGCTGGCTGACTGCTGTCGTGAGTAATATTAGCTGCTGCAGCACATTTGTCGTGTACAATCAGCTCATTTTGACTTACGTTAAATTGTACCTTGAGCAAATGAAGTAGAAAGACCTCAGTTGTCCTCAGCGTCTTGCTCAAGGACACTTTGGCAGCTGTTGTGCTTCGCTGAGGTTTCCAGCTGAATGACGTCCCCTTCACTGCACATAACATCACAACTGAACAACAACCTCGTCCACAAAACAACTACAGTTTCCTCCGAGATTATATTTTCCTTTCGTGTGAACACAAGTCCCATTTGTTTTCTGTTTTTTCTGCTGATTCATTCTTCCTCAGCCCTGTGTACGTTACATAAGTGAGCGGTGACAGATTCAGGTGTCTCTGCGGAGAGGAAACGTCTCGCCGCTCAGTCTGAGCTGCAGGTTTAGTTACAAGCCCACAGACGGCTGCTTTCATGAACGGACAGCTCTTCTGTTTAATGAGTCTGTTGGGCTGACAGGAACGCTCACTTCCTCTTTGAGCTGCAGCTCCGTTTGAGGACGTGATGGAAGTCACAGTTCACTGAGCACAAACAGGAAAGGAAAGAAGACGTCCAGCTTGTGAAGAGTTAAACACCCCTCCTACACGGAGCGAGACATGGCAGGGGAATGACAGGATTTCCCAAGGCACAAGGAGAGCAAGGCAGAACCCATAAAGTAGCTGTAGTCTTGTTACCTTGTGACAGAGGCATGGCGCTCTGAGAGGATGAATCTGTCTTTCAGGCAGCAGGAGTTGATTGGATGACAAGGAGCAGGTAATGAGGTGTTAATCAGGTGAGCGGTAGACTAGGTTACTTGAAAGGCAGGAGATAAAAACCCATGATCATGACAGAAGGGTTACTTATTGCTCATTTTATCTTGTGTTTGAATGAATATCTGACTTTAATCCGGCTTACTACAGCAGTAAACCCCCAAACTGAACCCATATTTTACATACATTACATATTAATGTGATTTCACTCAGTATTGAAACTAAAATAACTGGGAGATAATCAGGGTGCCGAAGTTTTGTCAGGCCTGTCTGCAAAGGTTCTCAGTCCTGAACTGAGTCGACTCACATGAGGTTAGGGTGAGTCAACGACCCACAGGTGTCCATGACGACCCACAGGTGTCCTTGACGACCCACAGGTGTCCTTGACGACCCACAGGTGCCCTTAACGACCCACAGGTGTCCTTAACGACCCACAGGTGCCCTTGACGACCCACAGGTGTCCTTGACGACCCACAGGTGTCCTTGACGACCCACAGGTGTCCATGACGACCCACAGGTGTCCTTGACGACCCACAGGTGTCCTTGACGACCCACAGGTGGGAGGGGTATGTTCATAATTCATCATAATAAAGGCATCAGTGTCTCCACAGAGGTAAATAACTGGGACTCCACATCAGTCAGAAGTGAAGAAGCCTCTTTGACAGCTGCCCGTGATACAGAAGAACCTTTCAAATGTTTGTTGAATGGAGGGTGGAACGCTCCCTCTCCTCGTCTGTCCGGTCTGAATATGAACTAGTATCATGGAGGTGGCACCTCCTCGCTGCTACAAACAGGCTAAGAAGCGAGAGTGCAGATGAACTTAAACTTAATAACTCAAGCGGATGTTTGAGGAACTGCAGAGATCTCCTAATTTTGGGGTCACATGTTCTGGATTTAATGTTTGTGTCTCTGTTGGAAGCTGCTCGTCTCTGGCGGTGTATGAAGAGTCTTTGTTGCCGTGCAGTAATCTCTTCAAGCAGAATGATAAATCCATCTTTAGTGGGTTGGGATTGGTTTGGCCTTTGTCTCTCTCTCTCTCTCTCTCTCTCTCTCTCCAACTGTGTGCAACTTTTTAATAATCGGCATTAAAGCAAAGACCAATATTGGCGGTCTCCATTAAATCCCCTTTATATCCTCCCAGAGTGCCTCGTGATTTGTTTGACGATAGGCTGGAGGGCTGGGTGTGTGTGTGTGTGTGTGTGTGTGTGTGTGTGTGTGTGTGTGTGTGTGTGTGTGTGTGTGTGTGTGTGTGTGTGTGTGTGTGTGTGTGTGTGTGTGTGTGTGTGTGGGTGTGTGTGTGTACCTGTTTACATGTATGTGTTTGTTGTTGTGTGTTAGCGTGTTAATCCGTCAGTGGAAGGTCGGGCCCTCTGGGTTTCCTCATTGTTGTTAAAGTGAGAACTTTTCCTCTCCGTCAGCACAAACAAACACAAACAGAGAGAGAGAGGTGCATGCTGGTCGCTCCAGGCCAGCAACAACACCTGGACTGATGCATCCAGCTGGATTCACTACACCTCTGCAGCTGACAGCTCGCTGCACTCTATTTTTATCTCCCAGACTTCTTCTTCTTCTGCACAACAAAGATGAACATGTGTCTGCTGTTAGAAACTGAATACACAACCTTTATCTAACCAATAACTAACAGTCAGATAACCTTATCATACTGTAATCTAATGTTTCTGTAACGCTGACAGAACATATTATCAGTTTGAAGTAAACTAAAGCTCCCTGCACTGTCCCTTTAAGAAACTGCATGCTCGCCCAGCTCCAGTTCTGGCATGACACCGGCTCCGCTCCTCCTCTTCCTCTGTCGGCTGTTCTGGGACGTGAATTTCTAAAATGGCGTGTTAATGACAGCCTCTGTAAGCGTCATCTTTCAGGTTACTAATTGTGTGCGTTGGTACTTCTCGGATCCCTGGAGGCTTTGTAACCTTTCAAGGACACTCGTTAATCAACCGCACGTGGACGTACAGCTTCATGTATGTGGAGCTGATGTAGGAGCAGCTGCTTTCATGCAGTCAGGTCTCTACACGTGTAGTTCTGTGCTGAGATATTTCATTTCTCATGCAGCTCTGTAACATATTTACATCCTCCATCTGTTAGCCTGGTTAGCGCCGTTAGCTCCTCCATCTTACTGTGCAGAGATCTTTAACAGGCACTCGTGATTCACACCGCTGCTTTTAGAAACATCGACAGTCGCTGCTTCAGGTCTTCAGGGAGGCTGAACGCATATGAAAGTATTAATTAGGATTAATTATGTTATTTATGTACAAAGTAAAACATCAATATAATCAGCCACATGCATTCGTCTCACGAGTCCTGACGGTCGTAAATAAATCTGCCGCGTGAAGCCGACGTGAATGAAACATGTTTTTAATGTTGGATTAACAGTTCTTCAAAGCAAACTAACGTGTTTTCATGTCGGACTAATTACTGTAAGTCTGAGACTGAACGAGCCTAACGAGCCTCGGCAGAGCTGTGAGGAACACAAAGTTTCATTTCATGTCATATTTACAGTGTTTTGACACTTAACGCTGAGAGTTTGTGTTTTACGAGCTGCTGCAGTCATCCAGACATGTTTGGATTTTTATTTCAGCTGTTTTATGGTGAAAATAAAAAGATTTAAGGTGTCAGGATCCAAGATGGCCGCCTGTTCCTCGTTAACGCCGCCATCATTCAGCTCCGATCAAACAAATGATGCATCTTTAACGAGGCGGGCAGCAGACAGCTGATGAATAAACACTGGCTGTGTGTGTGTGTGTGTGTGTGTGTGTGTGTGTGTGTGTGTGTGTGTGTTCTCGGGAGGTCGAGGGGTTCAAGCGAGAACAAAAACAAGGAGCGTTACCTGGTGCTGTGTGACACCTGTCAGCCAACGTCCAGACACGCAGCCAGACCGACCTTCAGCGTGTGCGTGTGTGTGTCGTGTTCGTTCAGCGTATGTTCAGTGTCCCACACACACAAAGACAGATGGACAGACAGGTGAGCAGACGATGGAAATTTCCATGACAGATCGACACGCAGACCGGTTTGTAGTCCATCTGAAGGACAAAACTGATTTTATTTTGGCGGGTGTCCACCCGGTTTCCTCTGTGAGTCTAAAAATGTCTCCGTCCACAAAGCGTCCTCGGGTTTCTTCTGGAAGCTGTCAGATTGTGTCGTGAGGGAGATCCTGACCCGCCGGGCAGAGCTCATCATCACCATCAGTGAACAGAGGGACGTACCCGGCTCGCTGCCCAGACGGAGGCTGTTCTCTTTATGTCACTGGTTCCCAACCTGAGGGTCTGGGCCTCATCAGAGGTCAGCAGAGTTTGGACTGTGAGGAATTGTTGATTTTAAGGGACGTAACAAACGTCCGTATGTAGGATTGTCATGTTGTAAATTTACATCTAAACACTTGAACGTGAATAGGTTTGATTTGGACTGAATGGGTTTGATTAATCATTAAGGTGGTCCACTTGAGAACACAATAACGCTCATTATAAACAGCTCCTGGAGCCACGTGAAAACTTCTGAAACCAACAAACAAAGATGATTATAATATATTTAATAAATGAATTAAAGCTAATGTAGGAGGCAGACCATATACGACAGGAAGTAGAGTTTACTCGGACAGGGCCAGATATTCACAGCACTGATCGGCACGGATCCATTTGGGTCGCGTGTTAGTTTGTGTTTTTGTACTTGTGGACTTTGCTGAGACTCAGCTCATTGGTTCCAACTGAAATCTTCAGTATCGTCCGTATCATCAGTCTTTGTGATGGTAGTTGTGTTCACGGCTCGGCTGAGTCTCTCGCGTGTTCTGCTGCTTTTGGAGAAAAATAACCTCGTCATCAGAGTGTACAAAGAAATCGGCGCTCTGTGATCGAACACATTTCAAACGGTGTTTGATGAGCGAACTTCTCGCAGCATGAACCGGCTTGGTGTGCGGCCTTTACCTTCCCACTCAGCAGGCGTCCACACCTTTGACAGGGAGCCTATAACGTGTCTTTGTTTATATCGCAGCAGCCAGCAGGCGTCAGCAGCATTTTTAATAAAGGGACCCAGTGCTCATACCTTTTGATGAATGGCCTCATCCATACCTTTATTAAAAGCCCCGATGTGCGCCTGTCTTTGATTAACAGCCTCATATTTGGACGTTGCTGTTCTTTTAAAAGGCCCGCTGTGTCCGTGCCTTTAACAACATGTCCACTGTTTGTATCCTGCTTTGTTAAGTGATCTACTACGTGCTGTCTGCGCCGGCTGTGTGCCCAGTCTGTACTCATTTATATCTGCATGGGTCTTTTACATTAGGCAAGGACCTGTGTGGCACCTTTGGTTGAACTTTTATATGAGTCGTCCATAATTTCTAAAGTTAAACCAAATTTAACTTCCATATAATCCAAACTTTTACAACTTTCAGAGGCACGAAGCTCTTTGGGAAGTGAATGAAAAATCTCCACATATGCTTCCAAACAATCGCAGTATTGCATAATTATGCTAGCACATGAACCAGTCTTTGCTAGTTAGTTGGCTAAAACTTTGTACCGATGGAACAATGTTGGCCGTGTCAGGGCCGGCAGCAGTAGCCCGGTCCAACCAGCAGGTCTTGAACTTGGGAACTGGAGGGATGGATAACTGAAGTTATATACATGTTATATATGCACAGAATCACTTTGTTCGATGCTTCATGAGTTGTTTTGTTGAAGTTATCCAAAGTACACCCTGTGCCGGCCTCTCGTTCACCCCGTCTGCTGGCCAGCTGATTCCCTTCAGCGGCCCACTTCACGTTTCTGCCGTCTAATTAGTCCAGCAGAGGAACAATGGCTTTAAACAAAGCTAACAGCCACCTGAAAGGCCCAGTGTGTAGGCCTGTGAGTGTACTGTTTACTGGGTAATTACCGCAGTTCATTCAGACCCACACATGCACATATCTACATTAAACAGGGCTCATTGTTTCCATCCTATTGTTTTTATTGTTTCCATCGTGTTCGGTCTGCTGACCTGAGGAGGAAACACTCTGAACAAGCTAACAGGAGAACAAAGAGCGACAAGTTTGTTTGAAATATCAAGAAACTGACAAAAATCCAATTATTGTCAGACTTTTATCACTGCGAGGGAGAATAATTACCTGATGTTTGTAGTTTACGCTGCATCGATCTCAACACTTTTTATTAGTGAAAACAAAACAACCTTTTCTGATATTAATGTTGCAGCAAAATTACAAGTGAAGAAACCTGCGATGCTTTTCCAGGTGAGGAAAACCACCCACACCATCTTCACCTGGCTTTAGGACAGGTGATGATGATGTGGTCAGGTCGTGTGACGCAGAGCTCCTTCTTGGTCAAATATCCCTTACGTAGCCGAGAGGTGGGAACCACACATGCAGATACCATCTACAGTCCAGATCTGGTCTAATGTCCTCGTGTTTCTTCTCTGCTTTCCATCCTTTAAAGAAAAGTTGACGCTGGAACAGACCAAAGAGTCAAATTAAAGTTGATTATAGCATCCTGAAAAGGCCTCGTTAATCCTGAGTGAGGTGTGCTTTGTTCCTCCTGTTGTTAACTGCCACCATAAAGGTCTGATTGAGTCTTACAAAGCCATGTAATCATATACCGCGGGGGCTTGAATCAAAGCACACCTGGAACAAATAGAGAGCTCACACATACAGAGGATACGTCCTATAAAGTCCATTATGGTCCATTCATCATCGTCCCAGCCCGGTGTGTTCAGTGCAGAACGGTAATTGCTATGTGCAGTTGGGAAAGAGAGTCTTAATGACGAGTGTGTGCCTACACATTCGCTAAAACACTTAGCGGAGATTCAGTGTGAGCGCATAAAGACGGCAGGTCTATAGCTAACACACAGCTTTTGATTACAGGCCGGAGGTCATTCGTCTGTGACGGAAACAAAGAAAGACACAGGAAGACTGAGCGGCAAAATAAAAGTGCTAACCGGAACCGAAAATAGTTTCTCAGCGCGAAGAACCTTTTAGCTAATTGTTCTTTAAAGCCTCACGCCAGTTTTTACAGAAGAAACCCTTCAAACGGTATTTAGACGAGATGTTCGTAACGTCAGGTCAAAACTGTTTGGTGCAAAGTATTTGAATCACAGCTACAAGTATGGGCATCGTAGTCTCTGTGACGTCCCCGCAGACTGTCTAAAACCTGGACGTAGTCTCTGTGACGTCCCCGCAGACTGTCTAAAACCTGGACGGACGTAGTCTCTGTGACGTCCCCGCAGACTGTCTAAAACCTGGACGGACGTAGTCTCTGTGACGTCCCAGCAGACTGTCTAAAACCTGGACGTAGTCTCTGTGACGTCCCCGCAGACTGTCTAAAACCTGGACGTAGTCTCTGTGACGTCCCCGCAGACTGTCTAAAACCTGGACGTAGTCTCCGTGACGTCCCAGCAGACTGTCTAAAACCTGGACGTAGTCTCTGTGACGTCCCCACAGACTGTCTAAAACCTGGACGTAGTCTCTGTGACGTCCCCGCAGACTGTCTAAAACCTGGACGTAGTCTCTGTGACGTCCCCGCAGACTGTCTAAAACCTGGACGTAGTCTCTGTGACGTCCCCACAGACTGTCTAAAACCTGGACGTAGTCTCTGTGACGTCCCCGCAGACTGTCTAAAACCTGGACGGACGTAGTCTCTGTGACGTCCCCGCAGACTGTCTAAAACCTGGACGTAGTCTCTGTGACGTCCCCGCAGACTGTCTAAAACCTGGACGTAGTCTCTGTGACGTCCCCGCAGATTGTCTAAAACCTGGACGTAGTCTCTGTGACGTCCCTGCAGACTGTCTAAAACCTGGATGTAGTCTCCGTGACGTCCCCGCAGACTGTCTTAAACCTGGACGTAGTCTCTGTGACGTCCCTGCAGACTGTCTAAAACCTGGACATAGACTGTCTTGTCTTTAAGCTGTCTCCAGCTTGTCACGGAGATGAACCTCAGCATGTGTTCGTGTCTTCCTCTCACACACACCTGCTGTGTTTGTCCACCAGGCTTCCCAGTTCACCTGCAGGGTCGTGCCAGTCTGAGCACCGCTGGGCAAAACACAACACACAAACACACTCGCGGTCCATGCAGGCACACGTCCTCGGGCATTTTCACTAAACAAGCTGGCTCCGTTAAAAACCGAGGCATGCATGAACTCATTCAAACGCTCCAAATTTAGACAGACGAGGCAGAAATCACACAGCAACACGCACGGTGTGTTTTCTGATTCACTGAAGAAGAAGAGACGCTGAGGCGAGAGCAGCGAAGACTCGCTCGGGTAGAAGAGAGAGGAAAGAAATGAAATTAAGAAAGTAAGATGGAGGAGGAGGTGGAGGAGGTCAGTGAGGTGGAAACCACAGCGCCGAGGCAGAGACGTGTCGTCATGCTCATCTTAAACTCACCTAAACAGACCTTTCATGAATCAGCCTGCAGCTCAATTCACCTGGAAACAACCTCAGACTCACTGAACACTCCAAAAACCAGCCAAACACTAACTCAACTCTGCGTCTCGTTAGCTCACAGCTAACGTAACGACGCGTTTACGGTACAGAAACTTTTACCAAAGGAAGTTCATGTGCTGTGTTTGTGTGTGTTCATTTAAAAACATATGAACAAGTCAATAATACACAGTTATGATATATTAGTTAGAGATGGGCCTGTTTCATTCTGTGTAATCACATACAGGACTGATCCAGAGCAACATATTATCATAAATCTCCATACATAAGCATGAAATATTGTTCTGTGCATAATCAACAGGATTTTTGGAGTCGCTGATGGAGCAGCAGTGAAACGTCCTTCTGTTCCTCATGGTAATGATCCATACTGGTGCTATATTTATATTATAGGGCTATAAAAAGGGGAATAAATAACAATACTGATCCCTTTAATCAGTCATGGAGAGATAAACGCCAACTTTTCAATACAGCATACAGTAATGAGCGCTAATTAACGCCGGCGATGAATCCCAACATCAGCCTGATTACAGATCAATGGCATCAGTCGATTACCATGACTCAGAAATATGAAATATATTTAGGAATCAGTGGTGAAGTCTTTACTGTAGATCTGTTTACTCCCATGTTTAGATCTGAATTCATGAATAGTGGCCCAGTTTAGTCAAACAGAGACGTTGTCATACAGTGTGAGGCTAATATTCACACATAAACACACAGACATGCAACGTTTCTATATTTTATTCTATGCTCATTGTAAACAATTGCCTGAAAGTTGAACCCGGCAAGAATACTGCTCAACACTAGACCATCACAGCAGCTGCAGTGCATAGCAGCGGGGTGTAAAACACACTCGTCATTGGCTGCAAATACACATCGATATCTGCGACAAACGTCTGCCTGACTGACTCTGCGCTGGTTTCTTAAAGGTTACATCTGTTGATCGTCAGTCTGAAACTGTGTAAACTCAAATAAAAAAGGTAGACTGAGGTTATCCCGTCAGCCGGCCCTCGACTACATCCTGCTTCACCATCTGCTTTTCCAAACAAACAGAATGATTTGTGAGTGTTTGCCGCGGCTGTCGCTCTCTTTAATGTAACTGCCACGAGCCCTCAGGCTCACCTCGAGCCACCTTAAATACCCGGCGAAGGCAGATTCCCTGCTAACCTCGAGCTGACTTCATTATCTGCTGCAAAACATGTCTCCAGTGAAACTGCCTCACCGCTGCTAATACAGATCAACCTGACCTGAATCCGATTGAAATCATGAGATGCATGTCTGCACGGGCCGGAGTTCAGGAGGAGTATCACCTGGGAAATCCTGCTTTCTGCTCCACTCTTCATATTTCAAACAGTACATAAAAACCTGATTACATTACAGATGAAGCTGAAGTTTGCCTCCTTATATTCATACTTTATATGAATGCACACATTAGTCATACATGTTAAGCCACGCGAGCACGTAAACACTTGGATGTGAAATGTAATTAGTTGTCATGCCATTTAGAAAGACAAAACGTGAAGCAGCTGGATGTGTGATGGCTTTTATATGCAGTGTGTTATCGTAACTTGGCGTGTCCAATGTGACCACCAAAGATGAGAGACGTCCCAGCAGATGGACGCACGTGTACGAAGACGTGAGTCCATCTTCTGTTTGTGTCTATAACCAGATATTTACATGTGAATTCTGAATCTGCAGATGAGGATTTGTTCTGGTTTGTGATCTGAGTCGAATTGACAACAGTTCTTCAGCTCTCGCGTGATGACTACTTCATCTTTTCATTGGCTTTTTTATGTCATGTGAGTTGTGCAGATATCCGTTCACAGCAGAAAGCAGTCTGTGTCTTTCTCAGCCTGGACGTCCCTCGTCTGTCAGAGTCAGAGTTGGCTACATTATTTGTTTTGTTGATCTGACTGGTTGATGTTTGCCATCGGCGAATTACCAAATCGCATGCAAATCCATACAGCAGTTGGCAAGACATCCTGATGGTGGCCCTGGAGGGAAAGTTTGTATTTTCCGTGGTAGGCTTTAAATGTTGAACAGTTTGAACTCATTGTACTTTCTCATTATTGTTGGGAGGAAACCTGTTTGAGTTGAACTCTCGCTCACTCCCTGCTCTTCATGGACCTCGGGAACGTGGCTGCTGAGAGGTAAAGCCGACTAAAGTCCTCACTGAATGAACCGATGCCCCTGGAAACATTAGCACAACAAAGGTTAGGAGGGGCGGTGGACATGATGAGAATACAAGAGAGGAAGAAACGAGGCGCCTGTGAGAGGATGGTTTGTATTGATGCACAGAGGTGGAGAAGAAAGGTGGAGAATACTGATGAGAGGTCAGCACAAACACTTTGAGGCCTCTGAGACTCCAAGACACCTCCTCTATTCAACACAATCTCCTCTATTCTACAACTTTTATTATTGCACCTTTTTCAGAGGAGGTGGGCCTGCCTGACTATTTCTGTCCGTCCTGATGGATGGGTGGATAAGTGGACGGGTAATTGAACTGATGGATAGATGAACAGATATCGTGGGTGAGTGGAGATGGATGGCAATTAAGCTGGATGAATGGATGGATGGACAGCTGGATATTTGGATGCGTATATTGACTGATCAATATTTCTGAGTGAATTGCTGGATGAACCTGTGCTCCACTGGGCTGAAATGTCCCCGTCATGTTTGTCCACTCACTTTAAAAAGAATGGAAAGAAACGCCTTTGTTTACCAAACCCGTGTGCTCAGTGTGAACTCATGCAGGTTAAATATTTAGCTTGGTTTGAATGACAACACTGGACGACAGTACCGTACTTAGTAGTGTCTAGTTTGACAGTAATTTAGTTGTTAGTTTAAGAAGTTTTCTGTCACAGATCCACCAGATGTCTGCACCAAATGTTCTGACAGTCCATCCAATAAAAGTCCTTGGACAGACAACTGACCGCATCTCAAGAGACACATCGCCAAGTCAACTATTAAGATCTCTGTTAGCGCAAAGAGACTTCCTCTAAGGCAGTTCTGATGAGCTTTCATCATCAGATGAGAGATTTTAAAGCGTACGTTGTCCCTTGAAGATACAGTAGCTATCTGCTCAGTGAGCCTCACGTTCTTCGACTGGTGATGGGTTTGAAGGGGTTTAACTCTGGAGGTTTTCTCTTTGGGAGCCAGTAGAGGTGATGAACCTTCCTTCTGCCACAAGATGTTTGATATTTATTTACATGGAGCCTTAGAAGTCTCTTGAAATGCTTAAACGCCTGTGTGGAAGCTCCTGGTGGTCTACAGAGCCAAAAATAAAAACCTGTTCTTCTGTTATGTATCAAGGATTAATGCCACAGTTGATCAGTGTTTAAACCTCAGATCACTGATATTAGCTCAGGTCACCGGAAAGGGAAGATTGGCCTTTTTTTGGTTGGACGTGACGTGACAGTGTTTCCCTCTGAATGTTCTCAGCAGGCTGAAGGTCTCAGAAACAGATTTTAAATTGAGATACGCCAAAGCCGGTGAGACGTCGAGAGGTGAAGGCAGGGCAGTCCATGCTGAGCTCTGACTTGCGCTATAGCTCCACTAAATAAATGGTATGTGGATAAAGCGATGCACTGCTGAGTGTATTTATCTCTCACTGTTTCCCCACATTAATCCCTTTCCTGGTGGGCTGGGAAGGCAGCGAAACAGCATTTAGACAATGTGACAGTAAAGTCTCTGGATTGGAACAAACAGAGATGAAATTCTCTCCGTTTAAAATGGTCTTCCTGTCGAATCTGCAGTGAGGGAAACATTCTCTGAAGCAATGAAACAATAGATTCTCCATTTTAAAAAAAATCTCATTCCCTTGTTTTTGTATGAACAACACTGCAGCAGTTATCCCATCACTCACACAGTGACACATATTTAAACCCAGGGCACTGCCGCATCCGCAAGGGTCAATTCATTTCACCTCACAGCACTTCATTCATTTGTTAACCCGGACACGAAGACATGTTCGTCTCCAAATATGTCAACAGCTTTCATCAGGGTTGCTGAAACCTGGACGTCGTCTCAAGAGTTTTGTGAGAACTGTCCGTCTTCATGCGAAACACGTGCAAACATCAGCTTCCTCTATGAACCAGCATCCCCAAACTGTAATGAAGCTCCCGTTAAGCGTTAAGTTGCTCGCTGTTTTCTGTCTCAGTTAAACAGAAACTCTGCAGCTCTGCCTGCTCCAAGCAGATCAGCATTAGTGGAAAGTAATAACCCATTCTGCAGACAGGCACCATGGGAACCGCAACACCAATCTGTCATTGTCAGACTGAAGTTTAAGTGGATGTGACTGCCCTTCAGTTTGAATTTTTTATCCGTTGATCTAGTGGCATGGATTTTTCACAGGAAGCACTGAAGCTTTGACGAGTGTGCAACATTCGCATCGGCGTTCTGAAGGTGCGTCACGTTCAGATGAATCAGAATCAGTGTCGTTTGACAAGTAAATTCAGCTTTCGACACAACAATTGTAGCACATACAAAAAGTCCTGATCCACAGATAGCTTTTAGCCACTTGCTAGGTAGCTAACCGCTGCTAAATAAGTCTACCGATAGCAGGCGACAGAACCGGGCCTCAGCAGCTGGACCGGGTTCAAGCACAGCCTCTGAGAATAATGTTACAGTACCGAGGTGATTCACAGACTTTATGATGGAAACATTACTAAGTAGTGAACTGCTAACTGCAGTTAGCTCGGTCATAGCGTGTAGCTAACTGAACTGCCTCAGCCCGAGATGCCAGGACCCAAACCCGGCAAGAAAACCACCTCGATAGGCTGCTGTGCTCACTGTTAGACTGGACACTGCTGGTTCAGAGGTTCTGTTGCTGTGTTCACTGTTAGACTGGACACTGCCGGTTCAGAGGTTCTGTTGCTGTGTTCACTGTTAGACTGGACACTGCCGGTTCAGAGGTTCTGTTGCTGTGTTCACTGTTAGACTGGACACTGCCGGTTCAGAGGTTCTGTTGCTGTGTTCACTGTTAGACTGGACACTGCCGGTTCAGAGGTTCTGTTGCCGTGCTCACTGTTAGACTGGACTCTGCTGGTTCAGAGGTTCTGTTGCCGTGCTCACTGTTAGACTGGACACTGCCGGTTCAGAGGTTCTGTTGCTGTGTTCACTGTTAGACTGGACACTGCCGGTTCAGAGGTTCTGTTGCTGTGTTCACTGTTAGACTGGACACTGCCGGTTCAGAGGTTCTGTTGCCGTGCTCACTGTTAGACTGGACTCTGCTGGTTCAGAGGTTCTGTTGCTGTGTCCACTGTTAGACTGGACACTGCCGGTTCAGAGGTTCTGTTACTGTGTTCACTGTTAGACTGGACACTGCCGGTTCAGAGGTTCTGTTGCTGTGTTCACTGTTAGACTGGACACTGCCGGTTCAGAGGTTCTGTTACTGTGTTCACTGTTAGACTGGACACTGCCGGTTCAGAGGTTCTGTTGCCGTGTTCACTGTTAGACTGGACACTGCCG
This sequence comes from Nibea albiflora, assembly GCA_014281875.1. Lineage (NCBI taxonomy): Eukaryota > Metazoa > Chordata > Actinopteri > Sciaenidae > Nibea > Nibea albiflora. The sequence continues at coordinate 26,496,533 of CM024794.1, forward strand.
GTTCAGAGGTTCTGTTGCTGTGTTCACTGTTAGACTGGACACTGCTGGATCAGAGTTTCCGGATCCATTTTGTTTTGCGTGTTTACATCCGTCCATCCATTTTCTGTAACTTCTTGTCCTTATTAAGGTTGTGGTGGCTGGAGCCTATCCCAGCTGGCTTTGCACAAGAGGTGGAGTACATCCTGGACAAGTTGGCAGTTTATCACGGGGTACAATGACTAAATCCTGTTCAAATGATAAAGAAAAACTTACGAATTGATTCCGATTCAGTCTTTCAGCGTTGTTTTGATGCAGTCATGTTGTTTTTCTACCTGCCTCAGTCTGAATCCACACAGGAAGCAGCCTTGAAGTCGTTTATCAGCGCTCTGCTGCACCCCGACACCCTGTGAGGTTTTGACGGCAGTTGCTGTGGTTTCTTTACTTCCATAGCGTTGACCTGGCAGACTCATTTTCTCGTGGCAGCTATCTCGACCTGGCCTCCTGTGTGGACCTTGGCCGGTCTGGTTGTTCAGGCTGATTAGGGCTGGCAGTGTAGGCCTGTTAGGAACAGCAAACCCTCCGAGGCCCTGACCTCTGGCTGCTCTGCAAGGAAGGATGGGAATATAGTGGCTTTACTACCTGTGTGTGTGTCTGTCCACCTGTTATCCACTCAAAGTGTCATCTCCTTTTCTTGACATCTTTCTCTGGATTTAAACTGCAGTACTCAGTCACTTTAATAAACCTTGTGGAAAAGCAGCGTCCATACTGAATGAAGAAAGCAGATTTTTGTAGATTGTGCATTTAACGCACATCCAACAAAGACTTTGCTCTTTTTTTGTGCAACAATCTGGCGTCTCTCAAACTTCATTCTTGCATTTCAAGTTGCTAATTGGACTGCAAACAATGTCCGCCGCACAGAAGAAGCTGTCTTGGCTCAGAAATTTGTCCATTATCCAGAAATCGGTTGGCTACAGCAGAAGCTCAGAAGCATTGGTCCTTACCCTCAGAGGCTTGTCAAGACAAGAGATGTTTGATCCCAAACACAACATGAACCTAAAGGTAAACAGAGTATATTACCCCATCGGTAATCCAGCTTTAATCAGATGACCTGCCATTACTGATGTGGAGACCCCTGCAGGCCTGTAGAAGGAATCTCACATTCATAAGAATTCTAAGTTAATACAAAAGTCCTGGACTAGTTCTGGTATCTGTGTTTGAGATTGCATTGGGTTGTACATTTTATTCAGAATTCATTACAGGTGAAAGTAACTTGACTGTAATGCCCGGTGGATTGGAGCAGCACTGGTAGTAATTTAGACTTTGTGCTGGACTGGTATTGGATGGCATCGCTCTTGATTTAACCGTTTTTTCCCCACCCTGAGATTTGGGTAATGGTTCGAGGCATTTCATGTGAAACTCTATAAATCTTCATGTGAATGCAGAATCTGTTGGCATGGAGGAGATTCTGGTTTCCGTTTGTAGTCTGACTAGAATTGGCCAATCACATATGAGCTGGCTTTGGTTGACAGTCTGATCAGGAAGACTTCAGTGTTTTTCATATACAGGCCTTTATTATAGACCTACAGATGTGGAGAGAGATGGGCTGCCACCTCGTGGTGCAGCAGTCATTCAGAGCCTTACCTGAACAGTCCGCACTCCACACTGAATACTGGCAGCCAAGCTGGACGCCTGGACTCCCGCTGGAGGTATTCCAGGTATACCCAACTCAGTAGGAACGGACCGGGACAGACCCAGAACTCAGTGGAGGGGCAACGTGGCTCATCTGGTATGGGAACACCTCGCAGTCCCCAGGAGGAGCTGGAATGTCGAGAGCAATGTCGGGAATGCCCTGCCACTGTGACCCGACCCTGGATAAGCAGATGGAGACAGGACTCTACAACATACGCCATAAACTATAAATATAATTATTAATTAGGTGAAAATATCCCCGACATTGAGTCCAATCCCGTCATCCTTTTCCAAAGTGTTTATGTCCCAGCCTGCCCTCTGTCTCTGTAGTGTTGTGCTGAGTACAGGATGTACTGCAGCAGTGTTGAGGTGTCAGCTCTCCTGCTGCCTTTATCTCTCCTTTTTCATCTTCCCATCCTTCCTTCCCTCCTTCGCCCTCTGATTTATCTAACATCCTCTTCTCGCTTGCTCGCTTCTCATCATCTCCTCCCGTTGTTCCTGCGCCTCCTCCTGCGCGCCAAGAGCTCACTCAAGAGACACACACGAGTAAATATGAACATGCATGTGCACACTCACATTTGCATAATTACTCTCCGTACGTCCATTACCCCGCTGCGAGGCTGAGAGTGTCGATTAGTGCTGCCGTTGATGAAGAGGTTTCCAATGTTCGCTAGACAAAAAACAAAAGAGGGAATGGTGCAGTGTTTCCTGTCAGTCCTTGTGAAGTGTGACGAGACGAACGTCGACAGCAAACACAGGATTTATGGTTAGAAAGATGATGATACAAGCGAGACGCTGGATGTTATTGTTGCAGCTGTCTTTAACCTTCAGCCGCACAGTGTTTGTTACCATTTGATCTCACCATTTATTACTGTTTGGTCTCATTAAAACCTCCTTTGTATCAGTGAGAATTTACCAAAGTATTTCAATTCATTTAGACAAAACCTGAAGGTGATCACCTTCATGAAGTTTGGTTCTATGACAGGGCTGGTAAATCAGACACTGAGCTCAGCCAAATCTAAATTTAGTGATAAATCCTTCCAGAAAACTCTCAAACATTTGTTCAGGCTCCAAAAATGTAATTTGGGACAAGATAAGTCTGTTTCTTAATATCGAGTTTATCTTTATCGGACGAGGAGGCGATGAGGAGCAGGTGCAGGAGCGTATGTTCATACATCCGTCTTGGCAGATTCTTATTTTGTCATCTTGATTATTCGTTTGACCGTCGTCTGAAGTGAAAGTTGGAAAAATGAATGTTTGGCAGTCATTCTCTAATAATGCTCATCCATGCTGCCAAAACATGAAGACAATATTAAAGAGTCGTGGGTGGATCATGAGCTTTGATTGTGCCAGAGTCTTTCTTCATCATAACCTCCATTTTAAGTCTCATTAATGATGATTTTTCTAATTTTCATACAGAAAAACTCCAAAAGTCTCCATAAGACCCCATGTTCAAATGTTCATCACCATCCTCCTCCTCCTCTTCCCGCTGCGCCTCCTCTCTCCTGCTCCTGGTTGTTATTGACATGGTAATCCTCTTGTCAACAACAATCGGCCGCCTGTGTTTGTAGAAACAGCAATAAGCTCGGTGTGTGTGCGTGTGTGTGTGTGTGTGTGTGTGTGTGTGTGTGTGTGTGTGTGTGTGTGTGTGTGTGTGTGTGTGTGTGTGTGTGTGTGTGTGTGTGTGTGTGTGTGCGTGTGGATTCATGCATTTGTGTTTCATTTCTGGGATTTGACTTTGCACTCATGTCTGTCTGTTTACACCGGAACATCTTATTTATTCAATTCAAGCTTTATTGTCACAACACAGGCAGAAATAATACTACACTCAAGAAGACATTAGTCAGAACCAGCAGGGTCCAGTCTAACAGTGAACACAGCAACAGAACCTCTGAACCGGCAGTGTCCAGTCTAACAGTGAACACAGCAACAGAACCTCTGAACCAGCAGTGTCCAGTCTAACAGTGAACACAGCAACAGATCCTCTGAACCGGCAGTGTCCAGTCTTACAGTGAACACAGTAACAGAACCTCTGAACCGGCAGTGTCCAGTCTAACAGTGAACACAGCAACAGAACCTCTGAACCGGCAGTGTCCAGTCTAACAGTGAACACAGCAACAGAACCTCTGAACCGGCAGTGTCCAGTCTAACAGTGAACACAGCAACAGAACCTCTGAACCAGCAGTGTCCAGTCTAACAGTGAACACAGCAACAGATCCTCTGAACCGGCAGTGTCCAGTCTTACAGTGAACACAGTAACAGAACCTCTGAACCGGCAGTGTCCAGTCTTACAGTGAACACAGTAACAGAACCTCTGAACCGGCAGTGTCCAGTCTAACAGTGAACACAGCAACAGAACCTCTGAACCAGCAGTGTCCAGTCTAACAGTGAACACAGCAACAGAACCTCTGAACCAGCAGTGTCCAGTCTAACAGTGAACACAGCAACAGATCCTCTGAACCGGCAGTGTCCAGTCTTACAGTGAACACAGTAACAGAACCTCTGAACCGGCAGTGTCCAGTCTAACAGTGAACACAGCAACAGAACCTCTGAACCGGCAGTGTCCAGTCTAACAGTGAACACAGCAACAGAACCTCTGAACCGGCAGTGTCCAGTCTAACAGTGAACACAGCAACAGAACCTCTGAACCAGCAGTGTCCAGTCTAACAGTGAACACAGCAACAGAACCTCTGAACCGGCAGTGTCCAGTCTAACAGTGAACACAGCAACAGAACCTCTGAACCAGCAGTGTCCAGTCTAACAGTGAACACAGCAACAGAACCTCTGAACCGGCAGCGTCCAGTCTAACAGTGAACACAGCAGCCTATCGAGGTGGTTTTCTTGCCGGGTTTGGGTCCTGGCATCCCGGGCTGAGTCAGTAATCTCTGGTTACTCTTTGACCAGAACAAACAGGTAAACATCACCTGTTCAGTGTTGTTGTGTTTGGTTCAGGAGATATGACACACACACACACACACACACACACACACACACACACACACACACACATTAGCATTAACCAGCAGAGAGCTGATTGGTGTTTCAAATGTCGGCTTCGTTTCCGCTGTGCCGTCTTCATTCATGGATTATGTAAAATTATTCAAGACTGACTCCAAAAGACACACACCACACACACACACACACACACACACACACACTCACAGACACACACACACACACACAGTGCTGTATAAACAGCGGTAACACTCAGATTTAACTTGTAAAATTATTTAAATTCACTCTACCGAACACGAAAGCTGATTGGATTGTGAGTTCATACATGCGCACACACACACAAGTGACATTCAGGAACATAATTAACACACACACACACACTCAGAATCACAATGCTGAAACATTCAAAAGTACACACATTCAGTATGTCAGTGTGTGTGTGTGTGTCACGTGACTCAGTTTCACACTAAGATCTGACTGATGACTTTGATTGTTTTTACCCTGCCGCGACACACACACACACACACACACACACACTCAGACACCCTGTTGTGTCACCTCAATCAATCCTTTCAGCCAAAACTGAGGGCAAACAGCAGAAATCTGCAGTTAGACACAGGTGTGTGTGTGTGTGTGTGTGTGTGTGTGTGTGTGTGTGTGTGTGTGTGTGTGTGTGTGTGTTAACCCCCGCTGTACGCCTGTACTTGTGTTTGATTGGGACGGTGACTGGCAGCAGTAATGGTGCACCAGTTTTGTCAGAAGATAAGCTGGGAATCTGTAATGGGGTGATGATGTCACCGTAGGGGTCCTGAAGCATGCTGGGAAACGGGAGCCTCTGTCTGCCTGAGCTGAAACTCGACTCGGTGTCGCTAACAGCCGAACATCAGCAAGGTCACCAACAGCAGCCAGCTGACATTACGGACGAGCCCAACAGCAGGACGCGCATTACGTCTGCAGAAGCTGCTGACTGCTGGGCCTGAAACCTGCTAACACTCCCCCTGTGCTCGGCTAACAACCTGAGCTAACAGCAGCTAACAGCAGCTACAGTTTATTCACAGTCTGTCAGGAAACTGTAAGCAGAGTTTATTCTCATCAGATGATGCTTGGGTCATATTTTCTGTGAAATTCAGCTCAGAGACAAAGATCAGCACAAAAACAATCATTAGCACTTTGAGACTCAGTTTTCTGTAACATGTCGGCACTAAACCTGAGTATTGATCGTCAGTATGGATCCCAATGGGTGAAAATATGTCTGCAGCTTGCATATTTCTGGAGGTTTAAAGCGTCTGTAATTGATATCAGCGAACTCTCAACATCTCTGGCTTTAAGTCGCTCTGATTGGGCCGGTGGCTGGCGGTGATAATGGTATTCCTGTTTGTTCAGGAGATGAGCTGTTCCCGGGGGAGCCTGGGAAATGCAAATGGTGTGATAATGTCACCAGAGGGGTCCCGGAGCATACTGAGATTACACTCCGTCATTAGAAATCCACCAAGATTACTTCCTCGCTGCTGAGAGGAATACTACTCATGATTGCTTTTCTTTCTGGGTCAAAGTGTGTTTTTACAAACTGCCTGTAAGTGATTTAAATCCACTGATTATATGATTATATATTTTATATCAGGTCTTTGTCCGTAAACCAGGAGGTGTTTCATCTTTAAGTCCACATGAAACGCGTCAGATTGATCGCAGTTTACAACAGACTGATGATCTACGACAAAGTCTTAAAGAAGCATTTGTTGAGGAGTTGATCGACTTTGATAGATTGTCGCAGCCCTAATTTCATACTATTTTCAATAAAGATGAAGAATTTCATAAAGTTTGCAAAGAAATCATCGCCTAAATAAATAAAGAGGTTCTTCACCCGGTTCTGACTCCTTGTAGAACCAGAGAACCTCCTGGAGAACCGTGCAGTAACCCAGCAGGTTTTGGAAAGCCCAGAGCGGTGGACATGTTCAGATTACTGACACTGTAAGTGCTGCAGCAGGATGTTAAAGGGTCAGTGCAGCATGAAATAAAATGGATTTTACAGACCAAAAACCTTTAAACTAAGCTGAGTAAATCTGATTGATGATCATCGTTACGTTTAAATATTAGCACAATAAATCGCAGTCAGGCGTTCCTGAAGAGCGTCCTGCATTATTTTAAATTCTTCCATCTCTGGAAATACAAACAGAAAATAAAAATGCAGGTCTCGGATGCTTTTTACAGCCGGCCATTATTCGCAGCTGCAATGCAGCGATCAAACAGCGAGCGAACACAATGAGCTTTCAGGACAAAAAGGCAGAAATCATTGATCTGGAGAAGTGCAACGTGCGTGATCAAAGCCTTATTAAACTGATTTTTATAAAACCCCTTTTTTTTATTTGACTTTGATCTTTGCAGTCTTTGAGACTGCTGAGCTGCGTTCACAGCGGGCAGAGCTGCCGGACACTGATTGATACTGGCTGCAGTGGCATTAATATGAATGACAGCGTTCAGACTTCCATCAAGGAAAAGAGCAGCGGCGATGGCGGACGTATGCACACTGGAAGGCAGAGCTCGGAGAAGAGCGTTCAGATATTAAAGTGTTTGAACACGCATCAATTAAAATGAACTCTAGACTTCATAAGAATCTGCAGTTATATAAAAATGAATAATTAAAAGTGAGTGCTGATATCGAGAATAACCGCACTGAGGCCGTACGTTACACATCACTCTGCTGTCCAGGTGTGCCAATATCAACGTTACGTAGAAGTAGTTGAGAAAACACATGAAATGGATTGTTAATAGTTAATTGTATCGTGTGGAGAACTCCTCCCTCCTCCACCAGGATGAAACCTCCACTGTTCCTACAGTGAGGAGGCATCACGAGGAAACTATGAATAATAAACCTGATCAGCCAGCGTCAGAAATCAATATGCCATGATTCAAACCAACGGCAGTCAATGTGTGTACAGTCTGTATGAAGGACTCAGATCTGGTGGACATGCATGATTCCTGAGCAGTTCTTCTGATAATCACGTCGGGGAGTTTTGAAGGTTGAAGCTGCTGATGGTTCAAATCTTTTGCCAGATTTGACTTATTTCAAAATTTAAGAGCCTCGATGCCAAAACAATTAAAACAGGAACACAGAAACAAGAACTGAGTTTGTTTTTTTGGATTCTTGGCAGACTTCAGAGTTTCGATTGGCGGTTGCCGGTCTTGTTCTCGTGTCGTCTCAGCGGGAAGCCGGAGGTTTGAAATAAGCTGAGTAATCAGAAACCTGAACAGAAGTTCAGGCCTCATGGAAAAACGCTGACTGCGAGCACAGACGTGTTTTCTTTTTTAATATACGAGCTCGGTTCCCACGCCACTCCGGAGCGATTCATCTGATTAGAAACGACTGCTGGGACGCCGGGATTTGGATTTGGACAGCATCAGTTTTTATGATGAAATTTCTCAATAATAATTGCAGCAACTTTAGGAAACAACAGCAAACAGAGGAGATGTGTCTTCTGATCACAGTTACAGCGTGAAGTTGTCAGCCTCCAAACGAGTGAAATGAAAATGACATTTCAATTTAAACGACATGAAGTCGAGCAGCGCTCTGTGCGTATGCATTAGCATGTCACTGCTGTGAATGACATTGATGGATGTTAATTGAAATGGCGACACTTCGCCGCCTGCTTTGACACACAAACATGCACAAATCAAATCAGGTCGTCAGTCGCAGACGTGTGACGTGTTCTGAGCGTCTTCGTCTAACGTTAAGCTCGCAGCAGACGCGGTAACGTTGAGGCTGCGGTCAGAACTTAGCGGCTGCTTAGTTACCGTGGAAATGATTGCTTTTGCCCGACTATGGCTTCAGATAAATCACCGGTTCTTTCAATCTATTATTAAAGCTGCTCGGTGGCCGACAGTCGATGATGTCTGTGAGCAGAGTGCTGCTGAAAATGAGTCGACAGCGCTCAGATTAAAGGGTTCTGCCTCACAAAGAGCTTCTGATGTCACGTATACGAGAAACTCTGCGGGTATCGATCGCAAGTGTGTTCCAGCAGCACTGCTACGAGCTAACATCAACGTCCAGACCAGCAGTGAGCAGGCTAACAGTGAACGCAGCGGCCGACCGAGGCGGTTTTCGTGCCGGGTTTGCCTCCATGATCTTACCTGGTGTTAGCAGTTAGCTACATTAGCAATAGCTCCAGACCAACTGTACCCTCAGTGTTAGCTGTTAAGATTTAGCTCTACTGCTGTTTAGCTGTTCACCGTTAAGACTCGATACAGGTGGCGTGTGTTTGCAGGTGAGCCGTCTGCTGCGAGTTTCTCTCGTCATGAGAAGAAGAGCGATGTTTTACTCTGCAGACATGATCGATTCACCGCAGCGATTCTGTTTGGACGACAGCAGAAGAAACCAGTTTTTACGGCGTGATAAATATGAAGTCCTTTCTGCTCGGCCTCCACCTCTCTTTGTTTCTCTGGTTTCAGCTCCGTGTAGCACTGAGGCCTCCCTTTTCCCTCAGCCTTGAGAGGCACACACACACACACATCGGTGTGTGTGTGTGTGTGTGCAGGTTTGTAAAGATGTAGGGCAACATCTCCACCAACTGGAGGAAACATGCAACTCCTGTCACATGAATGATCTTTTCCTCTTTCTCCTTCTCCCTCTGCACGAGCTGCAGCTTTGTTTGACCAGGATGTTCAAAATATTGAAGACAGCGAGGTCACACGGAGCTGCGTGTGTGTTCTGTAAACACCAGAGTACATGTGACGATGATTTAACGCTCCGTGCACAAAGGTGAACACGACCAGCCAATCTAAACAAAGATGGAGGTCAGCATCCTCATGTCCTCCTTCCTATCCTTGTCCTCCTTCCTATCCTTGTCCTCCTTCCTTATTTAGATATGCTATGTGCTAGCTTGTCTGCACTGATAAGTGTTGAAGATGGTTCAAAGCAGAGCAGGACAGGAGTGCTAAATGCTACTTAATGAGCTTAATGAGCTACAACAGGCATTAGTTACTGAACTAATGACTACCAAACTACTAGCCACATAACTTAGCATAGCATTTTTCTAAATGCTAGTTACAAGCAACATGCTATCAGTCATTAGCTAACCTGTTTCAACTGACAGCTAATGCAAAAAATGCTAGTCAACTAGCTAATTGTTTTACATGAATCCTTAGTTAGCTAGCATTTTCATAAATACTAGTTAATTAGCTAACTAATTTACGCTAATCATTAACTAACTGGTTACCAAACACTAGCCAAATGGCTAATTTAAATCATTCATTAGGTGGCTAGTTAGCTAGTGTACACTACACTACAGGACTGGGCGATAACTAGCTAGCTAATTTCCATCAATTTAAAGTTAGCTAGCATTTTACACATTACATTAGCTGATAAGCTAACATAAACAAGCTAACACATCCAAAGACAGGACAAAGTTAAATGGATGGGCTAACAATAGAAGCCGTGTTTGTTAGCGCTGACATTAGGAGCATGTTAGCATGCTATAGTTAGCATTTAGCCCAAAGCACCACAAGGTCGAGTGTGCCAGATTCAGGTGACTGTATTTACAGAATATAATATGTGTACCTGTGTTTACATCACCTGAACATAAAATGGAGTCAGTTATGTTGAACCGTGTTCCTGTCGTAGCCTCGAGCGCCGCTCACTTCAGCACAGACAGTGAAGGACGTCTGCTGACTGTGAGCTGGGTTAGACTCCATAACTGGGCGACGTTAACGGATTCTTTGCTCTCTTCTGTGGTCGTTTCCCAACAAATTAAATGGACGAGGACGGCGCTGAGCGTCAGTGTGATTCAGGCCCGCGGGTCATAAAACTCAATCACCGGGTAAATGAAACATGTCAACTTTCAATCATGCATTTCATTAACGTGTCACGTATGAACGTCACGCGACGCGTCTGACATGCCACGCGGATGTCAGTTCATCACACGTGTGTCGGGCGGAGACGCATTCAGGAAACGGAAAAATGGAAATGATGTTATTCAGAGTGACGGAGGAATAAACGATCTCACAGATGAAAAAGATGACGACGGAGGGGAAAGAGTTGGACTGATAGGGAGAGAGGGATGATGGGAGGATTGAGGCAGAAAGATAAGTGGAGGGACGGAGGGAAAGAGTGACACGACTGAAATGAGAGGTGCTTTTTTAGTCGAGGAGAGAGTGATGAAAGGACGGAGGACGAGGAGACGGAGACGTGAGCGCCGTCTGAAAAAGAGACGCTTGGCATTTTTCTCACGCTGAGCTGGTCTGACTGAACAAATTCAAACTGTTCTCAGAGCCGCAGTGAGCTTTAGAGAGGCCGCGTCACTGAAGATGACTGCTCAGACTCTGTTTACAGAGGTTAATATGAGACATTTCCTGTGTTTCCTGTTCCTGCTGCGGTCAAACCCAACGAGACACTCGGAAACACGGTCAAAGATGGTTTCTCTTTGTTAACTAAACCCGTAAAGTGCTCCGTCCTCCTCCATGATGGAGGTCTCCTTCCTCACCTCACCGCTCACCAATGAAACCTTTATTTTCCTGAACTCTTTGAGTCGTCTCATTCAAGTGACAAATGTGTGTTTCCAGTTGTCGCTCCGCGTCCTCGGCGCTCGCGTTCCCGTCATGTACCGACTCCTCAATTACCCATTGACATTTGAGCGTCGCCTCGGTTGGGTTTTGAATCCTCCCGATCGTTTTCCCGCTCAGCGAATTCATCTCATCCCATTACTTCCTCACACTGAGCTCGTATCCTGTTATGAGGACACGTGCGTCCTTCCTGTTCTGTATTCTGCGCCGCAGTCGAGGCTCATTTTGAATATTTCAGCACCGTAAATAAAAGAGCTCGTCTCTTTGCTGCTGTTATTTGCAATCGACCTTCCTCCGGTCGCTCGGTGTCTAACTCAGAGGAACTTTTTAGAGTCATGAATGAGTATCTGTGTGTTGGCATGCTTCCCTTTGCATATGTCGCTCCGGCTCGCCTGTGTTTTATGAATTCAGCGCTCCGCGGAGATGAGCGTGCGGACCGAGCGGAGGGAAATCAATATGGATGTAAATGTATTCCTTTATTGCTTTGGCTGGAAAAAAAAGTTGGTTTAAGTCTCATTTTTATGCACAAAAAACATCCATGAAATTTATGAAGTGAGACACAGAGCCAGGCTGAGGATAATTTGTGCTCTTTAATGTTCTCCTCAGATTGTGATCACGGCCGTGCAGCGAGCTTAACTGATGGTATAAGTACTGTTTACTTTCACTTCCTCAGGACGACTTACTCAGCAGCAGCTCTGCACCCACAAACTTTAATCTGCCGCCTCCCCGCTCGCCTCCCCCGTCCTCCCCCGTCCTCCCCTCCTTCATGAAGCATTTACTATCACACTTTGGGCTCCTTATGTCTGCAAAATAAATGTTGTAAAAGCAGAAAATGTCCTCGCGTTTTCTTTCTGCAGCTGTTATCTCGCTCGCTGCGTCACCGTGAGGAATGATCTTCATTTACAGAGTCCAGATGACTCATCTCCGTCAGCACCGTCCTGCAGCTAGCACAACTTCCTTCAACTCAACTCTGACCAAACAGAAGTTCTCATCGTGATCCGAGTGTCTAACCGCGGCACACCAAAGATCTTTGTTGTGAGGTGTTCCCATCACCTCCATCATTTGGTGTAAGGTGGTCATAAATCTCAGTCAAGCGTCTTCTTGACGTTCCAATAACGTTCTAGTGACGTTCAATCACGTGAACAGTGTCAACAACCAGCAGGAGCTCCACCTTCAGCACCTTCAGGCATCTGGCTAACCTGGTGGTGCACCAGGGAAATGAATGACCTTTGAGGTCTACAGGCTGAGGTGTACATGCTGAGGTCTACAAACTGAGGTCTACAGGCTGAGGTCTACATGCTGAGGTCTACAAACTGAGGTCTACAGGCTGAGGTCTACATGCTGAGGTCTACAAACTGAGGTCTACATGCTGAGGTCTACATGCTGAGGTCTACATGCTGAGGTCTACATGCTGAGGTCTACATGCTGAGGTCTACATACTGAGGTCTACAGGCTGAGGTCTACAGGCTGAGGTCTACATGCTGAGGTCTACAAACTGAGGTCTACATGCTGAGGTCTACATGCTGAGGTCTACAAACTGAGGTCTACATGCTGAGGTCTACATGCTGAGGTCTACATGCTGAGGTCTACATGCTGAGGTCTACAAACTGAGGTCTACATGCTGAGGTCTACAAACTGAGGTCTACATGCTGAGGTCTACATGCTGAGGTCTACATGCTGAGGTCTACATGCTGAGGTCTACATGCTGAGGTCTACAGGCTGAGGTCTACATGCTGAGGTCTACATGCTGAGGTCTACAGACTGAGGTCTACATGCTGAGGTCTACATGCTGAGGTCTACATGCTGAGGTCTACATGCTGAGGTCTACAAACTGAGGTCTACAGGCTGAGGTCTACATGCTGAGGTCTACAAACTGAGGTCTACAGGCTGAGGTCTACATGCTGAGGTCTACAAACTGAGGTCTACATGCTGAGGTCTACATGCTGAGGTCTACATGCTGAGGTCTACAGGCTGAGGTCTACAAGCTGAGGTCTACATGCTGAGGTCTACAGGCTGAGGTCTACATGCTGAGGTCTACATGCTGAGGTCTTCTAGTGGCCCAGAAATCTCGACTTGGTGACGGAGAGCTTGCAGTCGTGGTTCAGGACCTCGCGCGCTCTTCGTCCTGTGTCGTCTTTTTATTGTTTTCCTGTGAATGAATAAAGTTTCCTTCTGTCTTTGCAGGAAATCCAAATCTTTGAACGTGTCTCGTTTGACGTTTCCTTCTCTTCTTGTGTTGCAGCAGGAGAGCAGCCATGGACGCGGTCTCCTCGTCGGCGTGCCCTCTCCTCCTCCTCCTCCTCTCCGTCCTCCTGTCCTCCCTCCCCTCCTCCTCCTCCAACATGCTGTGTCCGAAGCGCTGCACCTGCCAGAACCTGCTGCCGTCCTACACTGTGCTGTGTGCCAAGACCGGCCTCCTCTTCGTCCCGCCCAACATCGACCGTCAGACGGCCGAGCTTCGCTTGATGGACAACTTCATCACGACGCTGAGGCACCGCGACTTCGCCAACATGTCCAGCCTGGTCAGTTGTACCTGTCTCTGCATTTTCCCTCTTCTTCAGCTTCTTACTCGCTTTAGACTGAACCAGCTGAACTGGAACGGCTCAGAATAAAAGCTGTTATGTCTCTTGCAGCGAGAGCTCGCAGGACTTATTCACAATACGCTGTTGTGTCCACCTGCAGTGTATTCTAACCCACATTTGTAAGCAGAAGGTAGACATCTGTTATGTGAGGGAGACACGAGGGGACGCCAAATTACGAGTAAATAACTGAGAATATTTTGTGAAGTGAGCTGAGCGTCACAGATGATGAATCACAGTCTGAAAGACGCTCGGAGCGCTCAAAGTAACGTAGAAGTGTTTTTTTTAGTGAACTTGAAGGCAACACGAGGAGATGTTTATTCCACACTGAGCGCGGAGAACACAGCGAACATCTGCTGCCTCCGACACAACATATTGGTCGAGGTGAAGTCAGTCGTATCTTACAAATTTCACCAATTAATTCCTCTGTAATCACGTAACGGAAAAATCCAAACATGATGTTTTAATCAGACGCTCGTCGCAGCAGGAGACTTCCTGTTTCCCGTCCGGCACGATCAGCAGCTCAGACGATCGCGGTTATCGCGGCGCTCCTTCAGGTTTACAGGTTGTTCCTCATCTTCACACCAAGTGTGTGTATACTCAGCGCTCAGCGGTGTATTCGACCCGCTCTGCTCTGATATTAATTACTAATATTATTAATGTGGGGCGGTTGTAGAGTTCAAAGGTCATCCTGTAACCTGACTGTCCGAATCTCGATGATCTCCAGGGTGGAGCTCGTCCGTGAACTCTCCCCGAGCGAGAGGACAAAAAGTGTAACTCTAAAAATGTTTCCGAAAGTGAAATATTACTCAGTTATTACATTTATTGAAGAAGTTTACCTCAGAGACCGCACACGCCTAAAACACGTTAAATAAAGTCCTGATCTTTGTGTTTGTGTCCACGTGCAGATCCACCTGACCCTGAGCAGAAACACCATCAGTCAGATCCGACCGTACGCCTTCGCCGACCTCCAGGATCTCCACGCGCTCCATCTGGACGCCAACCGCCTCACCACGCTGGACGACTCCCACTTCCAAGGCCTGGTGAACCTGAGGCACCTCATCCTGGCCAACAACCAGCTGCACAGCATATCGGAGGGAGCCTTTCAGGTACGAACACCTGAGCACCTTAAACAGGCACCACGCTGCAGTGAACATGGAGCCAGCTTCTCCTGACTCCTCATGACCTCTCCTTCACATCTGTCCTCATGACCTCGGGACATTTTTCATAGAGGTCAAGGAAAAGTGGTTAGGAAAGGACTTAGGAGGTATTTCTTTGACGGTTAGTCTGTTTTGTGGAGAAGTTCATCTCTTAATATGAAGACATCTGACCATGATGGTCAGCCTCAGGCTCATCAGCTGTGAATTATGATTTCAATTTAAAACTAATCTTTGTGCTGCTACAAATCCAGTTTGGCTTTGCCGGTATGCAACATGAAAATAGTATTTAATTAATGTCCATATAAATATACAGTGTGTGTGTGTGTGTGTGTGTGTGTGTGTGTGCTATTTTAAATTGGACACACTTGGACGTCGGCTGCCAGCAGACCTGATGATTCACCAGCTGAGCGCACGCAGGCTGTCGTGAGAAAAGTTCTTCAAAGTCATTTAAAGCTCTTCGGCCGGCTGCAGGTCGAGTGCTGCGTGAACGCCGCGTCACGTCTCTGGATCAGACTCTGAAGTTCGTCCCCCCGTCTCAGCTGGACGCCTTTTTAATAACCCGGCCCTGAAATAAACGGTTTCCCTCCTTTTTTATTTCATTAAGCGACGCTGTCCTCTCTCGGCTCATTTAAGCGTCCCCTCAGGACCGGCCGTCAGACCTCTGCAGGACCTTCAGTGAAGCCACGTGAACTCTGGACCTGCTAATGGACTGGACCTCCTGAACTTCAGCCTGAACGTCACTCCTCTGTCTTCCTCTCACTCAGCTGAGATTTGCATTATATGAGTGTTATTTCTCTAACAGGCTCAGGATCAGAGCTAACCTCTGAATCTCAGCGCGCTCCGCTCTGCGACCCGTCTGTGTCGCGTCCACGTGAGCTCTCACATAATGAGGAGCTTCACGAGTTCTCTGACACGAAGATGAACAACATCTGCACAGCGTCCAATGGCAAGTCCAAACAAAGCGGTGATCCACTTCCTGTCTGAGACATCAGAGACATTTGAAGACGCTCTGAAGATCTTGAGGACAGAGCTGGACGTCTCACACTCAGACATGGAAACGTGTTAACGGGGGTGAGTCTCTGAATCTTTGCTGTGGATCTGCAAACGGGTCGACCAGACTTCATCAGACGGATCCAAACGAGGACAGCTGCAGCAGCGTGACAGACGTCTGTCTGCTGGAGAGCGTTCCATCAGAAAACACTCGAGTCGTTCCAACGGCGCTGACAAACAACCCGTTTTGTCATCTGGACTGTTGGAGAACCCGAGTCCAGATCCAGATGCTTCGTAAACAGGCCCGAGTCACATTCAGCTTGGTGACGCTCACGCTGTCCTGATTGTCTGAATTATGAGAGCAATTACAGCGAGGACAACAACACTTGAGCTGATCATCAGGCTGTTATCGCTCTCGCCCCCTCTCCATCGCCTCTTTGTGTTTCTTGCTCATTGTATTGTTCGACTGTGTTCTGATTATGAGAGCTGTATGGAGGCAGTTAGAGGAAACAACATGCTTTGAGTGCACAGTATTGACCGTGTTATTGATCTGCATTCCTCTCTTCTTCCTCTCCCTTTGTCTCCGTCCATCCGTCCTCCTCTTGTCTTCCTGCAGGACTTCCTGGAGACTCTGGAGGACTTGGATTTGAGCTACAACAACTTGGTGGACATTCCCTGGGAGACCATCGCCCAGCTGGTCAGCGTCAACACGCTCAGCCTCGACCACAACCTCATCGAGAGCGTCCCCGAGGGAATCTTCTCCAACCTGCACAAGCTGGCCAGGTCAGGATGCACGAAGGTCACCGAGTAACACGAGAACTTTCATTTATGAAGCTTTCACATCAGCTTTCACATCAGCTGCCTCATGAACTGAACTGAAAGCCAATGACTGTTAAGATTTAAATTATAGAAGCAGCTGAATATGTTTTATATTTAACAGCAGCAGTGATCGAGCGACTGTTTAAAGCAGCAAGAGACTCATAAAACCAATTAAACTTAAAATTAGCAGCCAAACAACCAAAAATTACAAATTAATTACAAAGAAAAGACCTACACTGCAGCAGGCCACCATGGGGCGACGAGCAGAGCATAGACTGTCTAAAACATGGACATAGTCTCTGTGACGTCCCCGCAGACTGTCTAAAACATGGACATAGTCTCTGTGACGTCCCCGCAGACTGTCTAAAACCTGGACGTAGTCTCTGTGACGTCCCCGCGACTGTCTAAAACCTGGACGTAGTCTCTGTGACGTCCCCGCAGACTGTCTAAAACCTGGACGTAGTCTCTGTGACGTCCCCGCAGACTGTCTAAAACCTGGACGTAGTCTCTGTGACGTCCCCGCAGACTGTCTAAAACCTGGACGTAGTCTCTGTGACGTCCCCGCAGACTGTCTAAAACCTGGACGTAGTCTCTGTGACGTCCCCACAGACTGTCTAAAACCTGGACGTAAGTCTCTGTGATGTTCCCGCAGACTGTCTAAAACCTGGACGTAGTCTCTGTGACGTCCCCCGCAGACTGTCTAAAACCTGGACGGTAGTCTCTGTGACGTCCCAGCAGACTGTCTAAAACCTGGACGTAGTCTCTGAGACGTCCCGCAGACTGTCTAAAACCTGGACGTAGTCTCTGTGACGTCCACCGCAGACTGTCTAAACCTGGGAGGTAGTCTCTGAGACGTCCCCCGCAGACTGTCTAAAAACCTGGACGTAGTCTCTGTGACGTCCCCGCAGACTGTCTAAACCTGAGGTAGGTAGTCTCAGTGACGTCCCCACAGACTGTCTAAAACCTGGACGTAGTCTCTGTGACGTCCCCGCAGACTGTCTAAAACCTGGAGGTAGTCTCCGTGACGTCCCCACAGACTGTCTAAAACTGGAGTAGTCCTCTGTGAGTCCCCCGCAGACTGTCTAAAACCTGGAGGTAGTCTCCGTGACGTCCCCACAGACTGTCTAAAACCTGGACGTAGTCTCTGTGACGTCCCCGCAGACTGTCTAAAACCTGGACGTAGTCTCTGAGACTGCAGACGTTTTGTTCTGACCGAGGCGTCGGCAGAATGAAACACTTCCAGATCATGTTTTGTCGAGCAGCATCCGTCTTCCCTGATGAGCTGCTTTTTCATTCAGCTGGTTTTCAGACCAATTACACACAAAACTTCAGCTGCAGGCGGTTCAGGCGATACAACGCGGAGCAAATCCCTCCATGTCAGACCTCGCTTTAATGGAATCTGAGCGTTTGATGCACACTTGGCTTTGCAGGAAAACACCCATCAGAACCAGGTCTGCGTGCAGCTCCACCGGAGCAGCTGGGGGTTCAGGATCTCGCCCCAGGGCACGTCAGCAGTAGATGTTGGAAAGTGTTAGAGCTCCTGTGCCGGCCTCAGACAGCTCCACGTCTTTGCTGTGCTCAGAGAAGTTTCAGATGGGGTCTGTTTACTTCCTGTGGACTGTACAGGAGCGTCACCTTCACCTCCAACCTTCATCATCTTAATGTCATTTTGGTGTGTTTATAAAAACCCATTCAGAGTAACCGGGTTGACTTCCTGTCCAGCGACCAGCAGTGGTTCAGACAAACATCATGCTTCATGCTTTTCTCCCTGGAGACAGGAAACTTCTGCAGCAGCTCTGAATGTGTCCGTGTGCACAGGTGAGCGCTCACTGACAGATTAATCCAGCGCGAGGCCGCTGCCCATGAAACAACATTATTGAAGTGTGTAGCAGCACGCTGGCTGCATGAAGCAGCTATTAACTTCTCGTTAAGTCATCGCTGTTGTCGAATATTTCCGGGGGAGTGGAAAAACCGACATTATGACCGTCAGGTCTGATGTTTTGGTGAGCAGATTACTGCTCAGTTCACAGAGACGCTGCAGCGGTCTGAGATCGTGACTGTGTCCCAGTGTTGGACAGACGTGGTTAAAGATCAGGTTTGACCTCACGGGGACTTTAAAGTGGATCCACGTTCTGTTTCCTCTCCTTCGTTCATTCCTTCACACACACACACACACACACAGAGAGTGCTGTTAGCGTCGCTGTGGAATAATTGAAAGTGAAGAAATTGATCCACTTTTATGTGACTGAGTTTCACCGTCGTGCTTCGGCTGCAGGCGGAGAGAGAGAGATCGTTCTTTACAGGAACTTTTCACTTCAAAAAGTGAAATGGTGGAAACAGTTTTCAGATTTATTCACCTTCAGAAGACGTTTATGATTCTTTCAGCTCCGATCTAATAAAGGATGGAGGAGGGAGGGAGAACATCCACCCTCACCTACACCTGTGTAAGTCGAGTCTCATCCATCTCCTGTGTCTCTTTCTGTCACCAGACTGGACATGACGTCCAACAAGCTGAAGAAGATCCCTCCGGACCCGCTGTTCCTGCGGATCCCGGTGTACGCTAAGATGAAGGGTTCTCCTCTCACGGCGCTGGTGTTGAGTTTTGGCGGGAACCCTCTTCACTGTAACTGCGAGCTGGTCTGGCTCCGACGACTGACCCGAGAGGACGACCTGGAGACCTGCGCTTCACCCAAAGACCTGGCTGGGAAATACTTCTGGACCATTCGAGAGGTTTGTGAAAGATGCTGCAGATGAAGCAGCAAATCATTTTCTATTATTCATCATCAGAACAAGCCGTGTGTCGAGTTTTTGGTCTGATTCTCTGAGTTGTAAACAGTTTCCAGGTCATCTTAAGTTTCTCACAGCTGCCCGTTAATCTCGTTACCTTTGTGGGAATAATAACACAAATATTATACTTGCCGGAGGTCGTTAGCTTTCTAATACAAATATCCACATAAAAGTTCCATGACGTACGCACAGCGGATCACAGGAACGACTTTCTGTGTGTTCGCTGTGATAATCCACTGAAGCTTAACTTTACTTCTCAAGGACGCTCGAGCAGATGGTCGATGTCACAGAGGAGTTAACCTGAAAGTGTGAGTCATGGAGGGTGACCTGCAGAAACTGCAGAAGAACCGTGACGTTTCATTATCTATTAAATTATGCCTTAAAAAAGAGGTGACGATAAAACCTCTGTCTTTACTCACGTGGATTTATTTATTGGTGAGTCTCACAGAGGAACTTTAAATCTGCTCCTGGTTGTTGAAGTTTTGTTCCTGGTCGTGTTTTATGGGTAAAATTCTCCTTCGTCTGTGTTTCCCTTGTAAATGAGTCCAAACGACGCTGAGCTTCATCGTAATGCCGAAACTTTGGCCGGTCTGTCCGCAAGGCAACAACAGCTACAGGTTCATCACTTTATTTTCAGAATAAGACAAACATGGAATATAATATTCACACTTGTATAATCACCTTAAAATAAGAATCTTTTTGTTATGACGCCATCTTGTTTCTACGGTAGCCCAGAGCGGACAAACCAAACGACGGCCCGTAAAGTGTTTGTCCTTTACACTAGCATGACGATTGCTATGCAGCAATTAGTCACCAGATGTAACTAAACTCTACACACACACACACACACACACACACACACACACACACACACACACACACACACACACACACACACACACACACACACACACACACTGCACCTTTAACTTTGCAGATCATCAGTTTCCGGGTTGCGTCATTTTGGTTTGATGGTTTTAAAACTCAGTCCGTGTCTGAAGTCTTTTTCTCATCTTGACTTTCCAGTAAAATCAGAAATGTTGAATATTATCAGATTCCAGAGATGTTCAATCACTTAGGAGCGCCGTCTTCAGGACCATCGGGTAGCAGGCGAGGCTGCTCGGCTCCTTCATGAAATCTTACCTGAGGAAACATTCCCTCTTCTTCACGTTTACTTCGTGGATGTTTTCATATTGTTGATGTTGATGATCCGTCTCATAGAAGCCAGTTACCACCAACACGTTACAGCTCGGGCCGTCTGCAGATGGATGGTGTGAGACTAAAGGTCAACCTGCTGGGGAAATGCTGCTGATGCTTGGATTGGATTGAAGATGAGGAGGATCGTATGGAGAGGTTTCACCTCACCTGGAGGGCCGACCCCTCCGGGCTGTCTGAGAGCTGCAGCGATAAGCGGCGGTGCGCCTCGAGATAAAGATGGGATTAATTGGCATCATCTCAGAGACGATGATGTTCAGACCTTTGCCTCACCTCGAGTAATAGTCTCATGGACCCCCCCTTCAGTGAGGCTCACTATAAGAGGATTAGCCTTGTAAAGAGGTCGATTCAGAGACCTCCGTGTCACCAAAGTGTCTGGGCATATTAATACTCAGAGACTTAATAGCCTCTTTCCTGCTGCAAGGACGAGTGAGGCTCCACGGCATCCATCAGAGGTCAGGCGTTAGCCATTAGCCGCCAAGGGAATCCCTGCTTTGAAATCGATGAACGTCGCTCGCCGCCGCGTGCTTCAGGTCCGACAGGAAATCAACGCCGACGGGACAAAAAGTGGACGCCGGCTGGAGTTTGAGGGCTGTCAGGACAAACCAGATATTTAAGACTGAATGAGCATTCATGCACTTTTTCACCGCGACGCTCGACTTCTCAGACTTTCACACTTGGCTCACGCCGGGAAAGCAGCCGGTTCAATCACAGGCTTTTTACTCTGAGCTTCACGGGAGCAATTGAGGGTTAGAGCGTAATGCAAGGCTGAAAGGCACCAGTGCTTTATTTGAAGCTACATCCCCAACGGTCATCAGGTCAGCAATCATCTCTGCTGGTAACAAGACCCGAGAAGGACCCAGAAAAAGGCTTGGAGTGGTAGCAATGATTAGTAAGCCCTGGTAAGCCTCCGCTGGCCCAGCTGTAATACTTTACCAGGGTTTTGGCTCGCTTTATACCAGCTCAGGTGTCAATGGCTGAAAGAACTCTGAGATCATTTCATCTTCGAAGGACTGAGCTCCTTCTGAGTCCAGACGCTGATTATCCGTCATTGTTCTGTCCAACAGGAGGAGTTTGTTTGCGAGCCTCCGATGATAACTCGTCACACCTCCAAGATGTTCGTGATGGAGGGTCAGGAGGTCAGCCTGCGCTGCAAGTCCATCGGAGATCCAGAGCCTTCAACTCATTGGGTCAGTCCTGACGGAAAACTCATCGGCCAACACGTCCAGAACCGTCTGCTACGAGAACGGATCGCTGGACATCCTCAATGGCCTCGGTCAAGGTACAGATCATTTTCAAAGAACAAGTGTCTGTTGATTTAAAGTGAGTATAAATGTTGTCTTATCTTCTGTTCCTGTTCCAGGATTCTGGGAAAGTTCACGTGCATCGCGTCGAACGCTGCCGGCGAGGCGACGGCTCCTGTCGAGTTAGTCGTCAACCCTTCGCCACACTTTGACCCGAAGCTGGACCCCGACCCGGGGCCCTCGGACATCCCCACATCCATCAAGTCCAACGTCAGCGGAGGTCAAGGCCCGCTCCGACCAACAGAGGGTCAGCGTGTCGGACCTAACGTCCAGTTCTGCTACCATCAGATGGCCTCCGCAGAACCACATACCGGGAGTCCGCATGTACCAGATCCAGTACAACAGCTCTACAGACGACATACTCATATACAGGTAAGACAGAGGATCGGGTTCTATAGATACCTGCACCTATGACACCTTAAAAACAGGCTGTAAACATGTTTGAACATGGGGACTTATGGAGACTGACTCACTTCTGGAGCCAGCCTCAGGTGGACGTTAGAGGAACTGCAGTTTGTGGGACTTCCTGTGTCGGCTCCAGTTCACAGTGAATCTTTATTTAGCGGCTTCACTGCGGCTGATTGTTTCTGTCCTCGGGCTGGTTTGTTGATGTTCATGAACATACATGTTTATGTGTTTGTGTAAATCTTACACAGTAATAAGAAGCAGTGGAAGAGTGTGTGCGCTCCGGTCACATGTCGTCCGTGTGGGTAGTTATCACCAAGGTCTTCCTCGCTGGCGTAGGAGGCTGCATCAGGCTTTTTTGGAAGTGAACTGCTGCTGATACAAGCAGCGATCTGCCTCCAGGCAACAGATCTCACATCAGCTCAGGTCTTAAACACTCTCAACTTTTATGGAAAATGCAGGAATTATGTTATTATCATTCATCTTTCAGAGCTTCATCAGTTTGCTTTTGTGGACGGATCCTGCCTCCTCCTGCACTCGCTGGTGTTACTCTTAGCTGCGGACCCTCAGGAAGGTTCAGACAGGTGGAGACATAAAAATAGAAAAGTGATAACAGAAGATAAACGTTGATTAATCCAGCTGGGAAATCAGTCTCAGCTACAAAAAGGAAAAGTACTGAGCCCGAAGCAGACTGCGAAGTAAACGGCAAAAATATGAACATTAAGAGGGAGAGTGGGACAGATCATTAAGATTAATCCATCCATTCTCCAGAACCGCTTATCGTTATCCGGGTCGGAGAGGCGGGCTACACCTGGATGAGTCATTAAGATTAATGTGAGCCGATAATTTCTGACTATGACTACGCAGAAATCTGCCGTCCAAAGAGGAAAACAACCACAGAGTTTACAGACACTGATGATTAAACATATTATTCATACTAATAACATATTATTATTATTATTAGTGTTACATTTACTTACACTCTTTACAGTAGTTTTCTGTAAATTTGTGTACAGAATTCAGACGTTAACTTTAAATTAACAACAAGCTCTTATTTTAAGTGTTATGACAATAATGACAAATTCCAGGTATTCTTTGTTTATGTGCAGAAAACATATAAACAGAAATATATTTTTTAATTACATACAAATTCATGTAAAATGACAATAATTACCTGTAATTTCATAAGTGGCTCATTATACAAAAGTAAGTTTTGAACATTGTATCAGCATAGTTACAGTTTTTTATACAAAACTATAAAATTCTACCAAATTGTATCAAATTTGGAAATTAACAGCCTGTAAAATGATTCAAATTATTATATAATATAATAATAATATATAATAATTATTAATTTTCACGGTTTGAGAAAACTGACTTTTACTGTGAGTCCAGAGATTTTGCAAAACACTGCAGGTGAACATGGTCAGAACTTAAACTCCATGATCAGGTGATGACTTACATTAAGAATAGAGTATTAAGAATTACGACGGTTATTTTTTGTATTGCTCAAATATGCAAATGAGGCATTATCTCATGCTGACTGCAGTGAAGTCAGTCTGGTCCACATGTCGGACGAGCTGAAGGAATCAGACGCCTTTGCACATCTTAATCAGCTGATGTGGATTTCAGAGCATGTTTCAGGCTCAAGCTGCCAAGTGGCTGAGCGTGGACTCTCTATCAGCCCACGACACCCAGCGACCACTGGATGGTCCCACCAGCCACTTAGCCAGCTCTGTAACCTAGCAACGTCATTCAGACTGTATAATTGAGTGCCATTACGGAGCGTTTGGAGGGCCGACAAATGACAGTTTGAAATGTGTCCACGGCCTCGATTCTCATTTCAACCAAAAACCGAAGGCGCTCGAGTGACCATTTTCTTACCTTCAATTGGAGGGAGCACGTGGTCGAGTGCAGAGCGAGCAGATGATTTCAGAGCGAAGGCTGGAGGTGGAGCCAGCTCATCGTTCCCCCGGTTTAACTGACAAAGACCTCGAGCTGCTGTAATTATGACTCCTGTCCATCAAAGCTGGAAACCAGTTTGACGCTGAGCCACAAACCGACGTTTGACTGTCGGCTTTTGTGCAGCGCGAGCAGTAGTCTGGACGTTGGACCGGCTGCTGTGCTTCAGAGGGAGCTGATCTACGTTCAGCCCTCAGCTCTGGTCACGAGATCGCACACACAGACACAAGCCTCCTCCGTCGGGCGTCCCTGCTCAGCCTTAGAGAAATGAGGCGGTGTAGGTGGCTCGCCTTCCTCTGCGCACATCCAGCTATCAGGAAACTGAACTGGAGGGACGATGCAGCCCATCTGCTGTGGCCGTGCCTCATGCATGCATACAAGCTGCTGCCACGTGACGAACAGCTTCTCACAGACAGAGATGAGTTTGTGTCTGTACAGACAGAGATGGAGCTCTCCAGGTCCGCTGTGTCCGCTGAGTATTTACTGCAGGTACTGTCGACGGCTGCCTCTCTTCTTCTGACGTGCACTCTGCTGAGGCAGCCCGAGGCCACAGAGATGCAGCTTTCTTGTGTTTCAAAGGTCAAAGATTTGATTCTCTGGCTGGGGAAATGTGGAAAATGTGGAAGTGAAACAAAATCGCTTGCTCTGCTTTTATACCTGCTGCTGTTTGTTCCCTCCGGCTCGCCGTTCTTCAGCCCTGAGCTGCTGCAGTGCGGCCGACGGCGCTCAGCTCATCAGACTCACGACATGACAGGTTATCGTTACCACGACCAAACTTTCTGACTTCTTGTCGGATGGTTTTGTGTTTTGGTGTGAAGCCCGTTGCTACATCGGGACATTGAGGTCCAGAATCTGAAGCACCAACCTTCTCACCGTGATTCTTGAATTCTCCAATCAAATGAATTTCATTGTGAGCAGGCAGTCCACTTCCTGTCCTCCGTTAGAATCCAGGACTTCAAGTGAAAGCACCTTTTTAGCTCGCAGGGTCAGTACTTATACTTTTGACTTCAAGTGCAACACATTTTACAACACGAGTGCAGCTCCGGCAGAGTTATTGGCCTCTCCGTCCACTCCGCCCGCGTTTGTTTTGTATCTTTAACAGTAGTCAGAAATGAGTGTGATGACTACCTTCCCAGTGTGGCTGATATCTTAACAATGTGGATGACTGAGAATCTTCAGACTGATGGCATCATGAACAGACCTGTCTGCACAGCTTGTGGATCTCTCTGCACTCTTAAACTGACAGTCAGCGTCCGCGATAAGTCGACAGCTAACAACAAACGTTTTGTAACCTGCTCTATCAGCAGCAGCATTCAGAGCTGCACACCTGTGATAAAAATACCTGCTCTGTTGAGTTTCGTCTCTCGCGGCACGTTTTTCCGAGCTCTCATTAAAACCTGATTCCAGTCTGGACGTGGTCAGCTTCCCCACCAAACTGTTCGTGGCCTCTCTAACCTTTATCTTCATCAGGGGAAAGTGGAGCTGCAGTTATCCACCGGCCTGTCTCATACTGCTGAGCTGCATTAACTGTGTGAGCCGAGCCGCTGCAGTGGAGCGGCGGCGCTGGTGGTTCGTTGGGATGTTGGAGGAAGCAGGAAGCTCCCTGTAGGCTGCTGCTGCCTGATCATAATGGCAGGACAAATGGCCAATGAAAGTTTTAGAAGTTCAGCGACCATCATCACAGTTATCAGTGCTGCCCGCGCTGCAGGGAGCTCGACTGAACAAATCATGCATTACAGATCAAACAGATGTTTAAATTTCAACGTTTTTTCAGTTTGCTCGAGCTGAAAAAGCAAAGTATGCTTCATGAGATGGTCACCTCCATGGATCTTCAAGGAGTTCCCACACACGCTGAGAACCTTCCATTCCAATACGCCACAATCCTTCCACACTTCAGTCATGATCCAGTCCCAAATCCCAAATCCCATCCTGGTCCTGTCCTAAATCCCATTGCAATCCTTCCCCAGTCCTGATCCTGAATCTCGCATCTCAACATCAGCTGTTCGGAGGAGAGCGCCTGAATCCTTCATGGTCAAAGAAACCAACAAGAAGAAGGAATGGACATTCAGTGGAAACCTGGACATCATATTGTATCTACGTGTGCTGCCAACGAGAGCAAAGACCTCAAACAACCTTCGAGGAGCAACCAGAGGAAGTTTATCTGCAAAATTTAATTCATCATCTTCAACCAAAAAAATATTTCTCGTCCTTTTAGATTAAAAAGTCTCAGTCTGCTATAAAAAATGCAACAGTGGGAAAACAAAGGCAATTAAAACTAAGCTGAACAAATTACAGTGAGGTCAGAGAATGACTCCAGTTTATACTGTAGCTGCTCTCCCTCCGTTAGATCCTCAAATGAAATGTCTTCTGTTTGCAAATCGTCTCGTAATGACGTACGGAGGAGCAACACAACACAAACACTTTACATGCCAGCGGGGCCAGCGTCGTGCCAGAACAGGAGCTGCAGAGTAATATCAGCTGCTGCTGGTGAAGAGAAGTTGTCGACTCGATCGTTCCGTTCAGCAGCAATGTAATCAGAGTAAATACTCGAGTACAGCTGGACACAGTTGTAGCAGTTGTATGTGTGAAAGGAAAGGATGGAGGATCCTCCACCTGTGCTCAGGTTTTCAGTTCATCGTGCTGCGCTGGCAGAAAAGTGGAGATAACAGATCGACATTTCCTCGTCTCTCTCGGTGGAGGTGGAGGAGGCACCAGAGAGGAGGTGGAGGAGGAAGGTTGTATTTTTTTAATACCCCCCTCCTTCTTCTCCATTCTGCCCCGGGGCAAGAATAACCCGACCAACTTTATCCTTCGCTCTCTCTTTCACACACTCTGAGGATTATGGGTCCATGGAGAGATCAGCCTCTGTCAGCAGCAGGAAATGAATCTATTGATTCTCCCTCCTTTAATATTCTCTTCTTCACCTCTTTCTCTTTCTGCCCCGCACCAGGAAAGTGTGTGTCTGCATGAAAGGTTTATAAAGCTCACAGCGGAGTGTGTGAATGTGTGTGTGTGCCGGCTTTCTAATTACCATCCCGGCCGGCTCTCGAAGGAGAGATTAAAGAATGGTGAACGAGAAAGAGGTGATGATGGAGGAGGGTGAGATGTTTCCTTGACTCAGCTGATACAGAGAAGGGTGGATGCCGGTGAGGAAGAAGAGGGAAGTGACAGCTGATCATATTCTGCTGAGATGATGAAGCATCGGCTTTCCTCTCCTGCTACACCTCCCCTTCCTCCGTCACAGAGCACAGACCCTTTTAGAAAGTCATTGTAATGTCATCCTCCTCCTCCTCCTCTCTTCCCTCGCTCCATCCTCCTCCTCCTCCTCCTCCTCCTCTCTTCCCTCGCTCCATCCTCCTCCTCCTCCTCTCTTCCCTCGCTCCATCCTCCTCCTCCTCCTCCTCCTCCTCCTCCTCTCTTCCCTCGCTCCATCCTCCTCCTCCTCCTCCTCCTCTCTTCCCTCGCTCCATCCTCCTCCTCCTCCTCCTCCTCTCTTCCCTCGCTCCATCCTCCTCCTCCTCCTCCTCCTCCTCTCTTCCCTCGCTCCATCCTCCTCCTCCTCCTCCTCCTCCTCTCTTCCCTCGCTCCATCCTCCTCCTCCTCCTCTCTTCCCTCGCTCCATCCTCCTCCTCCTCCTCTCTTCCCTCGCTCCATCCTCCTCCTCCTCCTCCTCCTCCTCTCTTCCCTCGCTCCATCCTCCTCCTCCTCCTCTCCTCCCTCGCTCCATCCTCCTCCTCCTCCTCCTCCTCTCTTCCCTCGCTCCATCCTCCGCCCTCCTCCCCCATCAGCCAAATGTCATTTTGTCCCGCCGGGTCTCCGGTTAGAAAACATGGCGTGCAGGAGATGACAGCCGGGCTTTTAAAGGCTCAGATCAAATCAAAGGCTTTTCTGTCCCGCTCAGACTCGGAGTCTCAGACAGCAGGAGGTCAAACCGTGCATCGGCTTTGTTTCTGAGAAAAGTTCAAACCAAGTGAGGATTTCTTCACATCAGCAAAAAGACGGCAGGCAGTCATCCCGACAGTTTATGATCAAACAGAAACTTCACATGAAGACAAAAACTGCAGTTCCTCAAACGTCCACTTGAGGCCGGTTCCAGAAGAAACAGCCTCAGGTGTATTTTACACAGTTTATCTTGTTGTTGCGTCACCTACTGTGCAATAAATTAAAAATAAATTGCACATTCACAAATGTAATTATTCAAATCTGTATTTTTGGGTTGTTGTACGGGCATGAATGGAGACGCCTGTTAAATCTAACTTATTCTGAAGAAGCAGCAAAGAGACGTCTGATGACGTCTCATTGTTCAAAGCATGGGAACAAAGAACTTCCAACTATAATGTAACGAGCTAAAGAACTCGAACCCGGCGTATCTTCACCGTCACGCTGCCGTAAATCAGCTTTCATTCCGTGTTCTTGATCGTGTTGGAGGTGAAGTAGTGTAAAGAAACACCACCACTGGTAGGTGGAGGTCGCTGACTGCTAACTAGCTAATAACAGCAGTAGCAGCAGGAAGTGATTATCTTAAAGAGAAAGTGTCCGTGTTGCAACAATCCCCTGAATACTCGACGTGACTAGCCCAATAATGAAAAATTGCTCGGCTAAGACTCTTCTCAGTCTTTAGCTCCAGAATAAAGACATTTATACTTCGATCGCAGGTATTAAAGTAAGTCAAAGAACATATGAACCCTCTTGTGACCGTCCTGTGGCGCCACCATCAGACCAAACATCACATCTACAGTCTCTTCTCGTTGACTTCAGTCAGCACAGCGAGCAGAATTAGCATCTCTCTGTGTTTTGCTTTCCAAGTCCTTCACAGAGAGGAGCGGTATCTATATATATCGGACACCATTATCTCCTGACCTCAGACGCTGTTCCTGAACACACCCGT
The DNA here is from genome assembly GCA_014281875.1 of Nibea albiflora. Taxonomy (NCBI): domain Eukaryota; kingdom Metazoa; phylum Chordata; class Actinopteri; family Sciaenidae; genus Nibea; species Nibea albiflora. Next base: position 26,525,817 of record CM024794.1, read on the forward strand.
CCCTGCATGTGTGTGTAATAAGTTTCCACAAAAACCCAACCTGAGGCCACGCTGACCTTTTCCTGCTAATGATGCCCACTCTCCTCTCCTCGCCATCTGGCTTTCTTTCTTTCTTTTTTTACCTCTCTCGCCGTCTGACTCATTTTCTCTGCATTTCATGAGTCTAAATCTGTTTCCATCCCAATCTTGAGTCTATTTAAACGTTAAAAATCTGAGAACAGGAACGCCTCCAAAGGGAGGCATCCTGATCCACCTCAGCTTGGCTCTGAGCTGCTTCCAGACGTCCGAGCTGGTCCCAGTCTTGGTTCAGGTCTTACGTTGAATAGTCTTTTAGGGGTTAGGACGACGCCTCTTTTGCAGCTTTGCATCTTTCTGGCATTTTATATTTTCTTATGACTCTGCATAAAAGTCTGAATATTTTATACTTCCTTTCAGCGCTGATCAGTGTCACCCTGAGGCCAGACAATCCTGTTTCCCCTCAGAGGGCCCCGTCAGCATCTTTATTGAGACCAGTTCAGCCATTACAACAAAACATAATTAGACCGTCTGGATCTATGCAGATAGTTTCAGTTTAATAGACTTTAAAGGTTTCGAAATTTCAGCCTTGGAAATCTCAACAACGGAGATGAATAGTTTAATTTGTGCTGCTCAGAAAATCAACAGCAGCTCGTCTTTCACAAAACACAGAAGGACTCTTTGTTTTTGCATCACTTCTGCTTTGCTACCAGCCAATCATCATCCAGGTCAGCAGCAGCAGCCAATCATCATCCAGCTCAGCAGCAGTCAGCCAGCTCGGCGTCTGTCTTTCAGCCTTTTATTTCACCAAGCTCTCACCAACCACTAAAAGTCAGTCCCAGATTTACTCTTGTCCGGCGGCTTCTTGCTCGCTCGCTCTCTCCTGGCCTCCTCCGTCAGCGTCCTCTCGCTGGCTGACTGTTAGCAAAGTTGTCTTAATGCGGCTTTAAAGTGAGCGACCTTCACTGCTCAAACCATCTTAAGTTCCTGGAGCTGAATAAATTCATGAAACGTGTAACGCATCTTCCTCTGTCTTTCTTTTTTTGATGAAAACAGAATTAAGCTCTTAAACTAGCTCAGCTTATATAGGACACACAAACAAACGTCCTCCAGCGTCTCTCAAAGCAGGCTGAGGTACGATGCACACAAATGAAATGAATGATAGCTCACAGCCAGTGAAGGTTATTCTTTATACTAACGCTTTATATTTTCTATTACTCTTGCCTTGGGCACAGAGAACAGGCTCGAATCCTGCATAATGAAAATCAGTAAAGATCCAAGATAATTGCAGTTTAAATATGTCAGCATGGCAGCGGGTATCATTTAAGGTTTTGAATAATGCAACGCTCATAATGAAATGAAATATGTTGGGTGCCATGTAGGACTCCGAGAGAAGCATGACCTCAAGTGTTGCCTCTCGGTCTGTTCATGGCAGCTTTGTGAATAATGCAGCGGCCACAACCGGGTAAAATACAGCCACTCAGGATTTCATACGAGGAACGAGACTAAATCCAGCCACGCTCACATCCTGAACGGGTGAACTGGCTGTAAGCGTCTATTCGTTTTATGCTCCATTATTAAATGACACAGTCCTCAGCTGAGAGAAATGTAGTTCAACCTGCCTCCGGACACGTCTGCAGCAGGTCTGTCTTTTACAGGAAAGTGTGGCAGGTTTGTAACGGACCCGCCGATCCATTCGAGGATATCGTGTCGCGCCTCGCCTTGACGTTTAAAGTACATGCGTGTGTGGAGTTGAGTACCGGCAGCAGTATAACGTTTGGTGGAGATTAGGGTGGATGAATGTGTCAAAGCAACAGGACGTCCGTGTCAGCATCTTTATCGAAAGTGTTGTTGCTACCTAAAACTGCAACCACAAGCTTTATTTTGAAAGGATAACCAGTATCACCTGACCGTTGGGTTGATACAGAGTTGGGCAACTTTGACAAGAACCAAACTGTGATGGATAGACGACTGGATCAGAACATCTCCAGAACTCCATACAGGGTCACGAGCGGTGAAGGCTTACATGGACCTCTTAGAAATGGTTTTCCCCAGTTATTTTCAAGGAGGGTTCAATCTGGGGCAGCTGGACGTGGTTGTAGATCTGTGAAGGCGTTTCAGCTTTCATCCAAGAGGCTTCTTCAGGATGTCAAACAAACAGAAGTCAACATGGACTGGACGTAGTCTCTGTAATGTCCCCGGTAGTCTGGACATCTGAACTGCAGCTTTTGGCTTTAAAATAACGTATGTGCGGTTCTGCATGGAAAGAAACAAAGACCCTGTAAGCTGTCCGGTACTTTTCCATCAGTTCTATCCACAGAGGCATGATGGGAGAACGTGTTTTTGAATGGAGGTAAACTAATATAAAACCCTACAGGGGGTTGTGATCGGGCCAACAGGCCGAGTGTGTAATTGACAGCAGTGAGTCAGAGCTACACAATTAGTTTTGAACCTGAGGGAAGCAGCAAGCAAGCTGTAAGCTATCTGAAGACACGGAGCCAACAATCCAGTCATCCACCACCAGGAAAGACGAGAACCAGAGTTCAACGACCAGAGATGCTTTCAGGAACAGAAGAACCTGAACCTGCACCTACAGGTCCAACAGAAGAGCCTGAACCTGCACCTACAGGTCCAACAGAAGAACCTGAACCTGCACCTACAGGTCCAACAGAAGAGCCTGAACCTGCACCTACAGGTCCAACAGAAGAACCTGAACCTGCACCTACAGGTCCAACAGAAGAACCTGAACCTGCACCTACAGGTCCAACAGAAGAACCTGAACCTGCACCTACAGGTCCAACAGAAGAGCCTGAACCTGCACCTACAGGTCCAACAGAAGAACCTGAACCTGCACCTACAGGTCCAACAGAAGAACCTGAACCTGCACCTACAGGTCCAACAGAAGAACCTGAACCTGCACCTACAGGTCCAACAGAAGAACCTGAACCTGCACCTACAGGTCCAACAGAAGAACCTTTATTCTATTTATTTTGCTGTTTCAACTCCTGAAAAGGTGACTTCATGGAGATACCACAGGATGCCGCAGGTATAAAATATACATGGATAATTCCCGTCACACCACAAGGTCAGGGTGAGAGTTTCTCTGCATATCCTCGGTTTTCATCGCGTCTCGATATCCTCCTCTGAATATCAATAAGGAAAGAAAGAGAGCAGAGGAAAGTCGATGAGGAAGAGGAAAGAGAAGCGGCATCGTCTTGTGTTGATAACATCATCCAGACTGTAAACTGTCTGACTATGAGTTGATGAGTCACAGCTCAGCAGCTAACGCGAGCCATTAAACCAACTTATGTACGGTCCAGCTCCAGTTCTGGCATGACATACCGATAGCTAACATTAGCTAACAGCAGCTACAGTTGTAAACAGGAACTCAGGAGCCACAGAAGAGCTGATTTCACGGACTAACCGTGACGGGTAAATTGACTTTGACGTGTAAAATCGGTGTAGTGACCCTTTAATAAATGAACATTACACAGATCCATCTGTACCATCTGTAGCAGCATATGCTCTTCCTTTATTATTAGCCAAAGTGCAGCGATGAAGCGTTTAACGGGAAACTCGACATGAGAAAGAGTCTGAACAGAAACGCTCGTCAGACGTACGGCTGCACGAGGCGCACGGCGTGATAATTCACAGCAGGTCTGTGAAGTCAGCCTGGAGGTCAAAGGTCATACTGGAGCACCGAAACAACAACTGACCAGACTCTACTGACAAAGTGATCAGTGATTTAACCCGGCAGAGGATCATGAAACTCAACATGAACTAAATAAAACCACCTTTAATATTTTTGAACAAACTGAAAGTTTGTTTTTGCCTCTGACGAGCTCGGACAGTTTTCTGTGTCTGACACCGCGTCAGCCTTTAGTTTTACCGGCACACGTTACAACATTCAACTACAAATGATCCTTCCATCGCATGAAATTCAAACAATAACGGGTCAATAAGACTTCCCAGAATGCCGTTTTTCTTCATCATGTCGAGTGACTTCCTGTCCTCTGAGCTGAGAGCCGACCGGCCGACCGCCGAGTAAAATTCAGTATCGAACCCTCGGGCTGAAACATGACTTACCTCGGGCAACAGCAAGGCCACAGGCAGTAATGGTGTGTGTGTGTGTGTGTGTGTGTGTGTGTGTGTGTGTGTGTGTGTGTGTGTGTGTGTGTGTGTGTGTGTGTGTGACGGCCTCGGGCCTTCGTTTAACCATTAGTCTGACTCACGATGTTGCAGCAGTTTTATAGACCCCCTCTATAATAGAGCGACTGTCATACACTCACACCACCGCTCCATCTTTCCCTTATAGAAACACACACACACACACACACACACACACACACACACACACACACACACACACACACACACACACACACACGCGGTCGAGCAGCAGGTCAGGCTCGGCTTTATAATCCCATTCGTTGTCTCGTCACCTCGGCTGCAGTGTTGATAAATAGGCTCTGCTCTGCACCTGAATAATATATAGGACACACACACACACACACACAGGTACACACAGGATGTGTACACCTGCAGGAGCACACACACACACACACACAACATGTAGAGAATACAGATTTAAACATAACACAGAGTCTGTTCATGTTTCATGTAATTTAAGGAAGCAGAAAAATATTTTCTCTGTAAAAACTGAGAAATAATCATTTGTTAAAATCACAGTTTGGTTGTTCACAGATGACGACTGTCTATTAAACCGACTGTTTCCCTGAATTATTACAAATAATAAAGTGATCATACACATAAACGTAAAACTAATAAGAAAACTGTGAATTTATATGAGCTGCATATTAAATTACAGATAATTACTGTCATTTTACATACATCTGCATGTAATTTATGAAAGTAGAAAAACACCATATACATAATGTTGTAATTTTCTTATTTTATTGTAATTTGTTATTTACATAATAGTTAATAACATTTGATTGTTAATTTACAGGTAATGTCTGTAATTTTACAAAATAAAAAAACGGAAAACGACTGTAAAAACTTAATTTTCCATAAATGTTTGTGTTTGATGATTCCTGATGTTTATTTATTATATTATATATCAGTGTGTGTTCTGCTCTGGTTCAGGTTCTGATCCAGATCTCTCCACCTTTCTCGTGTTTCGTCTTCGTCTCGTTTGTCTTCGTCCTCCGCTGTGACATTTCTTTATATTTCCTCCCTCGCCTCCTTCTCCATCTTTCTGTCTCCTCGTTGTTTTCTTCTTTGTCTGTTTCGTCTCCTTCCCGCCGCCGTCCTCGCCTCCTCTCTCTTTAATCTCCACCTCGGTACACCTTTTGATTCTCAGGTTGGAAATTGAAAGTGCTTCATCCACCTTGGTTCTCCATCTGTCCTCTCTGTATATTTTCCCTCCACTTCAATTTTCTTCTTCAGCTTTAATCTTTTGTGTTATTAGAAAACTCCTGCTCCTCTCTTCAGCTGAACACTGTGTCAGATCTCCACCTGCGTTTCCTCTTAGCACACCTGGAACAGAAGTCATTACGACAAAGACGGCGTGTGCACGAGGCCGTCAGGGACAGATCTTCATTCTGCAGCTTGATGTGAACGGCTGAACCTGTCGAAGATGTCCTCTAAATACAATAAATGGTCTTTGTCTCTCGTTCAGGATGATCCCCGCCAACCACAAGTACTTCCTGCTGAGCGACCTGGCGTCGTCGCGGGACTACGAGCTTTGTGTTTTAGCCGTTTACGACGACGGCATCACGGCGCTGACGGGCACCAAGCTGGTGGGCTGCGTATCCTTCATCACGGAGAGAGAGTACGGAGGCTGCCACTCCATACGAGACCAGGTGAGTTCATGTTAGCTTAAACTTTGCTGATTTCTGAGTCTTTGATACAGTAAAACAGTAAATCTGTTTCTTCCTGCAGTTCCTGGGAGGCACCATGATCATCATCATCGGCGGCATCATCGTGGCCTCCGTCCTCGTCTTCATCTTCATCCTCCTGATGAAGTACAAGCTGCACAGTAACCACTACAAGCAGAAGGCCGCCGCTCGCCAAGCTAACGTCTGCTCCCAGACCAACGGAGGAGGAGGAGGTGGAGGAGGAGGTGGAGGTGGAGCCAACGTCCTGGCGCTGCCCCCGTCCTCGTCGTCTGCAGGGCAGGGTAACTGAACGAAGCGTGGACCATGTGGCTCCTCTTTGTCGTCCGCTCCTCATAATCTGACTCCATCTCGTTGTCTCTTAGGCGGAGGTGCTAATAAAAACTCCCAACCGTCATCGTCAGCGGAGGGCATGGGCGGAGCTTCTCTTCGAGGGACGACTGTAGTGGACTTAAACCCCGCCCATGACGATGACGCCATCTCCCAATAACACACAAGAAACTGTCAATCAAATCCACAACCCACCAATCTCTACGTCCAAACCAATACTCCACTTCCCTCCCCCTTTTTTTGATTTGTTGCTGGTGCCTGGAGCCAAACTCCACCTGACGCCGAGGAGCAGCTCCTGTCATTGGTGAGTAACTCCACCTGTAACAGGTGAGGGAGGTGGGGAGGCGGCTCAGTAAAGTGTTTACCACAGACTGTCTAAAACCTGGACGTAGTCTCTGTGACGTCCTCACAGACTGTCTAAAACCTGCACGTAGTCTCTGAGACGTCCTCGCAGACTGTCTAAAACCTGGACGTAGTCTCTGTGACGTCCCGCAGACTGTCTTAAACCTGGACGTAGTCTCTGTGACGTCCTCACAGACTGTCTAAAACCTGGACGTAGTCTCTGTGACGTCCTTGACAGGATGGTTTCTTCTTCACGTCTCTGAGTTTATTTAACGATGAAAACAAACAGTCTCTCTTCGTTATTACCTTTTATTACTTCCTGCCTCTCGCTCTCTCCTCCAACCTTGGGCAAACATGCCTCCACCCAAATACAAACAGGTTTTCCTCTTGCGTCTCCCCCTTTCTCCGTCCTGATAGTCATTTGTTTGATTTTAATGAGTAGTTTTGTTTTGATGCCTTCCTCCTCTTCCTCCTCCTTCTTCTTCAATTTCTGAGTTCAAGGTCGTTTTGTTTGTCTCTTATTCTTCGCCGTAGCTTCTTTTTTCTTTATCTTGTGATATTTCTGGTTCCAATTTCACTCTCAAATTGAGATGTATACCCTGTCGTGAGGTATCTATCAAAGCTCTGGAGGATTTTCTCCTCTTCACACAATTTATGAGCTGTTTCTCTTCGTCTTATCTCGCTGTGAATTGAAATATTGTGTTATGTGAGGAGTTCGATGGATGGAGCGTGACGCGGGCGCAGTCGGGGTGAGCGCCTCGTTTCTCCACGTTACTAAACAGTCATTTGTACCTGAGGTTCACGTGACGCGTATCGTTCTTTTTGTTTTTGGCCTTTTCAAGCTTTATTTGAGAGACACCTGAAGAGTGACAAGAGACGGGAATGACATGCAGCAAAGGGTACGAGGTATTTTATGGTGCTGTGTTCACTGTTAGACTGGATACTGCCGGTTCAGAGGTTCTGTTGCCGTGTTCACTGTTAGACTGGACACTGCCGGTTCAGAGGTTCTGTTGCAGTGTTCACTGTTAGACTGGACACTGCCGGTTCAGAGGTTCTGTTGCCGTGTTCACTGTTAGACTGGACACTGCCGGTTCAGAGGTTCTGTTGCCGTGTTCACTGTTAGACTGGACACTGCCGGTTCAGAGGTTCTGTTGCCGTGTTCACTGTTAGACTGGACACTGCCGGTTCAGAGGTTCTGTTGCCGTGTTCACTGTTAGACTGGATACTGCCGGTTCAGAGGTTCTGTTGCTGTGTTCACTGTTAGACTGGACGCTGCCGGTTCAGAGGTTCTGTTGCCGTGTTCACTGTTAGACTGGACACTGCTGGTCTGGAGGTTCTGTTCGGTCATTAGAAGGTGGATGCTGACACTGGCTCATAGCGGTGGAGACTTCCTTCTTCTCTTTCTCCATCTTTGTTTTTTGTCCCTCTTTGCTTCAGGTAATTTCTCTACCATCTGCTGTTACATTACGTTTTCTTTTTATCTACTCATCATATTGTCCCTTCTTTCCTCGCTGTATTAAGATACCTCACGCCTAAACACACAGTTTGTCATGCCTACACACACACACACACACACACACACACACAGAAACAAACGTTTCTTTCTCATAAAAGCAATCTCAGCGGCCCTTAGGCCATTTGTTGTGGGTTTAATATCCACCACACACACACACACACACACTCTGTATGAACTGAGCTGGTGTTTGTTGGTCAGCCTGACTCACCGCTCCCTGAGATGCCATCAGTGCTCTCTCCCACTGGACAAAAAAAGAATAATATTATTTTAAAGCGACATTACATGAAGATTTCTGTCTGCTAACGTCAACAAATGACCGACAACACACAGTCCAACTAACATTACTGTACAACATGTCAGATGTTTTGTCATGTGGATGTGTTATTTATTGCTTTACATATTAACATGATCCATGATACTAAGTCATGCATCGTCCAGCTCCGGTTCTGGCATGACGCCGGCTCTGTCTTGGCAATTGTGCTGTCGATGTACATCCAACGCCCCCCCATTTTCTGGCCTACTAGTTGGTGTAATTGTCTGACTTTGGTTCAAGCTAGCGTGTTTGAAAGAACATAAACCAGAAAAATGCTCCAACCACACAAAATACACACAGATATATTGTATGGCTCAGTATAATGCACCATCATGGGCGTCCTCCAAACAGATGCATGAATTCAACACACCCGTCCACGACCCACGACAGCATCACTCTGCAGCCACGAGGCATTACGGCCTCATTCGTGTCACCGAGCAGCAGGAAGCTGCTGCAGAGCTCACACTCAGAGTCACAGTGACACCCAGTGGTCACTCCACGCCGTGGCGTGCTTTTATTTTTACCCTCATGTATCCAGGGAAGGTTTTTGCATTCACACCCGGAGCTGCAGATAAAAAACAGGATGTTCAGACGCCTTCATGAGGATGTCTGAAGGTTTAAAGAGAAGTCGCAGTGTTCCTTTGATAAGAAGAACAAACGCCGTCACATCTTTTCTCCTAACAACAAAACAATGGTCCGAATCAGGACGTGAACCCAAACCTACTGTGCAGCACAAACATCAAGCTACGTGCTGGGTTCACCAACAAGGAGATGAGGAGGAAAGAGGAGTGACGACAAGACGGACAAAATGTGGACAAGACATTAAGACAAAAGAGACAAACAGGGGAAACATCCAGAGACATGCCGGGTTGGTGTAGCGCTCTTGTTGGCCATCCAGGTTCACCAGGATCAGTGAACTCGTCGGTGGTTTGCGTGATGAACGTTGGATGAATCCATCACAGATAACCGCTCCGTCTCTCTCTTTCCTCGCTGAGCTGTAAATTCTGGGATTCAGTTTTCTATTTACAGACTTCTCCTCGTCCTCTTCGTGTCCAATCTCCTCCCTCCACCTCCTCTCCATCCCTGAGTTTTCATTTTCTCTCCATCCCTCTTTATCCCTCCATCTTCTCTCGTCAATAACTGTGTCTAGAGGCTCAGTGACTCATCTGTACTCCTCTCTCTGTTTGGTTGCCTCTTTCTCTGTCTCACTAACTAAATGAGTCCATAATCCTCCCTTCTGTCTCTCCTCTTTGTCTTCAGGTGTCTCCCTCTCTCTGTCCTTCAGTAACTATAAACCCACAATCCGTCCTCCTTTTATCTGCATCTCTGCTGCCTTTCCACAAACAACCAGGAGATTAAAATCACTTCATTTCAGTCCGTGTTCATGAAGCCAGTGGCAATGTGAGGCTGCAAATCATATTCACAGCCTCTCCGTAAAAATAGAGTTTTCTCTGGATGTTCACAGGTTTTATTTGATTACGTGTTTGTTGTCTCCAGTGTAATCCCACTGTGTGACTGTGTTCAGCTGTACTCGAGTATTTGTTCTGATTACATTACTTCAAACATCAGCCAGGTCAGCAGCAGCAGCTGATATTACTGACTAGTCCAGCAGCAGTCAGCCAGCTCGGCGTCTGTCTTTCAGCCTTTTATTTCACCAAGCTCAGCGTCCTCTTCACTCTCTGCTCCTCTGCCATTATGTCGATAGAAGCTGCTGACTGCTGGGCCTGAACCTCCCGTTTCTGGTGGTCCAAAACTCCTGTGGTCCAAACACTAACACTCCCCCGGTGCTCCGAGCTCACAGTCCGGCTAACAAACTGAGCTAACAGCAGCTAACAGACTGAGCTAACATGAGCTAACAGCAGCTAACAGACTGAGCTAACATGAGCTAACAGCAGCTCCAGCTGTCAGCAGTTTACTTCACTGTCCATCATAAACTCTGTAAATCACAGAGAGTTGATGGAGGGAAAACCAGGAAACATTTCCTCCATGAAATCAGTGAATAAAGTTCTGAAGTTGTGCTTTCGTGCAATCGTCAGTTTGAGCTTTAACTCGTCAGTTTTGTGTTTTTCAGATTTACATTCAGCTTCACAGCGCTGGAGGGTGAAGAGGCGGAAAAAGGTGAGATCTTGGTGGAAACACAATGAGCATATTTTAACGCAGAGAGAGAGAAAAGGAGGAAGAGGAGAGCAGCCATTAGCAGGCCTGCAGTCTGTCTGCCTCTAAGTGCTCTGTAAATATCGCCCTGCCTTAGTAAACAACATTATTCCTCTTTATTGGGCCATTACATAACGGCTGATCTCCCACAGTATGCAGATTGGTGTCGCTCCATTATGTAAGCTTTCTTTGTTTTTCATCACTTCCTCCTCGTCGCTTTAACACTTTGTTTTGTCGCTTGTTAAGTTTTAAAGCAGCAGCAGCAGCGACGCGCTCTGTGGAAATCCACGTCAAAAATAGAACTGATGCGCCTGAAACAGACCGCGGCGGAGCCGGTGGGTTTGGCTACATGTTGCTCGTGATGACGCGACACTCTGTAGTTCGAGCGCCCCCTACTGGCATTAAAGTTGGACTTTAACCAGGAGAGTCTCTATGCGGCACAGTACAACTTCACCATCTGCTTTATTTACCAGACAAAAGATGCCGTTTGTTTGCCACGGTCTGTGTTTCAAGTACAGTACAGAAGCGTCTGTGGGCGTGAATTGAGGTAGTTTCCAAAGTATCGGCAGGAAATGGCTGAATTCTCCGAGCTGTCACTGAGTCACGGGGAAAAAAACAAACCTCGCAGACCAACCACAGCAGATACATGTGGGAGGTTTGTTCCAGGGATTCTGGACATGGTGGGAGAGAAGAACTGCACTCTTCTTCTGTTGTCCAAAAAAAATAATGTTTCAAGTGTTCAGGTTTAAAAACGCAGAGCAGGAACCACGTCAGGGTCACGACACAACTCGACATCTTCTTCTTTGTATGTTACATATGTAACTTATGTAAATTCAATCAATCAATCAGTCTTCTCTCTTGTCTCCTTCAGGTGCCCCAATGGGTTGCATGGTCCTTCTCGTGATCCCCGTTGATCAGGTATTCGACCCAGAGGCGCACCCTGTAACGCCGGCCCACACCAGAACCAGACGGGATGTGACCTGAACGTCCCACAGGGCAGCTAGCGGAGGATAAACAGCCTACCTGTCGACATGCAAACGTCTCCACACTGCCGGGAGCGGACATGTTGGACGTGGGCCAGGCTCCGGGCTTTGAACCCTGCTCGTGTTCGGTGCTTAACTGGAAGCTTGAAGCGTCGGATCAGAGGAATAAGAGCGAACACGGCCTGGGATCCCTTCTTCTTTTCTGAAGGAAGTATCCGATGATCTGACGGGGCTTTAAAGGGGCGTCGGGTGGATTTAGTCTCTGATTCTGACAGTTTGGACGCTAAACGCTGCTCTGGGAATAAACCGATCGGATTACTTCAGATTTGGAGAAAACCCATTTTACGAATTTTTATTTTTTTTCCAGGAAGTTCACGTTTGTGGTTCGTCCGATGTCCGTTGGGCACCTCTCCGCTCTTTCCCCAGCATACAGTCATATGCCAAAGGATTACTACAGTATTATGACAGCATAATAACAGTATCGGGAGAATACGCAGACTTCTCTAAGCACACCTCTCTTAGCAGTCGAAGAGAAAATACATGTTGGGCCTTGGAGTGAAAACACGAGCACACATTGTCAACGTCTTGTCTCAAACGCATCAATAACAACAAACTGTCAAACTCAACGGGGAACCTCTCTGGCACTTTACTCGTATGTTTTCATCTCATCTCACTTCCCTCTCTCTCTCTCGCTCTCTCTCTCTCTCTCTCTCTCATTTTCATGAACAACTGAATAGTATACTCTCCAGTAATCTAACTCTTCTGGCTCTGAATGACTTAGATAATGTTGAAATAATCAGTGTGTTTGCGTCCATGGTGGATTGATTCTCTCTATGTCGGAGTATTAAAACAAAAGAAAACAAAAAAAAAAAAACTTGGTGTCCCGAGAATGGAGCCTTGAGGAACACCGGCGAGGATTCCCTCGAAGCCAAACTTAAAGCACAGACGACGTCCCGGCTCGTACAGTCGATGGTGAAAAATGGTGATGTTCTGTTTGACACTGGAAAGCAACTGTACCCGTACGAAACATGGTGAACTTTACCATAAGTGTTCCTGTTACTAAAAGCTGGCACTCAAGGTGGTTAATGTTATTACGCGGTTTTAAAAGATGGCCAGCAGAACTTGCGCTGTCCCGTCCCCCCTCTTCCCGTCCTCCCTTTGCCGTTTTTGACAGTGTCTGTGTTTGGTATGTGACCTACACCTTACAGTCTTCGATGGTTTGATACCCATGATTTACTTTGAATATGACAAAACAAACGACCCACGATAAAGGAGAAAAAACACGACAACATGCGAAATGGGGATTTTATGCTTTCATAGATACAATTATGTGGATTTATAATGAAATAAAAAGGTATTTTTCTTGGAAAAAGTGTGTGTATGTGTGTGTGTTCATATCTCAACTAATCTGCTTGACTAGCATTTTGTTATGTAAGCTAGCTACCAATTAGCAAACAAGCTAATTTTAGCCAGTTAAAGTAGCTGTTTGTCATCATACATGCAGTACGTTAGCATTATGGATCATGTTAGCTGGTGAAGTAATTTGGCAACATGTCTTCTCAGATAATATTTTGCTAGAGATAAGTTAGCGAGCAGGTTCAGCCAGATCTGAAAAAGTTTCGTTTATGCTGCCAGTGCTGAAAAATTTGGTTCTAATTTTTAGCATTGACTTGCTGATTACTTCAACCAGTATCACGTTCTATATTCTTGTCCTGAAATGTGTACATATTTGAACTTTGTCTAACCAGTGTCACCGTAGTTGAGATCAGTCTTGGTCTCAAGGTGACTATTTGGAAGTGTCGTCTCAGAGGACTGAATTTTAATTCACGACTTCTCTTATTTCCATCCAACATATTTATTGTGATTGGAGGTTCGTGCTTCAGATGCAACCAATAACTGAATGCATGAGACAGCAGAGGAAAGTCCAATCAGTGCTGTCAAGTTTGATTTAGTGAACCTCAAAACATTCATCTACATGAATCTAAATTCTAAATAAAAACCAAAAGAAAGCTAAGCTAAGGGTGGGTGACACTGACAAACCTAGCTAGCTAATGTTAGCTTCAGAAACCTCTTCACCCTAAGAACTTTAGCAAATACTAGCTCTACATGTTACCTATGTATATATTGTCTTGTCATGTCTTGGTCTGGGCCTTGACTTGGTTTCATGTGGTCTTGAGTCTCGGGACACTCTGGTCTTGGTCCTGACTTGGCCTTAGGTTAGTTGGTGTTAGGATGGCCATATAGGAGCTGGAAATCTTGAGGTCCGTGGGCAGAATGTGGCCCTGGCACGGGCTCTTGTTGAAGCTAGCAGCCTCATACAAAGGCATACTCACCATCTTGGGAGCCTTTAAAGTGGGTGCTGAAACTGTAGAAACTCCTTCAGACCTTTCCTGGAACAGTCTTAAAGGCAATCATGAGACATCCTGTGTTCTCAGGATGTTAAAACATTCTGAGAACACAGGACGTCAGATAAAATATATAAAAGAACTGATTGACATTAAGATAGAAACCACACTGAGCCTGATAACCTAATAAAGACATGTCAAGAAACCGTCAGTGAGGAAGAGACGGTGACCGTGACGGACGCTGGTTTGGACGACGCATCAGCGGGCCATGGATCGAGTTCTGGTCGTGTCCGTGCTGCTCTGGAGCTCAGGTAAGACCCACGATCAGTGTGACGTTTGTCATAAATCACCAACAGGTTACGGTTAAGCCTCCTTCTAGTTTAAACGAGCTGACAACACTTCCTGTCTGTTATTCGAAAGCACTCTCGCTTTAATTATGGTTGTATGAGACAATTTGAGAATTATTTGTTGTTTAAATTTTTATTTAGAATATTTTTTATTTGCTGAGATATGTAAATTTATAATTTAATGTATGGAAGAATATTATCTAATCCATTACTCTGAAGTGTGTATGGTAGTTAGAGCACTAATCAGTCTAGTTATTACTCGGCTTGTTCTTACAGTATTGTCTTTATTATATTCAAAATGGCCAGTATTATTACGTTACATGTCAGATGTTTGCATGTGGACCTGCTGGTTCTGGGCGTCTCTCACTGTGCTGTTATCAGCCTCAGCCTGATTCAGGACTTCCTGTGATGAGACTCGAAGCCACGTTACATGCTATAGTCAATACAGATTACATGTGACTAAAAGTGAACATTGAGGTTGGATATGAAATATAATGAGGTAGATACGTGTAGTTTTCATTTGTTCCCGTACATTTTAAAGCACACTACACATATGATAAATGACGCTCTGATCGTCCGTCACTGAACTCTGAACTGATCCTTCTTTTCTTCTTTCACACTTTTCATCATCACTGCTTTATTTTTTGTTCGGACAGTGACGAGACTGTTTGTCTGATGTAAATGAATGTACCTACATTGGTGCTGCCCCCTGGTGGCTACAGATAGTTAATGCCTCATCATGTAAGCAAAGATTTCTTACTGTTGTATTAATTGTCACATTATATGTGTAAAGATACGAGTAACTTAATAACATTTAATCACCTGTAAACAGGTAGACAGTGTTGTTTTGAGTTTTCAGGGTTATTTTGTCATATTTCACACAAAGACAACAGAACGATGCACTGAGAGCGTGAGTTGTAATAACAGCACTACACATAGAAGATGAAACCACATTTTAAGTAAATGTTGGAATAGAACTCACCTGTTCAAATTATATTCAGGCTTAAAGTTGTGCAGAATTAAGAGCGTGCACGCTTTAGCTGTTTCTATGGCAACCTTTCTTGCAGAAATCACAACGACTGCTTCAGTTATGTTTGTTTTTTATGATTCTCTGCAGCTCTCCAGAGAGGAGACGGAGAAATTTTCATAGGTAAACAGACAAAATAAATATAAATGATGAACTGTGCAAGAGATTATTTGACTAATGACTCTCTCACCTGTGTCCAGAGCACAGGATGCTGACCGGACCCAACGGGTGTTCTGTTACGCTCGAGGTGTTTTATAATCGTAACGTGGACCTGAATTACACACAGACACTCTGCAGAGGTCGGGACTGTGGTTCTGTGGTTCGGACTTCCTCGGATCTGTGGAGAAATCAGCCTACCTGCTATGATATAACTCGTGGTTACACGAGCTGTGATAGAAAAAAAAGGTCATCACCTCCAGTGAACCATTTGGACATCATCTGCTCAGGTGATTTTATCACTTTTCTATTTGTCACATAGATTTTTTGTTTTCAGACCACTTCCCGTCAGTCCGTCTGTGTTTCTGGATGTGGTTGATATCTGTCTCTCTCTCTGCGTGGTAGAGTCTGAACTTCATGTCGGTGCTGCTGCCTGATGGGTCGGAGGTCACGGACACTCAGTGTTGGTTTTGCCCCTCACGTGCAGAGATTTCTCTGATTCTCTGAATCTTTGAATGAGATTCTGGATTGTAGACGGTGAAATCCAGAAATTCATTCAGACTCTGTCCACAAACGCTCTTAGACTGTCGGTGGACATCGTCATCAGACAGCTTGGACTAAATTTTCTGACCACCTGACACCAAACGGTCGAGATGACTCGAGCGCGCCGCAACTCGAGCAAAACTTTCAGGATTTTGTGCCGAGATTAGAAATTTGTCTGCGACTGTGAAATTGTTTGAAAAGTCATTGGTGTGAGGTCAATACTACTCAAACTACACAGGTTCTGATCCTGAAATCTTGGTCTTCAGATCATGCATTTATCTGTTTATAGAGATCAGAAAACCAACGCCCTCTCAACAAAACCCCAAATATTAATTTTCAAACTATTCTCATGTCTTTCTTTCTCTTTCACACTCTGTCTCTTCCTCAATAGACTCTGTCAGGCTGCTGGATGGGACTAGTCTGTGTTCAGGCAGACTGGAGGTGAAGTCTGCCCAGTCTGACCAGCAGTGGTCCTCAGTGTGTGAAGCTGACTTTGACCAGCAGGATGCAGAGGTGGTCTGTAGGGAGCTCGGCTGTGGGGCTCCTTCAGTCCTCCAGGGGGCGCTCTATGGAGAAGTGGAGGCTCCAACATGGACCAAAGAGTTCCAGTGTGAAGGCAACGAGTCTGCTCTCCTGGACTGTAGAAGCTCAGACTCAGTTCAGACCTCCTGTCCATCTGGACGAGCTGTCCGACTCACCTGCTCAGGTAAAAAGTTGAGCTACAGCTTTGATTTGACTCTGAAATGTGACTTCATCTGATTTTAACCAGTTTCTCGTCTGCTCAGAGCCCGATATCGTCCGACTGAGGGGAGAACCCAGTCGGTGTGCTGGTACCATGGAAGTGAAACAACAAGGAGAGTGGTTGACAGTGGATGATCTCACAGCTGACTGGAATCTAACGACAGCAGATGTAGTTTGTCGTGAATTAAACTGCGGCTCTGCTGTTTCAACCGACCGGAAACAACAGAACAACAAGAGTTTCAAATGGTCGATCAGCTCGACTTGTCTTCAGTCCGGGTCTGCATTTAGGGAGTGTGTATATACAATGGTTGACCGATCTATTCTCCACCTGGAGGTCATTTGCTCAGGTAACACCAAATACATAAGCTGTAACAAGCTAACATTAGCTAACAACAGCTACAGGTAGCAGCAGTTTACTTTACTGTACATCAGGAAACTTCGGACCCGGGACCGAACAGAACCTCTGAACCAGCAGTGTCCAGTCTAACAGTGGACACAGTAACAGAACCTCTGAACCAGCAGTGTCCAGTCTAACAGTGGACACAGCAGCAGAATCTCTGAACCGGCAGTGTCCAGTCTAACAGTGAACACAGTAACAGAATCTCTGAACCAGCAGTGTCCAGTCTAACAGTGGACACAGCAGCAGAACCTCTGAACCGGCAGTGTCCAGTCTAACAGTGGACACAGCAACAGAACCTCTGAACCAGCAGTGTCCAGTCTAACAGTGAACACAGTAACAGAACCTCTGAACCGGCAGTGTCCAGTCTAACAGTGGACACAGCAACAGAACCTCTGAACCAGCAGTGTCCAGTCTAACAATGAACACAGCAACAGAACCTCTGAACCAGCAGTGTCCAGTCTAACAGTGAACACAGTAACAGAACCTCTGAACCGGCAGTGTCCAGTCTAACAGTGGACACAGCAACAGAACCTCTGAACCAGCAGTGTCCAGTCTAACAGTGAACACAGCAGCCTATCGAGCTGGTTTTCTTGCCGGGTTTGGCTCCTGGCATCTCGGGCTGAGTCAGTTCAGTTAGCTACATGGCTAACCAAGCTAACACTAGTTAGCATTTCACTACTTATCAATGTTTCCATCATAAAGTCTGTAAATCACCTCTGTACTGTGATATTATTCCATGTTGGTCTCAGAGGCTGTGCTCCAACCCGGTCCGGTCCGGCTGCTTAGCCCGTTCTGTTAGCATGCTAACGGCAGATTCAGTTAGCAGCAGTTGATTAGCGGTTAGCTATGTAAATCTAAATCACAGAGAGTTGAAGCTGAGCAGTTGGAGGTCATCAGAGGGATCGATCATCGTCGATCATAATTCATAGTTTCCTGCTCTCCTGGTAGGACGGAGACACAGAGAGCCGATGTATGATGTAGGCTTGGCTGGGCCAACGGTGCACTGTAGGACTAACCTATAAAGTTAACCTCAGTCTGTTTACTGACAGCTTGCCAGATAATCGTAGCTTTACCAACCTTCTGCTCTGAGGACATATTTGGGCTACTACTACCACTTCAGCTAATCATTTCCTTTTTTCATTCACAGATTTGCTGGTCCAACCAAACATCTCCTCCACCTCCACCGAAGGGGTCTCCAATGACAACCAGCAGGGCCTTCAGGTGCTGCTGGGCTCCGACTTCACCATCACCTGCTCCATCCAACCACAGTATCCAGGAGGCTCCTTCCAGCTTATCTTCACCACCTCGGCTACGTCACAGAACTACACCCAGCCAGCTGTCAATCACTCTGCTAGTTTCCTGTTCTCTGCTGCAAGCCACGCCCACCGAGGAGAGTACCGCTGTGTGTATCACGTCTACGTGTTCTCCCATAACTTCTCCTCTGAGAGCCAGACACTCGGTGTCACCGTGTCAGGTAACTTCAGTTCAACAAACAGCTCCATCTTCAAAACAGAAACGGACAATCACAAGTTGAAACACAAACACAAAGTGCTGCACATGTTCCTGTATGAAGTGATTTAATGACTGTGAATCTGTTTCAGCCTCTTTAACAGAGCTGCTCATCAGACTGGTGGTCCTGGTCCTGCTTCTGGTTCTGACTGTGGGGTCCAGTGCTGCCGTGCTTCACTGCTACAAGGTACACTTCCATGAAACGACTGTACGAGTGTGAAATCCAACCTTCAGTTTGGTACAACAGCTTTTGAGCTGCTGTGCAAATCATCACTTCCTGTGCTGATGTTTCACAATAAAAGCCTTCCAGCTTTTAAACAGCCGCATCTGCCTCACCTTTTTATTACTTCTGTCTTCTATCTTGTATCTTTTAAATCATTAAAGTGTCACTCAGCAGTTTGACTTGTTCTGTGGCTAACATGTATCTTCTGTAATGCCTCTGTAGGCCACCAGGGGGCAGCCACCAAAACAAGAGGACAACATGGAGCTGGATTCGCTCGGTGGTGCTGAAGACTGTCCAGGTGAAGAGGCAGGAGCCCGGGGGACGGATTAGGATCTCCGAGGTCCACGACCAGATGAAGCACTCTCAGCAACAACAGTCAGATCATCATGTCGCCTCCACAAAAAGTGATACATTGACTTTAAACCATCCAAAGAGAAAGTTAACTCCAGAATTATCTCTATATATATATGTGTGCTTTTCTTATGATGCTCTTATTTTTTAAATTCCTGCACTGAAGTTTCAAATTAAAAGCCTTCTTGTGTGCTTTAAATTGAAATAAAGAAAAACCTTCAGGACGTCTGATGTGGAAAGAGACAGCAAAGGTGTCTGAACAGTTTGTGCTTATGGTAAATATGGATGATCACAGATTGTTAAAGTTACTACTGTGATTGCTTATAGATGATACAATGAGAAAAAATTGTTGATTTTATATATTTTGCTAAGCGAGTGTTGAGCTGTTGAGTTGTTGACTTTAGTGTTAATGTATCTTATCCATGCTAAAACCAATCAATGAATTTATGTGTGGGAAAGTCACCATGACCTGCGCAGTCCTGCATACCGACGCTACCGTGTGGTCCCAGAAAACAAAGCAGATTTCACACTGACGCAGCATATTCATGGTTTGATTGAATACAATAAATATCTGACATATTGTTCCTTAGTATAGTTCAGCATCAGTGCATTTGTTCATGAGCTTTTAAAATGTATCACAATAAAGGAAGTTTGCATTGACTGAGGCGTGTGGATGCTTCTCTTGATGTTCTAGTCTGAACACGTGTTTTTGGATTTTAACTGGATTCTTTCCACCTTCGACGACCTTCATAATATCGAGAAGAGTCACAGTTTGTCAAGCTCAACAAATCATGTTTCAGATGGCTGCTATGACAAGTAGTCTTGAACACAACTCGAATATATGAAGCTTTTATGGTCAAAGTGTTTGCAAACGATGCCTGTTTATCAAATCAAATCAGATTTTATTTGTACAGCCCAAAGTCACAAACACATTTATCCTCAGAGGCTTCACAGTCTGTACAGGGAGTGACACCCTCTGTCCTTAGACCCTCGGTTCCAGTGAGGAAAAACTTGCCCACAAAAACCCTTTAACAGGGAAAACATGTGGAAGAAACCTCAGGAAGAGCCACAGAGGAGGGATCCCTCTCCCAGGACGGACAGACTGCAATGGATGTCACATGTACAGAACAATCAACACAAACATGTTGTACAATTACAATAAATGATAGAATGATTACAGCAGCAGTGGAACCTGTGATAGAGAGACACAGATGCACAGAAGCAGTGGAACCTGTGATAGAGAGACAGAGATGCACAGCAGAAGTGGAACCTGTGATAGAGAGACACAGATGCACAGCAGCAGTGGAACCTGTGATAGAGAGACACAGATGCACAGCAGCAGTGGAACCTGTGATAGAGAGACACAGATGCACAGCAGCAGTGGAACCTGTGATAGAGAGACACAGATGCACAGCAGCAGTGGAACCTGTGATAGAGAGACACAGATGCACAGCAGCAGTGGAACCTGTGATAGAGAGACAGAGATGCACAGCAGCAGTGGAACCTGTGATAGAGAGACACAGATGCACAGCAGCAGTGGAACCTGTGATAGAGAGATACAGATGCACAGCAGCAGTTTACATGCAGCGCTGCCTGTCACCATTAAAAGTTGTCTGCTGAGTAAAGGACGCAACAATTCAGGCAATCTGAAACAATCTGTCACTGTCTGACCATGATCAGCCAATCCAGCGTCTGTATTTAAAACTGACAGTCACGATCAGCTTGTCTGTTTAAAGCACAACACACAAACTGTTGAAACATGACGGAGCAAATGAAGCGTCAACAAGGCGCCAACACACCAATCAGGTTTGGATCTGTACATCACAAACGTTTGTGTGAATCTGCACCGGACCATTTCAACCAATGAGCTCACGCCTGATTTGAAATCTCTTGGTTGGGACAGAAAGTCTGACTTGTCATACAACAGTCACCCATCACTGTGAAGGTGGTACGGTGCATGTGAATGTACTTTGGATAGAAAAATAAACAGAAGTATCAAAGTAAAGAGAAAAGAAATCACATCAATAAATCAGAGGAAACATTTATTAAACAGAAAATCTGGTGAATGAAAATGTAAATGTTCAAATACAACAACAGCTCGCACAGCAGATTATAGAGTCAGTGTATCATCTGATGGATCACAGTAATGACTTTAACACTTTGCTGTTCAGACATGAGTAATCACACAGGAAGGCTTTTAATTTGAAACTTCAGTGCAGGAATTTAAAAAATGAGAGCATCATAAGAAAAGCACACATATATATAGAGAGATAATTCTGGAGTTAACTTTCTCTTTGGATGGTTTAAAGTCAATGTATCACTTTTTGTGGAGGCGACATGATGATCTGACTAATCCGTCCCCCGGGCTCCTGCCTCTTCACCTGGACAGTCTTCAGCACCACCGAGCTAATCCAGCTCCATGTTGTCCTCTTGTTTTGGTGGCTGCCCCCTGGTGGCCTACAGAGGCATTACAGAAGATACATGTTAGCCACAGAACAAGTCAAACTGCTGAGTGACACTTTAATGATTTAAAAGATATAAGATAGAAGACAGAAGTAATAAAAAGGTGAGGCAGATGCAGCTGTTTAAAAGCTGGAAGGCTTTTATTGTGAAACATCAGCACAGGAAGTGATGATTTGCACAGCAGCTCAAAAGCTGTTGTACCAAACTGAATGTTGGATTTCACACCCGTACAGTCGTTTCATGGAAGTGTACCTTGTAGCAGTGAAGCACGGCAGCACTGGACCCCACAGTCAGAACCAGAAGCAGGACCAGGACCACCAGTCTGATGAGCAGCTCTGTTAAAGAGGCTGAAACAGATTCACAGTCATTAAATCACTTCATACAGGAACATGTGCAGCACTTTGTGTTTGTGTTTCAACTTGTGATTGTCCGTTTCTGTTTTGAAGATGGAGCTGTTTGTTGAACTGAAGTTACCTGACATGGTGACACCGAGTGTCCGGCTCTCAGAGGAGAAGTTATGGGAGAACACGTAGACGTGATACACACAGCGGTACTCTCCTTGGTGGGCGTGGCTTGCAGCAGAGAACAGGAAGCTAGCAGAGTGATTGACAGCTGGCTGGGTGTAGTTCTGTGACGTAGCCGAGGTGGTGAAGATAAGCTGGAAGGAGCCTCCTGGATACTGTGGTTGGATGGAGCAGGTGATGGTGAAGTCCGGAGCCCAGGAGCACCTGAAGGCCCTGCTGGGTTGTCATTGGAGACCCCATTCGATGGAGGTGGAGGAGATGAGTGCCAGAAGCAGCAAATCTGAAAAATTAAGTCTCTGTCAGGAATATACTGCTGCTACGGGCCTCACTGATCACTGTACAAAAGCAACTTCAGAACTTCAGTCAAAACCGGATCAGATACTAGTCACACAACCGACTGCTCAGCTTTCAACTCTCGGTGGTTTATACACACTTTATGATGGACACATAGCTAACCGCTAATCAACTGCTGCTAACTGAATCTGCCGTTAGCATGCTAACAGAACTGGGCTAAGCAGCCGGACCGGGTTGGAGGCACAGCCTCTGAGACCAACATGGAATAATATCACAGTACAGAGGGTGATTTACAGACTTTATGATGGGAAACATTGATAAGTAGTGAAATGCTAACTAGTGTTAGCTTGGTTAGCCATGTAGCTAACTGAAACTGACTCAGCCCGAGATGCCAGGAGCCAAACCCAGCAAGAAAACCATCTCGATAGGCTGTGTTCACTGTTAGAACTGGACACTGCCGGTTCAGAGGTTCTGTTGCTGTGTTCACTGTTAGGACTGGACACTGCCGGTTCAGAGGTTTCTGTTACTGTGTTCACTGTAGACTGGACACTGCTGGTTCAGAGGTTCTGTTGCTGTGTTCACTGTTAGACTGGACACTGCTGGTTCAGAGGTTCTGTTGCTGTGTTCACTGTTAGACTGGACACTGCCTGGTTCAGAGGTTCTGTTGCTGTGTTCACTGTTAGACTGGACACTGCTGGTTCAGAGGTTCTGTTCGGATCCCGGGTTCGAAGTTTCCTGATGGACAGTAAACTGCTTGCTACCTGTAGCTGTTGTTAGCTAATGTTAGTTTGTTACATCTGATATATTTGGGTGTTACCTGAGCAAATGACCTCCACGTGGAAAATGGATAAGTCAACCATTGTATATACACACTCCCTAAATGCAGACCCGACTGAAGACAAGTCGATCTGATCAACCATTTGTAACTGGCGTCGTTCCTGTTGTTTCCGGTCGGTTGAAACAGCAGAGCCGCAGTTTAATTCACGACAACTACATCTGCTGTCGTTAGATTCCAGTCAGCTGTGAGATCATCCACTGTCAACGCACTCTCCTTGTTGTTTCACTTCCATGGTACCAGCACACCGACGGGGTTCTCCCCTCAGTCGGACGATATCGGGCTCTGAGCAGACGAGAAACTGGTTAAAATCAGATGAAGTCACATTTCAGAGTCAAATCAAAGCTGCAGCTCAACTTTTACCTGAGCAGGTGAGTCGGACAGCTCGTCCAGATGGAACAGGAGGTCTGAACTGAGTCTGAGCTTCTACAGTCCAGGAGAGCAGACTCGTTGCCTTCACACTGGAACTCTTTGGTCCATGTTGGAGCCTCCACTTCTCCATAGAGCGCCCCCTGGAGGACTGAAGGAGCCCCACAAGCCGAGCTCCCTACAGAACCACCTCTGCATCCTGCTGGTCAAAGTCAGCTTCACCACACTGAGGACCCCACCGCTGGTCAGACTGGGCAGACTTCACCTCCAGTCTGCCTGAACACAGACTAGTCCCATCCAGCAGCCTGACAGAGTCTATTGAGGAAGAGACAGAGTGTGAAAGAGAAAGAAGACATGAGAATAGTTTGAAAATTAATATTTGGGGTTTTGTTGAGAGGCGTTGGTCTTCTGATCTCTATAAACAGATAAATGCATGATCTGAAGACCAAGATTTCAGGATCAGAAACCTGTGTAGTTTAGAGTAGTATTGACCTCACACCAAATGACTTTTCAAAACAATTTCACAGTCGCAGACAAATTTTCTAATCTCGGCACAAAATCCTGAAAGTTTGCTCGAGTTGCGGCAACGCTCGAGTCATCTCGACCGTTTGGTGTCAGGTGGTCAGAAAATTTAGTCCAAGCTGTCTGATGACGATGTCCTCGAAAGACTCAATCGTTCACATCAAGGATGGGACGAGGTCTGTATCAGGAATATACTGCTGCTACGGGTCTCCACTGATTACTGCACAAAGCACAACTTCAGAACTTCCGTCAGTGATTCTGGAGAAACTGGATCTGCTAGCTGCAGTGCTATTGTAAACAACCAATCAAGTCCCTCCCTATGTGACGTAAAACAGAACTCTGCTAGTTGTGAATCTACTTTACAACACATTGATGATGGTACCTGAGCAGATGAGTTTCCAGAACATGCCAGGAGTCATCCTGCCATAATAAAGCACATTCCCTGATTACAGACTCAGAGTGATCACAGGAAGATGCGATTTTCCATACAGCTTTGAGGTTCCCATCACTTCCTCGTCTTGTTGAAATAGCAGAGCCACAGTTGAGCTGTCTACATACAGCCGCTGCAGCCATCAGGTCAAAGGTAATGCCATCCACTGGTCTCCAGTCGCCTTTGAGTTTCATTACAAGTCCACCAGCACAGCGGCTTGGTCCTCCAGCCAACTGGACCACATCAGGCTCTGCAGTTACAAAAGAGTAAAATAAGTGCAGTCACTTACATTCGAATGGACTTTAAGCAAATCAAAGCTTCAGCTGATGTTCTACCTGAGCAGGTGAGTTCAACAGCTTTGCCACGTGAGCAGGTGTTTCTATTCGAGCTGGACTGAACACAGTCCTGGAGAGAAGACTCATTGCCTTCACACTTTTTGGACCAGATTTGAGGCTCCACTTCTCCATAGACCGCCCCCTGGAGGACTGAAGGAGCCCCACAGCCGAGCTCCCTACAGACCACCTCTGCATCCTGCTGGTCAAAGTCAGCTTCACACACTGAGGACCACCGCTGGTCAGACTGGGCAGACTTCACCTCCAGTCTGCCTGAACACAGACTAGTCCCATCCAGCAGCCTGACAGAGTCTGCAGAGAGACAGCAACAGACAATTTATGTGAGAAAGTTGTTGTAAAGCTTGAATTTTCTAACAGATGTTAAATCACGTTGATCTAATGTTGAATTCAGGTGAACTGATTTTGGAGAAACTGGATCATTTTTATGGAGAAAATGTTTTCTGGTTTTCCCTCTGATGATTTCTGTCTGCTCCGCCTCAACTCTCTGTGATTTACAGAGTTCCCGGTCCACTGAACCCTTCCTAAGATAGCTAACTGCTAATTAGCTGCTGTTAACTGACTCTGCTGTTAGCAGGCAACAGAACCGGGCTCAGCAGCCGGACCTGTGCCACTTTTGAGACATAGCTAATGTAGCGAACTGAACTAATTCAGCCCGGGATGCCAGGAGCAAAACCCGGCAAGAAAACCACTTTGATAGGCTGCTGTGTTCACTGTTAGACTGGACACTGCTGGTTCAGAGGTTCTGTTGCTGTGTTCACTGTTAGACTGGACTCTGCCGGTTCAGAGGTTCTGTTGCTGTGTTCACTGTTAGACTGGACACTGCCGGTTCAGAGGTTCTGTTGCTGTGTCCACTGTTAGACTGGACACTGCTGGTTCAGAGGTTCTGTTGCTGTGTCCACTGTTAGACTGGACACTGCTGGTTCAGAGGTTCTGTTGCTGTGTCCACTGTTAGACTGGACACTGCTGGTTCAGAGGTTCTGTTGCTGTGTCCACTGTTAGACTGGACACTGCTGGTTCAGTGGTCCCTGTTTGTGGTTTGGTCCCCGGTCCAGAATTTCTTGATGGACAGTATAGTAAACTGCGTACAACTGTGGTGACCGTTAGCTAATGTTAGCTTGTTAATCTGATGTATCTGATGTTACCTGAGCAAATGACCTCCAGGTTGGAAAGAAATTGGTCCTTCATTGTATATACACACTCCCTAAATGCAGACCCGGACAGAAGACAAGTTGATCTGATCGACCACATGAAGTTGTACAAGTCCAGGTTTTTCCGGTCGGTTGAAACAGCAGAGCCGCAGTTTAATTCACGACAAACTACATCTGCTGTCTTTAGATTCCAGCGAGCTGTGTGATCATCCACTGTCAACCACTCTCCTTGTTGTTTCACTTCCATGGTACCAGCACACCGACTGGGTTCTCCCCTCAGTCGGACGATATCGGGCTCTGAGCAGACGAGAAACTGGTTAAAATCAGATGAAGTCACATTTCAGAGTCAAATCAAAGCTGTAGCTCAACTTTTACCTGAGCAGGTGAGTCGGACAGCTCGTCCAGATGGACAGGAGGTCTGAACTGAGTCTGAGCTTCTACAGTCCAGGAGAGCAGACTCGTTGCCTCCACACTGGAACTCTTTGGTCCATGTTGGAGCCTCCACTTCTCCATAGAGCGCCCCCTGGAGGACTGAAGGAGCCCCACAGCCGAGCTCCCTACAGACCACCTCTGCATCCTGCTGGTCAAAGTCAGCTTCACACACTGAGGACCACCGCTGGTCAGACTGGGCAGACTTCACCTCCAGTCTGCCTGAACACAGACTAGTCCCATCCAGTAGCCTGACAGAGTCTATTGAGGAAGAGACAGAGTGTGAAAGAGAAAGAAAGACATGAGAATAGTTTGAAACTAAACTTGAGTATGGAAGCACTTGTTGTTGTGGAGTGAGAGTCTTTTTCACAGAGGACATCTTGGCCTGGAAATTCATTATCTGTTTTCCGGATATCCCTCCAAATATTGTTGCTCCCAGAGCCCCCCAGATGTTGGGTACAAAGATAATAGTCTTTAGCTCTTTAGCTCTCATCAAGGACCTTTCAGTCCTTGCCTGTCCTTGAGCATTGGACCTTGGCTGGTGTAATTTCCCTGGATTTGATGATTTCACAACCTTTGAGATCTTTACCCTATATTACTATATTACTACAGGTTTTATTACTGATGGTGTTATTAGCCAGTCATTAGCACAGGCTGCGTTAATAACTCACGATTGTATGAAGGATATTACTAATGGGCTAAGGAACACTAAGTAAACACAATTAACAAATTAATTCATCTGTCTACAGATGAAGTTCAGACTCTATGCAAAGAGAAAGACAGATAACATCCAGAAAAGCAGCACGCTTGAGACGGACTGACTGAACGTGGTCTGATGAGTCTTTGTGTGTTTTTTGGAAATCATCCACATTCTATTCTCCAGAATAAATTTCTGATCCAAAAGAACTCAAACCAGAGCAAAAAGGTATGTGACAAATATAAAAGTGATAAGCTTACCTGAGCAGATGATGTCCACAATGGTTTGTGGAGCAATCGACCTTTTAGTTAAACATTTCCACAGACTAGATTCAGAACTGAGACAGGAAGGCGTGATGTGCAATGAATTCCTATAATCTCTTTTTGAGGCAGTCTGAACCACAGAACCACAGTCCAGATGTCTACAGACTACGTTTGCTAATTTCAGGTCCCATCCAAGGTCAAGTATTACTTTCCAAACTCCACCACGCTTCGCCTCGAGGTCACCAGAACACCTGGATCTTCCCACCAAGCGCATGTCCTCGATCTCTGAACATAGGTAAGAGAGTCATTAGTCAAATTATCTTTGTCTAACCAGCCTTTATATTTATTTTGTCTGTTTACCTTTGAAAATATCACTTTCTTCTATGTGGAGACCTGTGGAGAATAAAAAAACAAACATAAGATAACACAAGAGAGAAGGAAGAGAAAACTCTGGTCATCACTAACTCAGAGCTTGCTGTGGAAAAGTCCTCTGTCACAACTTATAGAAAGTGTGACACAAACTATAGTGAGCTTAGAAATGTACTGGATGTACTTATACTCCATTATATTCATATTTAATGTTTCATCCTAGTTTGCATGACTATCATTATCACATATAATCAGATTTTCACAGCCACAAAGACAAGAAAGGTAACTCTGTGAGCTGATAGCTCAAGTTGGTAGAGTGCTCCTTAGAAGTTCTGAAGTCATGGGTTCAAACCCCGTGAGATGTTGGTCACTTTTGAGGTGTCAAAATTGCTACCTGTGTGAACCAACAGCTCAGGTTGTTAGAGTGCTCCTTAGAAGTTGTGAAGTCATGGTTCGAAACCCGTGAGATGTTGGTCACTTTTGAGGTGTCTGTCCAAAAGAGAGAGTGAAAACCACAAAGACATGATTGCTACTTGTGTGAACCAACAGCTGGCTCAGTGGGTAACGCTGCTCACTTTCACCTGGGAGATCCGGGTTCAAATCCAGTGTATAGTATGGCAAAAAATTCATAGTATAGTATGGCAAAAATGTCACTGTACTACTATAGTATAGTAAAAAAAATCATAGTATAGTATGGCAAAAAAAAGTCATAGTATATTATGGCAAAAACTCATAGTTTAGTATGGTTAAAAAAACTCATAGGTTGTAAAAAAAAGTCATAGTATAGTATGGCAAAAAAATCATAGTATAGTATGGCAAAAAAAAGTCATAGTATAGTATGGCAAAAAAAAGTCATAGTATAATATGGCAAAAAAAAAAGTCATAGTATAGTATGGCAAAAAAAAGTCATAGTTTAGTAAAAACACAGTCATAGTATAGTATGGTAAAAAAAATCATAGTTTAGTATGGCAAAAAAGTCATAGTATATTATGGCAAAAACTCATAGTTTAGTATGGTTAAAAAAACTCATAGGTTGTAAAAAAAAGTCATAGTATAGTATGGCAAAAAAAATCATAGTATAGTATGGCAAAAAAAGTCATAGTATAGTATGGCAAAAAAAAGTCATAGTATATATGCAAAAAAAAAAGTCATAGTATAGTATGGCAAAAAAGTCATAGTTTAGTAAAAAACAGTCATAGTATAGTATGGTAAAAAAAAGTCATACTATAGTATGGCAAAAAACAATCATAGTATATTATGCCAAAAAAAATCATAGTATATAGCTAGTATAAAGCTTTTTGACTGTTATCTATTGCCACTTATGAAGATGAATGTTCATCATTGGTAGCTTCACAGAGGGTGTGTGGCTCAGTGGTTAATGCTGCTCACTTTCACCTGGGAGATCCGGGTTCCAATCCAGTGTATAGTATGGCAAAAAAGTCATAGTATGTTAAAAAAAAAATCATAGTATATTATGGCAAAAGTCATAGTTTAGTATGGTTAAAAAAACTCATAGTGTGTAAATAAGTCATAGTATAGTATGGCAAAAAAAAAGTCAGTTTAGTAAAAAAAAAGTCGTACTATAGTATGGTGAAAAAAACAGTTTAGTATGGCAAAAAAAGTCATAGTTTAGTATGGTTAAAAAAACCTCATAGTATGTAAAAAAAAGTCATAGTATAGTATGGTAAAAAAAAGTAATAGTATGGCAAAAAAAAGTCATAGATATAGTAAAAGGATGGCAAAAATGTCACTGTATAGTATGCAAAAAATGTCATATTATAGTATGGCAAAAAAGTCAGTATAGTATGTTAAAAAAAAGTCATAGTATAGTATGGCAAAAAGGTCAGTATATTTGCCAAAAAAAAGTCATAGTATAGTATGGCAAAAAAATCCTAGTATAGTATGGCAAAAAAAGTCATAGTATAGTATGGCAAAAAAATCATAGTATAGTATGGCAAAAAAAGTCATAGTATAGTATGCAAAAAGTCATAGTTTAGTATGGTTAAAAAAACTCGTAATGTGTAAAAAAAAAAGTCATAGTATAGTATAGTAAAAAAATCATAGTATAGTATGGCAAAAAAAAAGTCATAGTTTAGTATGGTGTAAAAAAAAACTCAGTGTGTCAGAAAAGTCATAGTATAGTATGGCAAAAAGTCATAGTTTAGTATGGTTAAAAAAAACTCATAGTGTGTATAAAAAGTCATAGTATAGTATGGCAAAAAATCCTAGTATAGTAATGGCAAAAAAAAGTCATAGTATAGTATGGCAAAAAAATCCTAGTATAGTATGGCAAAAAAAAA
>CM024794.1:26556065-26593565 GCA_014281875.1 Nibea albiflora
TATACAGTGAAAATACAATAGCAGAATAATCCTGACCGAAGCCTCTCAGTTCACTCTCCACGAGCCGGCTGCTATCTCTGCACACCACACAGCAACAACATGCAGGATTATGGGTAAGCTGACATTTATTATGCTTATTATGGCCAATGAAAATCAGCTCTGTTGTGGGAAGGACACACACAAAGGCCCATGTTCCCTCTGTAGCTGTAAAAGTCATTACAATGATTAGTATGGCACAGACAAAAGGCACACACACACACACACACAACACACAGAGACATAATGCACTATGTACTGATGCTTTGACATTCTCTGCTTATCGCTGGTTATGAAAGATACTGCAATAAATAAAGGACACATTCCGAACAAATGCTCGTATTAACATAAAAATGTGCATAACTCAAGAGTGCATTTGGATTCAATAAAGCAGGAACACACACACACACACACACCACACACACACACACACACACACACACACACACACAACACACACACACAGCTTCCTCCGAGCAGGCTGAAAGGTGAAGTGGAGCTCCTGAATCTGCTGCATGAAATTAATAACCTGGGATTTCTTCATCTGTGTCACAGAGCTCCTGATGAAAGGAGGTTTTTTTTCTTCCTCCTGCAGCTTTGCAAACTTTAATCTGTGCTGAAGAAATATTTACGACACTTTAACCCTCTGGACTTCAGAACGTTGTAGCTCTGTCTCAAAAACAAACTGCAGCAGCCGCCTCTTTGTGATCTGTCCCCCAGAAAGCAGCCTCTGTCACAGTCTCCACTCTGCTCAGCTTCCTGAGAGTCTCTAAGAAACCCTCCAAAAATAAATCCTATCAACATCCCCCCAACCTCGATTTTCTGTGTTTGAATGTTTTTGTTTTGAATGCTACGATCTCCCACTCCCCTGAACTGTTCACAGCTCCGTTAACTCCGGTGCAGCATGTGGAACATGAAGGGAGCTCAGACCTTCTGCCACACGGTGTCAAACTTTAGATGTGAAGTAAGGAACAACATCCAGTGTGACGGTAAATCTTTGGCTGGTTTGTTTGATTTGTGGTTTTGGTGCCTTTTGTTCTGTCGGCAGCGTTTAATGAAACTTTGTGAGGGTGATGAAGCAGAACATTCTGGAACATTGCAAGATAACACTGGCCCCGTCTGCTGACAGAGACTGTACCAAACACATGCATTCACATAGATGCACATACACCTACAGACATAATGTACACTGACTCACTGAAGCAAACACAGCAGAGAGTGCTGCACATCCATCCTGAGCTCTCGCTGTAGAAACAACATTTAATTCTTTGAGTTGATCCTTTAATAAATTTTCAGGAGGGGGTGGGGCTGGAAATGATCCCAGCTGATTGCACGAAATGCCCTGGACAGGTCGGCAGATCATCGCAGAGCTGACACATCGAGACAAACACGATTCACGCTCACGACTAAAGTGTGAATTCATTAATTTAAACCTCGTGAAATGAGCTTAAAATAGGCAGCGTGACAGGAGGTGTTCTGCTGCTGTATGTCACACCACAGGAATTTTTTTAGATTACAGAAGATCAAACCTGTTGTGTCTGCTGAGCGAGACGCCTGCAGGAAATACATGATGCAGGTGTCAGTAGAGGAAGTCCTCTCCTCTGCTCTCGTGTCGGTGCAGGGTTTAAACTGATGTGGTCAGTAATCAGAGACGTAAACGTGGAGTTACAGCTGACAAGAAGAACAGTGAGGTGGTGAGCTCGAACAATGGCACGCTTGTTTGTGATGGAAGTGTGAAGTGAAAGCTTCTTTTTCTTGGGTCCCCGCAGCTCTGACTCTCCGTTCAGACGTGACGTGTGGGTGCTGATGGGAATGAAGAGTTATTTTGAGGAATGTTTGAGCACGGTCGTGATTCAGATTGTCAGGCAGCAGATTTATCGAGACACTTTCAGCTGCCTCTTTATAACTTTCTGCAGCTTTTGGTAACGACAAATGCAAATGAGTGTTGCAAGAAAGCAGCAATACATCTGACCCAGGCCCATCACGAAGCTCTCCCTCCTGATGGTTCCCATTGTTTTAGCTTGACAGACGTGTCTTCAGAACACACTACTTCTCTACATGTGACAGATCTTTAAAGAGACGTCAGAACTCACATGAAGAGCGATGAAGGCGGTGTCGCTACACCCCTTAAACATGCTGCCCCATCAGTGCTACACGTGCTGCTGCACAGCTTCCATACACAGAAGTTTACTTTAGTTTCAGATTTGAACATTTAATGTGTGAAAAGTTTCCTGACTGACGTCTTCAAACTGCTTCTTGTCCCAAAAGTCCCAAAAATATTGAATATTGAGTACTCCGATTTTAAAGGGGTAGTTGTGCTGTTGTAGTTACCTACAGTCAGTAACACCCAGTCTGCCGGTACAGAAGCAGAGCTGTGAACTGCTGCGGATGGGGTCACCAGAAAAACTGTATTTTACCTCATAACAATCAATATCTGCTGAAGCTGGAACAGAAGATGTTCACCGCCTCACCTCGCCATCAGACGGCTCTTTTCTTTGGCACTAACCGTCAGAACCTCTGCGCGGCTCTGCGGATCAGCTGCTTGGGTCTGAAGGTTGTGAGTGAAATCAAACTTTACGTTTGTAAAGATTTCAGTTTTTCTGCAGCTGTGACCCAAATACACAGACGAGTGCCTCACACTGCCACGCTGTCCCCGTGAGCTCAGAGTAAAGATCTCAGCCAGAAACAATTAAAGCGCCTTCATGTGTTTTTCTTCATGCCTGTAATTTATTCATGAGTCGCCGTATTTATTCTGATGTACATACAGTAGGTGTGAATCTCTCTTATATGGAAATGTAGTAAATGTACTGTATGTCTGCTCGCAGGAAGGTTTCCGGATTATTAAACTGGGTTTCAAGTGCGTCTCCGGGGACTCATTTGACTTCCTGCATATTCCCTGAGGTCCAGTTATACTGTGTGTGTACAACTGCAGTGAGAGTGTGTTGTATGTGTGCACATATTCATGTCGTTTGCTGCTGTTTTATTCCCAGGAAACAAAGACAATAAAAGTGGTTTTATAGAGAAAAAAGCAGGAGGAGATGGAGTGTGTTCTTTATTTCCACACTCGCTCGGTTCCTGCTGGATCGTTCTAGATCAACAAGACACCAAATCCCTGAACAAAACCTGTTTCTTCTTGAAACTGTGTTGTCTTTAAGACTGGACAGGCTGTAAATAAAGGAACAAAAACGATTTCCAATAAGTCTTCCCTCCCTTGAGATCGTGTCCCGTCCCAAAGAAGGTATATCTGAAATGAAACCACCTCGTGCAATCTTAACTGACAGCTGGAAGAAAGGGTTCTTCAACAACTGACTGCCCGCCCAATGGAACATGTCCTCGTGTCCTCCACCGTACCTAAGGTTGTCTGAATCCCCGAGTGCCCAGCACTGAAACACAGAGCCAATCTCTCCTCAGCATCACATCACCACAGAGCTTCTGCTGCTAGCTGAATATATTCAACGAGCGTCAGGTAAGACTTACATGAAACAGCCAGCCTGACCTGATGGCCCGCCCATGTGTACCGAACATCACAGCAGCAGAGGACCATCAGCTTCCTGCGTACTGGCCGGTCTTCTGCCAGCAGAAGTTGAACGTGCCTCCATCACCTTCTTAGTGACATGAATCAGCTTTAAGGGGAGTCGTTATAGAGTCATGTTTCATTTATTCTAAGCCAGTATAATTCAGAGTGTGAAAAGTTGTCCTAACTAATGGAGATGTCGTGCAGCCCCTGAGATGTTTCTGGATGATGAGAATGTGTAAGTGTGTATCAGCTCGTGTTTCTCAGGAAACAGGACCGGAGACTTGGCGATGCTTCATCTGATAGAAGTCAGATTACTTGCCCTTTAATTTCAGGCCGACAGCCCTACAATTAAAGGGCCACGCAACAATTAAGTAAAGTCAGCGGGGTAATTATGAAGTCAGATTTTCAGTTGCTGCGCTTCTTTGGTCAGAAATTAACAGACAGAGGAAAGTTTTCACAAAAAAAGATGGAAACTTTAATTGAAGTTTTTTTTACCTGGTGAAACAACAAGAGCGTCCTCCATCCAGACACTGAGCACCTCATCATGTCACTCCTCTCTCAAGGCTAAAACAAATGATGCTCAGCTGTTAGTGGACTTAATCAGGGCCCGACAGGTTGATTCGGTACCCGACATGAAGCCTGATTCTTCTCTCTGTGTTTGTGTTTTATGACCTTTCATCCTCATCATGTTACGGGTTTAATTAAACGAGGCCCTGAGCTGAGTGAGTCAAAGAAATCTGCACAAACGAAGGAACAATGTGTTTTTGAAAGAAGATGCTGCTGCGGACTGTCCAGTCAGAGTCACCCTGACCGGCAGCGCTGAGTGCCTCTGTTATCCAACCAGATTTGCAGTTTACATATTTATCAATGTTATTATCATTGTCTGGTGTTACTATGGTAACATGTAACAGTTTTCTGATATTCAGCTCTCTGTCTCTTTGCCGTCACCTTCACTTCCCCTGATGACGGATCATTTCGTTGTGTAAATATGCTGGAGTCGGCCTGAATATTCATAAACACCTTTTATATGAAACAGCTGCTTTGTTATGCAAGACACGTCGACTCCTGATATCAGGAGGCGATGTGAATGAATCTCAGCTCATCGTGTCTGTGTGGGATGGTACTGTTCAAAATATATGAAGGCTAACAGTCATGCAGGATTAAGAGATGCTTTGATTGACAGGTGGGTGCCGTGTTTTAAGCAACCAGGCGTCATCCACAAAGACAAAGCAAGCGATGACTGGCCAGTGTCCAACATCCTGCCAGAGTTCTGACTTCATGGTCAGCTTATTTGACTGAGACGTCTCCTGAGGACAGGATGATGGCTGATCTCAGAGCTCTGCCGGGCCGAGACTTTTAGGACAGCACCAGCCTGCCTGCAGTTTGTATCCTTCCACCAGCGCTGTGTTCTGTAGTCTGTAACCTTCCAGTGTTCTCCATCTTCCTGGTCCGAGTAATCACACGACTGTGTGGATGGGTGGAGACTGGCCGAGTGGGAGGCGAAGACCCATCAGAAGCATCTGATTGCTGAGAGGCGCTAATGTATTTATAACGAGCGGGAAAACGGACAAACACTTTAGCCGAGAGCAAGAGAGAAAAACACGCAGGGCCCGAGAAACGTTTCTGCAAGGTCGCTGCCTTGGAAAATACTGCAGATGGTATTTCTCATTTTTCATGAGAAAGAAATAACTGGTCATGACAAGGCTGAAAGGAGGAAGGAGAGAGGGAGGGAGGGAGGGAGGGAGGAAAGGATGAGTGGAGGTTAGAATTACCAACACCAGCTCAAAGAGCTGTTTGATGTTCGGATTGCTGTGATAAATTATTGATGTGGAGCCCGTTAAATAAGGCCAGTGTTCATTTGATTATAAATCTCATTAGGGCTTTACAAAATATGCTTTAATAACTAAATCCATCCACGTAATCTTCTCTGTAAAGAGATTGAACACTGTCATTACACAAAGCATGCAGTGGTGTTACTGTTACTGAGGGCTCACCTCCTCACACTGTGTGAAGAGGGCCTCATATTACTACACCTGATATCATGCATTATGTATCTTAATTTGATATGTCGTATGGATCAGGACCGCGATGTGTGAAAACATGCAGCACACTGGGAAATCAGCAGAGTTCACACTAAAAACATGCAAACATGAGATGAAACATTAATCATAAAAATAATTAACTGGCTTGTGAGATGATGGAGGCCACATGTGGGGACAAACCCACAGAGGATTGTGGCCCGGCTCTGCAGCCTCTTTCCACTCAGAGCTTCATTTTGATGGATTCCTGATCATAAACCTACGAAACCATAAAAACAAAGTTTGGACACTCGCCACAGCTCAGGCAGGACAGTTCTAGCAGTGCCAAGCGTATGCAGGGGTCAATAAACAGGGCAGGCAGACGGCAGAGTGAAGTCTGTGAGCAGACACACACACACTTTATAGTAGTCGGTGACCTGCAGTCTTTCTATTGGCCAGCAGGGGGCAGCTAGAAGAAGTCTGACTGTATTGAAGTCTCAGCCTATGTTTTCTTCTGTCAACCAGCACGAGGCTTTAAAAAGGTCGTCCACACACCAGTGAGAGACGTCCTGACAGGTTTACACAGAATCACTGACTGACGCTGAGCTCTACACCAAGTGGATCCTCGTTTGTAGTTCATATTGAAACTACATCCCCATGTTGACAGCATGATGGGGAGTTTCTTTCTTTGATCATCGTATTGAAATACTTCCAATAAATCATTCGCAAAGTTATAAAAAGACATTTTTCTGTGATTTGGGTGAACTGACCTAAATATGAGCGTGTTCCCTGTAAGACTGGGAGAGTTCTTCAAATATTTAAAAGTCAGATTGTGGGAGCAGCGAGCCTGGAGACATGGAGATGCAGCCTGACAGCACAGGGACATTCTGGGATGAGTTCAGCACGGAGGAAGCCTCACAGGAGCTTTTAGACTCATCACAGACTGTTTATAACATCGACTCTGCATTAAGACTCGGAGATCTTAAACCACAGCAGGGTTCAGAGGAGCACACAGGAACCAGAATTCAGCCTGACAGCGCCGGGCCGACCCAGTAATGCGCA
Organism: Nibea albiflora; assembly: GCA_014281875.1. Lineage (NCBI taxonomy): Eukaryota > Metazoa > Chordata > Actinopteri > Sciaenidae > Nibea > Nibea albiflora. The sequence continues at coordinate 26,562,699 of CM024794.1, forward strand.
GCAGCAGCTGCTTAAAGCGCTCCAGCTGTGATGCATTTACTGCATAAAGAAATAATCAATTAAAGTGATGCAGCTCGGCTCACACGGACGCGCTCTGCTCAGACTTTGGATGCATCAGTTCAGTTTGACCTGAAGCTGCAGGTGTCACGATGAGGTCCAGTTATAAGGGCTCTCACACATGTACGTGGCCCGGGTTAGACTTCTGGGTAGCTAGCATTGGTCCAGAGTTTCACTGACAGCTTGATGAATGGCGCTGGTTGAAATGTATGAATTACAGCTGCAGCTCCTATTAGCCAGGCAGGGAGACGTAATGCAGTGCTTTGGCAGCTCTGCGGTCCAGGTTAAATTCAGATGAAGCGATGTGATTCTTCTTAGAGGCAGCCAGCAGGTGTGTAATGATTCTCACCTCTACTGAAGATGTAAAAGTTTCAGGATGTTTTATTGTGGCTGGATTAAAGCGTTCCCTTCTCCTCCGCTTCACCTCGTTTCTCTGATGAGCTCCAATCTGAACTCTGATCAGCCCGATCACTGATTTACACATCAAGGTCAGTTTACTGGCCACGAGGAAGATCGCTCAGCATGAAAACAGTGTTCAGTCTTCTGTGGTAATGAAGTCACAGTGGATTCTTCTTTCCCAAACTTTGCTGTTTCCTGACAAAATGTTTTGCACTTTGTCTGATCCACATTTCCACAGCAGCAAAGTGTGTGTTCGCTTTGTTGTTGGAAGTGTGCTGAAAGCTACGGCTGTGACAGTGACCAGAGAAGACTGAGCAGGCAGGAAGTCAGACACAGAAGCAGCAAATATTCAGTGAACTGACCAAATCTGAGCACGAAACAGTTCATATCTGTGGCGTGAAGCTGCGTGGGTAACGGGCCAGAACATCATAGAGCCGGTTCAGGTGGAATGAAGGTGTGAGAGCTCAGAGGTACCAGCCGGAGTTACCTACAATCTGCATAGCTATCAATAAAGGCTGCGATCCCTCACCGGCTGTACGGCTGAAATATGAATCACAAGTATTGCAAAAAGAGGTAATAACAATAAAAAAGCAGGTAGGCGGTCTAATGAAGAGATGTTTTCATTTTCCAGTATGGGAGCTGTGGGATCCAGTGTGTCTGCAGCTGGACTATTACCATTACATCTGTGAATATTAGCAGGTATATTTCATTTGTCTCCCTCCCGTCAGTCGATCGGCCTCTCCTCCTCGCTCTCGTTACTTATGGGAAATGTTAACGTCTTTTTTAATGCCAAAGATTTGTTTTATCTTTACACGTCTGATTATCTCTGTTGTTCTTCAGGTTCAGCTCTTCTTTCCTTCAGCATGAAAATGTAAATGTGCTTTTAATGTCATGGGCCTTTTCTTTCTCTGTCTGTCTCTCTCCCCATCGTTCTTGTTGTTTATGAAATATAAGTGCTGTTTTAATGTCAGGCAATTTCCATCTCTACTCTGCGAGCATGTAATGTCTGTCTGTCTCTAGTTTTATTGTAACTCTCACTTTCTGTTGCTCTCCCTTCTCTCTCTCTCTCTCCCTGCAGTTTTTCTGTCCTCTCCACCTCCGCTCACCTCGTCTTCTTCTCCTTAAACTCTCATTTATCACGTCTTCCCTCACAGTCCACTCTCCTGACCTCTCTCTTCTCTCTCCACCTTCCTTTCATGCGTCCTCCTCTCCTATCCGTCTAATTTCCCTCTCACCCTCTGTTTCCCTCGCCTCCTCACCTCTCCTCATCCTTCCTCTCCACTGTCCATTCTGTGACGGTCCAAATTCAAAGCGGTTCAGCCCACCTGACACTGTGAGCTTCAGCTAATTATCATGCCATTGTGAGTTCCCTCCGCCTCGTCTCGACTAACGAGGGCAGGGAGACAAAGAAACCCCGGGGAGACACACACAGGAGAATATTCTGAATAAGTAATGTGTGTGTGAAGTAATGTGTGGATGGTCGTGGGCTTTATGTATGAGTCTAATAAGCTTGTGTGTGTGTGTGTGTGTGTGTGTGTGGAGACATCAGTTCCTGCACTCACACACACACACACATTTTAAATCAGAATAATACGACGAGGCTGCAGCCTGTCTGAGTGTGTGGTTGGGACTCTCTCTGTGGCTGCATGCGTTTGGCTTGCTCTGACTTTGATTCATTGCAGGAGGTTAATTGGTGTCTTTAAATTGGCCAGAGGTGTGAATGACTGTTTGTCTGTCTGAGTCAGCCCTGTGATGAACTGGCAACCTCAGAGCGTCAGAGTTAACAGCAGACACACAGAGTCAGGACCGCACCTGCAAATGATTTATCCTCATTGTTTCAGCTCACTGTGCTCTAATATCCTCACACCTCACGTACGTACAGCGACCTGCTACATAAACCACATCAGCATTATTATTATTACCTGGTTTATCTGCACATTTGATGGTTTGTTCTCCGTCTTTGGATGTTCACACCTGGACAATAAAAGTGATTCTGATGTTCCAGTCTACACTTCATAAACAGGCTCTCTCACATGCAGCTAGAAGACATGAGAGTGAAGCTGTGAGCATGAAGAGGACCTCTTCTAGCTGAGGCGTGTGAACAATGCTCTCTCTCTTCTTATTGCTCTATTTATAGCTCCCTGCCTCTGACCTCTCATCTGTGTCTCTGCGTGTCTCCTCATCTTCCTCCTTCCATCTTGTTTCTGCAGCTCGCCGCTCTCTTTGAAGCGCTCTGTCCTCGTCCCACTCTCTACATTGTATCCACAGTTAATTGATTGTCACTAATCTATTTTACTGTGAACCCTCCCACCTCATCTCCGCGCTCCCTCTACCTCCCACAGCGAGCAGCTGGACTGTGTCTGTCAGCAGGTGGAATGAAGAGACGCTGAGAGGAAACAAACACAGACATGAGGGGCTCAGTCCTGAGGAACGGGACCTTCTTCCACTGAGAGAAGACAGGATTCGAGTTAGGTGGGAAAAATACTGAACAAATGATCCTAAACTAGGTGGAGGTGGTGTCAGCCTGTTGGAGGCAGCAGCAGCTCAGTCTGTGGAGACTTAGTCCGGGAAGCAGAGAGGCCAGCCAGTGGACTGGCAGCTGGCTGTATGCCCCCCGTGCCTCCCCTCTCATGGAGGTCAGCAGAAAATGTTTCATTTTATGCATTGTTATTTATTTCATTTCTTTTTCGATGCAGATGTAGCAGGACGCGGCAGAGTGCAGGATGAATTGGTCCTGAAGAGCCCAGCAGAGACCTGAGTGAGGTCTGCAACTGAAAAAAGATGGAAAAATGGAGAAGTGCTGGTAAGAGGGCGCCGGATAGAGATACAGTATCTGCATAATACTTCCAGAGCTGAAGGAGGAGAGAGGAATACAATACAAGACACAGAGAGCAGCGTCGCTGTGCAGATATGAGAATTAGCTTCATAAAATGAATTAAGCCATGAATGAGGAATGTTCTCGTCCCTCTTATCTCTGTCTGTGTTCGGCTGATGAGGCTGATATCAACACAGCACATCAGGCCAGAGTTTCCCTCTATCACAGCCGACATCTCACAGCCTCAGATAAACAGTGTGGGGCTTCTGTTTCCTCCAACACTGTTTATTCATTCCAGCTCTAACTCTTGATCTGATTCAACAATTAAAGTGTTGACACAGGACTTCAGAAGAGCTGCAGGATGAAACAAACGAAGCGAGTCCACCGTGAATACAAGAATCAGTGTGACAGAAACAAAACAAGAACGTCCATGACAGCAGCTTCACCAGTTTTCAGGGGGACGTTATGCTTTGTGTCAAAGAGCCAGTCAGTAAAACTGATAACTGGTTGTCACGGTAACGGAGGATTTTACACAACCTGGCAACCAAAAAAACACAAAGCAGCACGTGCAGCCGAAAGGCAGAGCCAGTGTGTCAGAGGCTTAAACAGGTACGCTGCTTCATCTCTTTCTTTACGCCTGCATGCTACCTGAACAGGTAGGACTCAGCTTAGAGGGCAGCAGCTCCACTCAGAGACTCTGCAGTGTGTAACTACTGTTCTGTTAAAGGCTCCTCACCACAAACACACCCACAAGAAATCAATGAGCTCGTCAACGTGTCACATGTGATATCTGATATTCACCATGCGGCAAACTGGAAAACACAAATATGACTGACGAGACCAGCTGTACATGTGTGTGTGTGTGTGTGTGTGTGTGCGTGTGTGTGTGTGTGTGGGAGTACTGGGAGCAGAAAGGAGTGAGCAGGAATGTGTGTGTGTGTGTGTGTCTTGTTAGCATATTGTCATGGACCGCTGAGTGTTAAAGCGATTAGTGGTGATTAGGACGGAATTAGCACGTATGATGCCTGTATTTCACACAAAACATGTAAAATATGCACGTCTCATCACGTGTGTGTGTGTGTGTGTGTGTGTGTGTGTGCATAGCAGCAGGTAATGGGAAGCTAAACCTGCCATTAATTATTCAGCCGCAGGAAACAAGGACACGAGCCAAGGCCGATCCTTCTCTGCATCCATCTCTCTTTCACCTGCATCTCTTGTTTTTCGTCCTCCTTCCTCGTTCATTTTTCATCTCTCACTCTCATCTTTCCTCCTCACCTCTCCTCTCTTCCTATCTCCTTGATTCGTTACCTTTCACCATTTTTCTTCCACCTCCTGTTCACATTAATTCCTCCTTTTTTCTCATTCCATGCACCATCTCTCTCTCTCTCTCTCTCTCTCTCTCTCTTTCTCTCTCTCTCCTTCGTTCTTTCACACCCTCTCTCCTTCCTTTTCTTCACAGTTCCTGTAAAGGCTTGTAAGGAGATGTTTTAATTCTGCTCACCAATGTTTCCTTCCTATCTAGTGTCCTTTCTTCTCTATCTCCTCGCCTTCACACCTCTTCTGTTCTTCATTCTCTCATCCTGTATGTTTTTAATCCTTTCCCTCACCCTCCATCTCCTTCCTCTGTCTAGTTTCCCCTCCACCAGCTCTTCTCCTTCGCTCATCCATCTCTTCCACTCTCCTCCCTCTGCTTCATTCATTATGCCTGCTATCAACCAGAAGTTTCATTATATTTGTCCCTGCTTCCACAGCTGTGGGAAGGAGCAGAATACCAATGAGCTTCCAGGAGAAGTTACAGTAATCTGAAGCGTCAGCTGGGAGTTTGCAGAGGGAAAAATATTTTCTCAAGCTGCCTTTCCTGGAGCTCCATGAAGAGCAGCTGAGGAATCCTGCAGATCGGAGAATAATAAAATGTCACTGCTGCCTTTTCGGGGAGAATAATGGGCTGGTTGTCTCTCGAGGCAGACGGCGACGTAACATGAGTCAGACAGCAAACAGTGAAAGCATTCTGTTTAAATGGAGGATGGATGGTTTGTTATTTTAGTGTGCATGCTTTACTGATGCACAGTCTGCATGTTACACACGCCTGCAACACCCGCAACACCCGCAACGCTTGCAGCGCCTGCAACACCCGCAACACCCGCAACGCCTGCAGCACCTGCAGCAACTGCAGCGCCTGCAGCGCCTGCAGCGCCTGCAACACCCACAACACCTGCAACACGTGAATGAAGATCAAGCAAACTTAATTTTTCACGACAATGATCAAGTGTTTCTTGAATACAAAAGTCCTCCAGGCTCTTGGTGTATCCATGAATATGATCCCTGTTTGTTGAATGAAGTCTTAAACATGTGCTGTATGCTTTGACTCACATGTCAGTGTCACAAATCAGGAAAATAAGAAATTATGACTCATCTAAAAGAGTCAGTCTGCTTCAGTGTGACAAAGAAACAAGACCAGAACACCTAAAAGTTTAATTTCTAGTGTGTTTAATGTTTAATCTGTTCGTTCAGATTTACAGAATCGCCTCTGACTGATCTGAGCGTGCATTGTTTGACAGATCTGTGCTTCTTATACACTTTGACTCTGAGGAATGTTTGAGGAGAGGCGATAAAAGCTTCCAAACAAAATGTCTGTCTTCAGTGACCCACATTAATTATGTCACACGTGTGACAGCCAGCAGCGAGTCGACATCATGATGGCAGCACACTAAGAACAGTGAACTGAACGTGAAGCTCAGTAAACGTCTCTAACGAGCTCGTCAAAAGAGAAAATATTTAGCCTGTGTGAAATGAGGCCGGTTATTGTTGCAACAATGAGGAGTGTGTGTTCTCTGAATACGTGTGTATGTGACCGGCTCCTGGTTAGAGTAATACTGTGTGTGATCTCTGCTCTGGTCAGTGATCACTGGTCACTTCCTCGCCTCTCTACAAATCTCTCTCTCTCTCAGCAGGAAGCTCCTAATAAGGTCAGCTCAGGAAAACTTCACAGCTCAGAGGAAGAAACAGGTAACAGCTGATCGCACGTTCACACTCTTAAATTCAACTTTTAATGCATAAACCACCCTGTGTGTCCGGATCTGTAATACAGGCAACACTGGAACTAGACTCTCAGAATACACTGTGTTGTTTTAAAGTTTCCATGTGTTGGTATATTTGGATTTTTTATTATTTTCAGTTTGGTTTCAGAAATAAAACGGCTTGGTCTGGTCTGGTCTGGTCTGGTTTGGTTTGGTTTGGTCTGGTCTGGTCTGGTCTGGTTTGGTTTGGTTTGGTTTGGTCTGGTCTGGTTTGGTCTGGTCTGGTCTGGTTTTGTCTGGTTTGGTCTGGTCTGGTTTGGTTTGGTTTGGTCTGGTCTGGTCTGGTCTGGTCTGGTCTGGTTTGGTTTGGTTTGGTCTGGTCTGGTCTGGTCTGGTTTGGTCTGGTCTGGTCTGGTCTGGTTTGGTTTGGTCTGGTCTGGTCTGGTCTGGTCTGGTTTGGTCTGGTTTGGTCTGGTCTGGTCTGGTCTGGTTTGGTCTGGTCTGGTCTGGTCTGGTTTGGTTTGGTCTGGTCTGGTCTGGTCTGGTCTGGTCTGGTCTGGTTTGGTCTGGTTTGGTCTGGTCTGGTCTGGTCTGGTCTGGTTTTGGTCTGGTTTGGTCTGGTCTGGTCTGGTCTGGTTTGGTTTGGTCTGGTTGGTCTGGTCTGGTTTGGTTTGGTTTGGTCTGGTCTGGTCTGGTCTGGTTTGGTCTGGTCTGGTTTGGTCTGGTCTGGTCTGGTTTGGTTTGGTCTGGTCTGGTCTGGTCTGGTCTGGTCTGGTCTGGTCTGGTCTGGTCTGGTCTGGTCTGGTCTGGTCTGGTTTGGTCTGGTCTGGTCTGGTCTGGTCTGGTCTGGTGAAGGAGGTCATGCTGTGAAAGTCTTGTGAGGGTGTGACTAATCTCGTTTGAATGAGCTGACATTAACGAGCTGCATGCTGACTTTTATCTTTCATCTTTCCACGACACAGAAAAACGTTACGACGAGCATTAATAGAAGAATTATAAAATCAATTTCTCATTACACAGGAGAAAGCTTAGTGACTCACACCACACACACACACACACACACACACACACACACACACACACACACACACACACACAGTGTGGTCAGAGCTGAATAACACCATGCTAAGCTCCCGTTCTCCTGATGTGGCTGCGTGCACGCTGTGGGCTTTATTCAAATCCCTGTTTAAAGCTTTCAGTGGGAACTGGAAATTATTAAACTTTATTACTGGGCTGTTAAATAGAATACAGGTTTAATGCTAATATCATCACATTCAAGCAACAATGCACCTCAAACTAAATGTCAGAGGAAAGACGCTGAAATTAATATTTTGCATGAACAATCACTGCGTGTCATGTGAAGGTTGAACGTGAACGTTGGGCTCACACAGACTCTCGTCTAGTTGTGTTGTCTTGTTGTGCTGCCGCCTCGAAGACAAATGAAGTTTCAAGACAGTTTCTTTGGTACAGCAGCAGATGTGTCATAAATCTGTAAAAGTCACATTAGTTACATGAATTATTTCATTGAGTGAAACGTACTGTACTAATATGAGAAGGTTTGAATTTGTGGAAGACAATGACGTGGAAGGCAGCTGCAGTGAGCTGACCTGCAGCATTCTTCTTCTCAGTTTAAAGAATCCATCACAGAGTTCTGTGCGGTCACACGTCACGTCCTGTCTCTGAGTTATTTCGGTTCTTGCTTCTTCCAAATATACCAACATTTATTTTGACACAAGGGAAAACAAAAAGAGCTTCACTGAGGGACAAAGAAGAAGAAGTCTGAGCAGGATCTGCTTTTATAAAGTGAAGCTGACACCAAGCCTGTTTGGAGCCTGTTAGCAGCAGAGGAGGGATTACCAGTGTTTAACTGCTAATCATGTATATTTCATATGTATGAACAGCCAATTAAACCACACAGTCATTGTTCTCCATTGAGACTCTTGAACCTGACCTATGTGAAGGTTCACTTCCCTTCATCCTGGTGGGCTCACAGACCACTGACCCGCTCATTGAAAGCAAATGTTCAAACTGCACACCTCGTTATACAACACACTGTACGTACAGGAAATGTCTGCACAGCACAATCCAGGGCAGACAGTGAAATGCATTATTTTATTCTACAGCTTCAGGGTTCCTGACATGTCAGATACTGACTGCTTCTCTTCTCTGCTCGCACAGTTTAACAGCTGAAATTAGAGAGAGCTGGCAGTACACAGCTGGAGCCTGTGAGATTACCCAAACATGCAAATCTGATTCTGAATAAATGAATGAAGAGTGGACGTAAACAGGACAACACGGGCAGATACAGGCCAGTGAAAAGTGAAAGCTTTGCCTGAACTGGCCTGAAATAATGAGAAGGATGAGTGGGACTGATTTGATTTCCTCCCTCCACCTTTGAACTTGTTCTGTGTGTCTGTGTGGGTGGAGCTGCTGTGCAGGGTGAAGGTTTTAAATGTCATGCATGGGTATGAAGAAACGTCTCCAGCTTCAGGACTGCAACACACACGGGACACTTCACGGTGCAAAACATCTGACATGGACGGATCCTGGTTCATGTTTTCAACCCTCTTCCTGATGGACGTGACTCCGCTTCTTTGTGAGTGCATACACCAAACCAAATATATATTATAATATTTATAATTATATATTAGAAGTCTTCTTCTTTGGTTTAGCTGCTGCAGTGTGGCACATTACCACCACCTGTGGATCAGAGGACAAAACCTCCACAGGGAACCTTTAAGTGCTCGCTGCTGTGATATTTCATCACCGCACCACAAATGTCAATCAAGCAGCGTGGGCAGTGTCAAACCTTTCAGACATGAAAATGGATCAGACATCAGGTGGACCGCTCAGAAAAGAGCAATGTGCGAGCACAGATGTGTCTCATGTGAAGCTAAAAACTGCAGCTGCTGCATGAACGGAAGGTTGAGATCAGGAGAGCTTCTGAAGGCTCCGGCGTAATTTCACACTCTGTGCACGCACACACACACACACACACACACACACACACACACACAAAACAAGCCAAAATGAGCCAACACAGAAAGTGTGAATTAGACTCATAAATGTGTCTGAGTGTAACTGCACAGGGCACAGTGAGAATAGGACATTAGGCCGCAGGGAGTTGAAGAGACGCACTGTACACCAGAGGGACGGGGAAGCTGAAGTCAGACCACACGGGGAGTGACTGATGAGGGTCTTAAAGTACCGGAGGAACAGCAGAAAGCTCTTCTCTAAAGGGCTCTTTGTTGAAGGAGGGTAAGGAATGACGCTTTGGGATCTGGTCCGTGTTCAGGAGGTGAGTGATTACTGCTGTACTCTGCAGGGGATGAAAGTACAGAGCCGCACAGCAGGGAGATTAGCCTTTACCGAGGAGGCCCAGAGAGCTTTTGATAAGTTTCTTTCCTCTCGTCTTTACATTTTTCTAGCTCCACTGAGGGAAGTAAAAGTGCAGAAATAATATCCGGCCCTCTGTAACTGTGCAGCTGCTCTTCTCGGAAACATGCAGAATATGACAGACATGAAACAGAGCATGCAGAAAATAGCAAATCTTTGTTTGTTTTTATAACGATGGATAGGTTGACTGTTTGATTTAAAACAGGCTCCGCCCTCCCACAGGTGTCATGACTGAGGGTTTGCCTCCTCTTTCCGTTGTTTCCTCTCTCCTTGTCTCTCTGTGTGTTACTGGCAGCAGCTCTCAGCTGCTGAATCACCACGACACTGTTTCCCATCATCCAATCAACCTGCACAGGAGACAGGATCAGTTCAAGCTCATGGAGTCTTCGTTTGCATTTTTGGATCTGCTGTGTTGTAAATCCAGCGCACCCGTTTCCTTCACGGTGTTTGTGCCTCCCTAAAAGCCAAAATGACAGGAAGGGAACCTTTGGTCAAAACACATTCAGCTGTTAGACAGGCGCACACACACTCTTACACAGCAGGAGAGCAGGCAGAGACAGTTGTTACACCGTGGCAGTCCCCAAAACTCGAACAAATAAGTTAGAAGAGAGCCAAAGCGTACGACAGCTTGCCGTGCACGTACTGGCTCTCTAGCAATGTGTGTGTGTGTGTGTGTGTGTGTGTGTGGTCGGCAAACATGTTCAGGACTGAACGAGGACACTGAGATGCATCACGCAGAGAAAAAAGAACATCATGTTAAATCATTAATATAGATTAATATATTTGACGTTATTGAGCAGCTCTATTCGACAAACTGTTTGAGCTCTTTGTGATGTAAAACATTTCTGAAATCTATAAATACTGATGCAAACAGCGTGAAAGGTTAAGGCCTGAATTACTGCAGCTCGTGAAACGACAGAGCTGTCGTTCTGCTCTCTGTGGTCAGCTAACAATCTCTCATATCAGAACCAACCAAGTATTTTGGATTTGTCCTCCCAGTGTGCACAGATTAATGCAGCCGTCACCGCTGAAGGCGTGTCGGACTGACCACAGCGCCTCAACACGCCACATTTGGACCTCTGAGCTCAAACCGCAGCCTGCCGTGTTGTTTTCTCACTCTAACCCGAGTTTGTGGTGCCACTCGTTCATTTAAAACCACACGGCTCTCTATTCATGTCCTTAAATCTGCTGTAAATCTGATTTACACATCAAGCGGTCTGAGTGAAGTGATCCAATTGGTCACTTCAGCCGTGCTGATAACCCCTCTGCAGTATTCACAGCTGAGCTTATTGGTTTTCTGTTTGATCTTGAGCTAAGTAATGAGCTGATTAGCACTTTTTCTCCTTCCTGCTGTTTCCTATTCATGTTCAGTCCATTGAGGAACGTTGGTACACGACTGTTAGATAAAAACAAGAACTTTTTGAGGATGTTAAATTATTGGTGCCTGTTTTTTTGATGAGAATGAGAATAAGTCATTAAAGCCTTTTTAAATGCGGTTAGCAGCTTCTGTGAAGCAGCTCTGTGGGTTTGTGGTTTTAGCTCCAGGTGCTGGTTTAGTTCTCAGCCCTTTTTAAATGAACAGGTTTTAAATGCAGCATATAATGAAAGCCTGAAACCACAGCAAAGGTTTGACAGCTGCTCACAGTACTAATGTGTTTATTTTCATATATTCTGAATTAATAAGAGGGGAAACATTCTGAACTGAAGTGTGTGCAGCTCGGAGAGACGTGTTCATTTAGTAAATCTAAAAAAGACAGAACGCTGTAAGAAAATAATATGTGACATACGTAACTTAAAATAAGACACATGTGGCTGTCTGTGTTTGTCATGATGTCATGTTTGACATGATGACACACACACTGTGATAACACGCGTAATGACACACGGCACCAATTCTCCATTTGGTGACGCCAGGCTGTAAAAACAAGAATGTGCAGAAAACATGTCGCACACACACGAAGAGAGCTGTGTGTTCTGAGCCGGTGCAAGAAGTGTGATGCTTTTTCTTTAGTTCCAGAATGACACACAAAGACTTCATGCACTCCACATATAGTCAAACTGTTGAATCTGTTTTGGTCATTTGCTTCTTACTGAAGGAGTCTCCCTGCAGCTGCAGGTTTATGAAAGCTCCTTTTTAAAAATTGGAAGGACAGTGTTACATCAGCGCATTAAAGAAAATCTTTCAAGGGTCTCATGCATATTAAAAAAGAGCTCAGTACTTCAATAATTCAGCATTAAACAGCTCCCCGTGTGGCTCCTCTGGGGCTGAGTCTGTGGGATCACTGGCCTGATGTTCGTCTATTTGTGTCAAAAATCTGGCTTAGCATGACCTGCTGTGGAACACAGCCGACCTTCACACGGCTGCGTCCCGTGTAATGCATTAAGGTTTGCCCCACAGTCTGTGTCGCTGCCCAGCTGAACATGGATGAGAACTAATGGGGGAGCCATGTCTGTGCTGGGCTCCATTACTGTGAGGTTCATGTGAACATGGTGGAGCAGCTCGGTGCGTCAGTGTGACCCACAGCTCTCTGTCTCCTACACGACTCAGACAGTGAAGAGGAACAACTAAATGTCTTTTTATATTCATTGTTCAAACTTCAACATGCCTCCATTCTGTCACACCTCTTCTTTCCTTCCTCTCACTGTTTCTCTCACTGTCTGTGTGCCTCATTGATATTTCTCTAATTTCTCACCCCTCACTGTAACTTTGAGGTGTTTTTAGTTATTTCTGTCATCGTCTTGTTGTGAGTTCTGACTTTAAATGAATCAAACTCCAAATGATCCGCTCCTCGCTCTCCACTCGTCCTCCCCTGTGGCAGCACACACACACACACACACACACACACAGATATGACAAGATAATTGGGAAAAGTGTGTAAAGGAAGAAATCCTTCAGGGATGGAGAATGGACAGAGATGTACTGGACAGGTGAGGAGAGGGAGTGTGCTGGGGTTTATATAACATCTGCTGATGAGTTAAACCTCAGACAGCTCCCAACAAAAGTGTCATGTTTTCACAGGAACCGACCCAAATACAGGCTCAGACAAAGGTCAGCAGGTGAAAGGGATTTATTGGTGGTGCGGGAAGGAAGGGGAAAGAGAGGGTCCGATGAGGAGGTGGAGGGAGGCTGAGGTGGGAATGGACGATGAAGGCACTGTACGTGGACTGTCTGGAGATGGTTGGTGGAGAGCAGGTATATGGCTGTTGATGGTGATGATGGTGGACCTGAGCACAAGGAGACAGAAGCTAGGAAGCCAATAGGAAACACAAGGAACAATAGTGGACCATAAACTACCGCTGTAGTTGAACAAACGATCTGACAGGTGTGGGAGGAAGGTCGGGGTTTGGAGTTGAGGTGATGAGTTGATGGAGGGCAGGTGAGCTGAAGAACGGCAGGTGTGCTTCATCAGTGATTATCCAGGAGGGAGCAGGGAAATGTGCCACGCCCACAAACACAGAGACTCACAGGAGGAAACAACGAGGATGGAGAAACACGGAGGAACACTGTCATCGTGACAATAAGAGATTCCACCAGTGGACACTGATTAGTTTTATTCTGAAAGTCTGAGAGGAGCCATCGCTCAGAGACCGAGGTTTAAAGTAGAAGCTTCAGCTTCAGGAGCCCAAAGCATGGTGCGTTCAGGCGCTCCACAATGACTTCAATATGTCCACGTTTATCTCCTAAAGGTTTGTTGGCTAAAGCAGCCAGGTCACGGCTGTCAGGTCTGTACATTGATTGTCGGTCAGTCATCTATAATATCATCACTTCATTCTCTTTGTTTTATTGACTGAAAGTAACTTTATGATTCTGTGAGAAAACACAAAATAACCTGATGTTTCCTCTGATTACACACTCGGTTCAGCTCACAGTTAACTCAGTAAAATGTACCAAAAAAAATCTGCTTTTCGGGCATTACTGCTGCAGACTAGCTCTGCTGAAAGATTCCAGCATGCCACGAGTCAATTATATTTCCATTAGCGGAGCATCACGGAGAGTCTGAGGCGATGTGACATCATTTACATTAAAAAGATCAGACGGCAGACGCAGATTTTATTTTATCTGTGATGATGAAAATGTTTTGAATGAAATGAAATAAACAGAAAATCTTCACTGTCACTCAGCCACGTACTTTCCTGACTCCTTTCCTTCCTCCTTTTTCATGCTTCCTTCACTCCTCCTCTCTCTCTCCTTTTGTTTCTCTTCCTCCCTTCCTGTCCTTTTTCACCTCCTTCACTTTCACTTCTCTCCTGTCTGTCTGGTGTCCTCCCATCTTCCTCGTCCGTTTCCTCCCTCCTCGTCTCCCTCTCTCATCTTATTACATCACTCCCTCCTCTCTCCTCTCGTCTTTTAACATTTCAATTCCCAAAAGTCCCACTTTAACTTGTCTGACTTCATTTCCTCCTCTCTCCTCCTTTTTCATCATCCTGCTCTCCACACTGTTTTTATTTACAGCACTCTCTCATCTCCTCTTCCCAGTCCTCATCCTTCCTTCCCTTCCTCTTCTCCTTCTCCTGTTTCCTACAGTATCACCACAATACCTCTCTTTGTCTCTTCTTCACTCTCTCAGGACTTTCTCTCCACCTCTCAGTGTGTTTGACAAAGTGAATAAAGAAGCAGCACGCGTGTGTCTTCACTTATTCTTTCATGATTTGCATGAAATCCTCCAGGTGTTTTTGGCCCAGGTAAAGCCCAGAAGGCTGCCTGCAGTCCCTGTTGTAAGCTGCCTATTGACAGACACAAAGACAGCTGAATGATGCTACGTGGGTATTGTAGTTCTGAACAGGCAGCACAGCAGGGGCCTGTTCCACTAAAGAGGCTTGTGAACGCTGCTTACATGCAGATCACAAATGTTTGTTGCTCCCAAATTCATTTACATTTTCCTACAGGGCTCCGAGATGCTGATGCAAGACTTCCGAGTCTGATCTCAGTTTTCATTAGTGCGGAGTGTCTGCAGCGCTGAGGAGAATTTCTCATCCTGCATGTTGCAAATTCGCTGAAATGGGCCCCGGATCCAAGTCTTTTTTTTTAGCACATTTACTCACTGAAGAAGGTTCTGCTGATTCTGTGTCTGGTTTGGCCAGAACCAGGAAGTCTGTGGTGTAGTTTCCACCTAATCTCTGTAAACATATATCTGTTGTTTGAGTGTGCTTTGGTTGCATGCAGGTAAACTGTCCCTGTGTGCTCATTCTGTTTAGTCTGGACATCCATCATCTCAAACAAACCTCACATCCTCCAGAAAGGTGATGAGCTCAGTTCATGTCTGAGGATGACTCACAGTCCACCGTCACACTACTGTGCGCCTGAGAGCTGTGCAGCAGTCTAACGTGCTGCATCAGTGTGGTAAGATCATGTCAGGTGATCGAACACAAAGTTTCACACAAATAAATCTGACAAACTGGACTTTTAAACAAAAACTGAATCTCTTGTTAGGAATGACAAACCTTCCTCCATCCTCATCTCCACACAGCTGACCAATCACAGCATGAACTGAGTCTCAGCATCAGATTTCTGGGTTTGGAAAGTTACAGAAGTGTGAGACACAGACTGCCTTAATCCAGAAGGTGCGAGGGGAGAGGTTTGTGAATCTGCTCGACCGTCCAACAGGAATACAGCTCGAGCCTCCTCTCTCTCTCTCTCTCTCTCTCTCTCTCTCTCTCTCTCTCTCTCTCCTCTTCCTCTTCTTTCTCTGCAGCATTCTCTCTCTCCCTCGGGTCGACTGTAGCAGTGATAACCAGTGTCTATCGGTGCTCTGTTACAGTGTCTGTGTGCTGTAGATAGCTTATCTTAGGAAGGCTTACACCCCGGGAGCACACTGTACACACACACTTACACAGAGAACAAACACACAGGCTTGAGTATGTACATGTGCATACACATGTACCATGCACAGTGCCAAGACCTTCCACACTCACACACACTCTGCAGAGAGAGAAAAGCATTCCCTCACTGTGCTGTAATCGTCTCCAGGGCCAGAACCTGCAGCCCTCCGTGCACATGCACACACATACAGGCGTGTGCAAACACAAGCACTGCTCTTAAAATGTAAAGATTTAAATAAATCATTGATAAAAATACTCTGTATGTATCTACAGCGCTGAATATGATCAGAGGAGACGTCCTGTTCTTGTTTAACATGTGCAGACAGAAAGAGAATACAAAGATCAGAACGGAGGTCTACTGATCTCTTTCTCTGACCGCCTGCTCGATGACCTTTGACCTTTTCTGCCTTCACATCTTGATGACTAACTGCTGGAGAAAGTACAAAAACAAGAACTGTGACTCCGAGAACATAAATGTAAATTAATATAGTAGTATAAAAAACATACACACAAGTTTTCTGGGTTTTTTTTGTGATTGTTCTTTTAAATTTATCTCCTCACTTTCTTTATCCAATAAAAACACGATCAAATGCTGTCAGTCACTTTCTCATGACTGCTCAATGGTTTATTGAGCCAGACGATGATGTTATGAAAAACTAATAAAAACCTGACTGACAGCATGCTGACCATGTCCTCCGATATTAGACAACATGTATCCATCTGTAGCTGCAGCAAACAGAGAGCGCTCTCCTTCCTCAGCTTCATATGACCCCGATCAGACCGGGCTGTTAGTGAGGTGAAGATCTGAACCTGTGCAGGATTGGAAACATGATTCACATAAATCATGCAGTAATTTTAAACAAACCTAACCATTCATGGTGTTACTTTGTGTGTTTTACTGCTAACAAAATATACGACGAGCTCTTTTCTTTTGCTTTGAAACTCGTGTAAATATTTAATTCTGCTATCAAACACTGATGATGGAAAATGTCCTAACTGCTTAAAATCAACAAACTGCATATACGTGTGTGTGTGTGTGTGTGTGTGTGTGTGTGTGTGTGAGATGGAGAGGCAGCAGCTACATTAAGTATGACAGTTCTTGATCTTGATATAAATGATACTTTGACTCTGCTGATGGTTGACGACGTATCAGATATCAGATGGTGTTTCTAATTTGTGCCAGTCTTCTTCTTCTTCATCTTCTACTGAGATTCCAGTTAACGGAGCAGCTGATCAGGACAGCTTGCTTCTTCTCCTCCACCTCTTTACTGTCCTCACACACTCCGCTGTTCTTTGTTGAGATCCTACAGCAAAGTGAAACACTGAGCTCGTGACCAGAGGTGAGCCGAGGAAACTTAATCAAAGTTATGTCACATGCTGAAAGAGTTTCCCGCAGCAGTAACTCACA
Source organism: Nibea albiflora (assembly GCA_014281875.1). NCBI lineage: Eukaryota > Metazoa > Chordata > Actinopteri > Sciaenidae > Nibea > Nibea albiflora. Next base: position 26,579,611 of record CM024794.1, read on the forward strand.
TATTCACGCATTATTAATCAATATGAACACAGTGAAACACAAACACACGTGTGTATAAAACACATTCACACACTCACACATGCTTCTGTGTGTGTGTGCTTTGTGTTCTTCTTCAGGTTGTTTGATCCATTATAGATCAGAGGCAGAACAGAAGCCAGACTGGAGAATGAAATCAAATAAAATGAAATAAAGAAGAGAGCAGAGCTGCAGAGCGATGGGAGGACGGAGGCAGAGATGGAGGACAGGTGCAGCGTGTGGAGCGGCCCAGCCACAAACTCATGGATGATCTGCAGCGATGGCCTGAGTGTTTGCAGGCTTCCACACGTGCCGCTCACTGACCTGTGCCGTCATTCCACAGCTGCACAGATAAATGTGCAGAGACACCGTATGACTGTTTGTGTTGAAATATCAGGAGCTGCCTTCAACTTGTTGCTGAGTACGTGTGAGGGAAAAGAATGGAGTGTAATTCCAGCGTGACTCCAGCTGATCCTGCAGGTGTAATCTCCACAAACTGCTAATTGCCGAGTCACACTTGAGGAGTAAAGTTTCTGTATGCACCACACAGATAACACAGACGTATTCCCCTGAGTCCGCCCGAGCGCACCTCAAACTGTTAATGCAACCTTAAAGTGACATTACGTAGAGTTTGAATCTGTTAAATCAGAAACTAGCGAGTCGACAACTTTGCTTCTGTCGTCTGTCTTTCAGCCTTTTATTTCACCAAGCTCTCACCAACCACTAAAAGTCAGTCCCAGCTTCTTGCTCGCTCACTCTCTCCTGGCTTCCTCCATGTTCGTGTCCACAGAGGTGAATAATAAAAGCTGCCCTGTACGGTTAAATTATACTGTCTATACTGTGTGTGCTGTTTGTGTTCATCAGCCTTCGGCTCTGAAGAACATCAGCTCCATCCCCGCTGCTGGCTGTCAATCAGTGTGAACACACACACTGTCATTAATCTGCTCACAGTCACACCTTCTGTATTTAGTCTCATCAGACTGTGACAGCTCAGTGTGCGCTCACAGGAAGCTCAGTCAGGACAGAGGTGTGCATCGCACCACGCTCGAGGAAAGCTGCTCTGTCTCTGCTCTGCACATGTTCGCTACGTCACACACATTTTTCTGAATAAGAGCTTTAGCTCTGAATCTGACCACAGTCTCCATGATGGTGCCTCAGTCTGTGGACTGTTAATCTTCCGCTGTGTGGTCAGATTCAGTTTTTCATGAAAACCACAAGAAGAAAATAAAAAATGTGCGTTTTTAATATTCATGCTCAGGCTTTTGATTTTCTGACAATGGTGTGAACTGAGAGAAACCACACAGGCAGGTCTGCCACCGTCAGAGTTAATGCTTCATTATTATTTCAGCCACAAATCACAAGTGAAGGCTGCGGCACTGACAGCAGATCGTATGAGAAACTTTTCTGCTTACAATAATGCAATTTAAAAAACCATACAGTCCACCACAGAGTATGTTTCAGAGTCCGTGATTTAGGTCTATATCTCCACCACAAAGATGGACGACATGACTGCACCAGGGCTAATCTCAGTATATTCACCTCTCTGTGCATCAATCAAGAAGCAGAAACAAGGTGGATAAACTCCAGTTTAGCCACATCTGTATTTCCCCTCCACCCTCCGCCTGCCGTGTTTGAGGTGGGAGTGAGAACGTGTGGCGTGTTCCTTTAAACGCCTCATGCTGCACTTCAGTAGCAGCAGATATGAATGTTTCAACTTGCTTGCCTTACATTAAGAAGCCGGTGTTTAAAACAGATTTTCCACGTTCCATAAATCATTTTACAACCTGTTTCAGCCGTCCACACGCCGCGTGCTTATCAGCCCTTTCTGACAAATAGCTGACTGTCATTCTTCTCTCCGTCCTCGTGTAGCCGCAGACTTAGAATAACTGTATAATCGCCGCTCATTCATCACATCCTCAGCCCTCCAAGTCTTCAGAACAGAAGGCCGACAGAACATTTCTGCCTTGTAAGGACATTGATAGTCGCTCGGTGTTACAGAGCCACGGCTGATACTCACAATGTGTTGGAGAAATGAGTTGAATGACAGCGACGCCCGCGGTGTAATAGGAGACATTAAAGGCTTTTCAGACATAATTGGGTTTCTGGGCTTTGGCTGAATGGGTCCACTGGAAGGAAATCTGTCGCTCCTGACTTCTCCCTCATAAATCACTGAAATCACAATCTATATTTCGTCCTTCTCTGCCTCTCCCTCTCTTTTTATTGCTCCTCGCTCCTTCTTAGTGAAGCTTCCCTCTGTCTTTCTTTTCTCCACCGTCTGTCTTCACGTCGTCTTGTCTCCAACCACATTTTGATGTTGGCCACGTTCACACTGGAGGACTTCCTCCTATCTCAGCCTCAAAGGTTCACAGAAAGAACTCGCTGTAGTGACTGTTGACACGGTTTTTAAAATGCGGTTGTCACACGCAGCACATTATCTTATAGAAGTGAAAAGGGAGTCCAATGAAGTGGAAGTTAACACAGTGATGACGTGATAATGAGGACGAGAAGAGAAAAACATTTTTAATGATGCACCTGTGCAGGTGTGTGTGGATGCTGTTAATGGTGACGTGTTTCACAGAAACACATTTCAGGATGTCAGAACTTTCATCTTCATCTATCAGCGCCTCTCCTCTCATGACACTTCAGGCGATGAACCAGCCTTCATCTGACTGAGGGCTACACGTGAAGTGGCCCAAATCAGAACTGAAAAGTTCACACTGTTATGAAAAACAGCTGTGAGTCGCATGCGAGCAGAATAATTGGATTTGGGCCACTTGTGCCTGCAGTCTGAAGGGTGACACTTCATCTCTCCTCACTTCCCTTTCCTCTTTCACTTTCATGTCTTTTGGTCTTTGCTTCTCTCTCTCGTCACCTCCACTGTCTCCTCTTAACCTCTCTGCATCCGTCAGAGTCTAATCTTTTCTGGCAGTCTAATATAGCTGCACTTAATTATGCTTACAATGTTCTGTTGGTTCAACTTGTGGTTTCTGAGAGTGTTTCCAATATTTTGTCCACCCTATTTAAATCAGCGTGTGCATAGAAACATATTCAGACTCTGTCAAGGTCATGGATGATCATCTGTGTCTTGATGTGTGTGTGTGTGTGTGTGTGTGTGTGTGTGTGTGTGTGTGTGTGTGTGTGTGTGTGTGTGTGTTATAATGTCCATCTTCATTATGGAACATGTGCACAAATCTGACAGTCCGTCCTGTGTGTCCAACAGTGACCCCTGCAGCCTCGTGCCACCATCAATACTCTATAACAGCACTTCATCATGATGCATTCATTCTCTACATAAACAGCACATATCTGTCAGTGAGTATTAACAACAGGGACTTTAATTACAGAGCTGAGGTTCCTTCACAGAAACGCTTCAGAATGAAGATACCTGCTTTCCACTTATGAACTATTCGCCTCTCCGTCCACAAGAACGATTATTGATTAAGTAATTTGTAGAAAACTTTCTTCCATCCTCGTTTGAGCACCAGGCTGGACACAGACAGAGCACAGAGGTGCACACACAGTCTAACTGGGAAACCCCAAACAGCACCGTGTGGCAGGAGGCAGGAGGCTTCCCTCTTGTCCTCCTTCTCTATGTCCTCTTAACCTCTTCAGCCTCATCTGACCACTGATGAGACACCTGCTGGAGCTCTCCTGACGTTCAACCTCAAATATTCTGAATCAGTCTGCCCAGCGGAGCTCAGCTACGTCTGCAGAGAGGGGAATCACATTTATCCCAACTCCAACTTCTTTTGACAGAGAGGAGGTGTGCAGGGAGCTGTACCAGAATCACAGGAGGATAAATTAATGGAGCACTTTCAGAATAATAACCTCACTGTGATGGCCCTCACCCTCCTGTCAACCTCTCCATGCCTCCTGCAGGCTCTTTCTTCCTGGAAGGTCCAGGCTGACGACGGCTGCAGTTATGGACAAACAGCAACATGCCAAATCTAACCTATTACCGTAACAGGCAGGATTACATTCCTTCATCAAAGTAACTGAATTTAAAACAGGGTTATTTTTTCTGTCACTCTCTGCAGAGGTAGACAAAGGGTTAAAACTGCAGTAAATTTAACTCAGTTGCAATCAGTTTTGCATGAGTTCATCGAGTGTTCTTGATCATTTTAATTATTTTTTTACAGAAAGGTTACCATAAATTAAACTCAGCACTTCACGCATGTTTCAAATTAAAAGCCAACCAATTAGAAGAGAGAATCTGAGAGCTGAAACATCTGAGCATGAAGTTTGTGAAGGTTTATTCACAAGAAGCTTAACGGAGAGAAAAGATGAAAACTTTATTTCTGTTTGAGAAGTATGATTCCATGCTGATGGAGCTGCTGCTGTGCTAATGTATATATTTATGAATGAATTTATCAGGACAGCTGCAGCGTGAGGAAAGAAGGCCTGCATCAAATAAAGAAGCAGGTGTCTGTGTGTGCTTCAGTTTGGAGTCCTCTCATCTCTGACACTGACATTTCTGTAAAAATCTGTCCTGTTATGTCACGTGAATTAAATTCCATGTCTTACATAGATGTGTTTTAAGACATCTTGTGTTTGTGTCACATTGTCCCAGTAGAATATTTTTGTTGTTGTTGTCTTCGTGTGACGAGGTCCTCTGAGTTCATGCAAATCTCTGAGGGAAGCCTGCAGACGAACACAGAAACTTTTTAAACTAAAAAGCCTTGATAAAGTTTTTATCATGAACCTTGAAGGAAGGAAAAGGGAATGGAGGAGTGTGTGTGTGTGTGTGTGTGTGTGTTAGCAGCAGAGCTAGCACGAGAATGAGATCGAGTAATGAGAAAATGAAGGAGACAGATAAAGAACAAAGGAGAGAGCAGATAAAAAGTCTGAAAGCTGCACTGACTCTGAGAATTAAAAGATGGAGTTCAGCTATCAGGAAACAGATACGGAGCGTCCTTTCACACACACCGCTCCTTTTTATGCACCTGGAAGGTGAACGCTTCGCTTTCTTCTGGACCATTCGCTTCATGTCTTTGTGGCATTTTTTAATGAAGCCTTACCGTATATGACCTAAAAGATAGGCAATGGGTTGCTGTTCAAACGGCTCTGACCCACAGAGGTCTGTGTTTCATCATGTTCCACTGGTCAGTCCGGACAATGGACTGTGAGTCCATTAAGAAGAAGTGCAGTGTGTGCCGCTCTGCAGAGATTACATGGCTGTGCAAATCATGCTAGCAAGAAGCCAGATACAGAGAATGTGCTCAGTTTGCAACATAAAACCCGTGCAGACAGTAAAAACATGAGACTGCATCATAACTAGCTCAAATATAGAGCTTCATGCCTGCAGAGTTGAAACGTGTCCCTGCAGCAGACAAACTTCTCTCTGCGTTGCAGCGTTACTGAATGTGAGACGAGCTGAGGGAACTCGTCGTTCCTTCAGTGTCACCTCACTGGAACGATCATGCTGAATGGGAAGAAATGAGCATTTACTCTGCATTGATGACTTTGAGACACTCGAGACATCAGCTGATCTCAACCTGCACCGTGGAGTGTTTCTCCTCTCCTGCACTACTTTCCAGGAAGGTTGAATGTCTCCTGATTTGATTCATGTTCCTGCCAACAGCTGCATTCACTGTTTATCTGTCTCTCTCTATGAAGCTCATTCCACATTGATTTTCCATCAAAGGAGCCTCGCAGGATTAACACTGCATTCATACTTTCTGTGTCTCATCTGTCTGATGTAGTGTTTACCTCGGAGAAGCAAGTGTGCATCGATTCTGCTGATTTGTGAGTTGAAAGATGTGAAGGTGACTGAAACTGAGCTCAGTCTGCTCTGAAAGTCTCTCACACATTCAGGTATTTTCCAACACAGTCAACAGCTCCATTCAGCGCTACGAGTCCTATTATTCATTCTGTGCTTGTTGTGTAAAGCAACGATTTGATGGTTAAAACTACAGCGTGTGTGTGTGTGTGTGTGTGTGTGTGTGTGTGTGTGTGTGTGTGTGTGTGTGTGTGTGTGTGTGTGTGTTTCAGCTGCTTTGCTTTCTGACACCGGGCTGTTGTGGATGATGAAGCGGTCGCTTGGCTCGAAATAAGTTACATGATGATGAACACTTTAAACTTTTCAAAGTTTCATTTGTAATCTCTGCCTCATTATGTTCAGACAAAATGGCTGTGTGTGTGTGTGTGTGTGTGTGTGTGTGAGTGTGTGTGTGTGTGTGTCTGAATCAGCCTGCATCCTTTTTACAGCTCGAGTCATAAAACTAAGTTAATCGATTCCTCTGAATTATTCACGTCCTATCAGATGGCTCCATCCCCTCTGTCGCCGGGCGGAGTTGGCGGGGATGACGCTGTGATTGGCTCTCTTTTACTTTCAGGTAGCTTCAGGGCATTTTCCTCATAATGTCTGGGCAACATTCAGTCTGTCTGTTCAGGATGGACTAATGATGCAGTGCTGATGGGGCTTGTGGTGTGCAGGAGTCTGTCACATATGTATTTTGGTCCTAAATGAGCTCCATGTATGTTACACACACTTTGTCCTTCACGTTGTATCCTGACAGCTGACCCTTCAACAGTTTCTGCACTTTGAATCATGATGGAAGAGATCCTCGAGGTTTTTGTAGTTCAAGGTGAATCAGTTTGAAGTGTTTCTGTTCCATCAGACTTTCTTTGTGAATTTCTCCAGGCTGCTGAGTGGAGCTGCGTGACGAGTCTGAGCGTCTGTTTTTGATGAGCTTCCAAGCTAATTCATGCTAAGGATGGACTATATATACTATATCATTAACATTATCTCAGAGCCTGGCCTCTCTTTCTCTGGGCGTCTGCTGCCGTCTCACTCAGGCCGGGTCTTCTGACTGCTCCACCTGAAGACTCTCATTTAACTGAGCGGTCTCCAGCTGATGATATGACTCTGTGTCAAAGTGCATGTGACCTTTTTATGATCCTCTGTGCTATATTTAATGTTTGCTCAGGTGAAGGAGCAAACACTCATGGACTGAGGTCAGTGACTGACCCGCGCTGTGGTTGAAAGAAACCAAGGTCGGCTGAAGGAGACGTGAAACAAATGACTGATTTGTCTCATGTGTCAAAGTCACACGCTTTGTTGACCTGTCCGTCCACCCTGCCTGCTCCCTGTGAGACGTCACCATGATGATCATTTCACTCTGCCTGACGGACAAGAGTCATAATTCAGCCACAAGAGGTCCACGGCGGGTAAATGAAGGTCGAATGATCCATTTGACCAAACAGATGATGATTTTTGTGAGGACTCCAGGACTGGAGACGTGGAGACATGGAGACATGGAGACGTGGAGACATGGAGACATGGAGACATGGAGACATGGAGACACGACAACAGACCTAAATAAAAGGCTAAATCTCAGCTTCCTTTCTTGTCTGTCTGCCTTTATTTATGTTCCTGTCTTTCTCTTCCTCCCACACACATTTCAACAATCTGAGCGATGATAAATTATCTGCCAAAATCCTTCGAAAAATTTGACTTTTTTCGTTGGTATTTGATATTTTATATGGCTACACTGTGACCAGCATCTACACAACACAGCTGCCACATTAAAGCAGTAGGTAGGACAGACCATGTGGCGGCTGTGCAGACAGTCCTGAGGGAGGGACGTCTCTGCAACAGAACCCATTATGTCACCAAACTAGGACTGCAGGACGAGTCCGCACACCTGATGGCTCTGCCTCCACTGTCTCCGCCTGGTGGAGTATTGTAACAGTCCAGTGGGGACGCCTGGCGTTTGGTAACAGCTGGCTCGGACTAAATGGCCTGAGTGGCCTCTGTTTAATGTCTTCGGGGGCTCTGATTGGCCACAGTAATGACTCTTTGCTCCTCTGTGTCCCTGCAGGAGGAATCAGGAGGAGGCAGCTATTGATTCAAACGGGAGTTAGAAAATCTTCTTGGGGCGGAACAAAAAGAGCTCGGGGTTGTATTTACTGCTCACTCCTATCTTTCTCACTAATTAGAGCTGAGGAAGTTCAAACTTGGAGCCTGTGAGGAGCTGAGGAGGAAAATAAGAAGCAAACGACGTGGCACGACCTGTCAATCATGGCCAACACACACTTCTCTTCTCTTCAAGACTTAAATGTTCTTAATGGAACATTTTCAGAATCCTCAGAGTGAAATTTGTTTTTTCGTTTACTGACTATGAGACAGAAGTTCTTTGTTCTTTACGTTCGTTCAGTTCAGTGTGCTCTCTCTCTCTCTCTCTCTCTCTCTCTCTCTCTCTCTCTCTCTCTCTCTCTCTCTCTCTCTCTCTCTCTCTCTCTCTCTCGGTTGGTTGGAGGTTTGGATTCTTGGTGGATATCACCACTGAGCAGATGGATGGCTGGAGTCACCATTATTTGTGCTATCTGTCAAACGGAGCTCTCGTGACAGCGTCCATCCCTCCATCCATTCGCTGTACATGATGCTGGAGGCTGTCCCAGCTGAACTGTGTGAGAGGCATGTACACCGTGGACGGGTGGGCAGTATTGATTCACATGCATGTTTACGCCTACAGCTGGCAGATAACCAAACCTGCATGTTTTTCACCTGTAGTTAGAAACCAGAGGAACCCACGCAGGAGCCAAGATGGATGCCATGCATCTGCCACTGCTGTCTTGTGCTGGTGACGTCAGTTGGAGTCAGTGCAGTAGTGATGAGGATCTGTGTTACTGAGGTCCAGCCCACACACCCAGCAGAAGGCTGAGCAGGGCTCAGCTGTCACAAACTTCCTCTTCATGGCATCATAGCATGACAAGAACTACTTCAGATACTCAGGAAAAATATATTGGACATGAACTTTGACCTTTGAAAGCGAGTTAGATGTTTTGGCTTGTAGGCTGAATTTAGCAGTTCAGTGTCAGAAACCTGATCTTACTTCTGGAGAGGACTTTCCTTCTGATCCTAGAAAACCTGTGTGTGTGTTTGAGTGTTCAGTTTGAAGGTTCTCTAATGTCAGGAGCAGGAGGAGCCTGCCTGGAAACCTGCAGAGCCCGGATCAGAGGACGGGTCAGCCCCCAGGGTCTGAACAGAAACAGCCTTACGTGTGAAGTCTGCCAGAAGGAAAAGAAAGAGAGAGAGTATAAATCATCTGTCCCGAGAGGCGAAATGTCAGGCTTCCTTACCGAAAAGCAATCAGTGTGGCTATTAGAAAACACAATCTATGTTTTTATTTAACCCGGGTCAGTGCTTTATGTGTGTGTACATGTGTGTGTGTGTGTGTGTGTGTGTGTGTGTGTGTGTGTGTTAAATGTCGGTCTTCCCACTCTGCAATTTTGGCTCTTCGTGTGTGATTGCACCTTAACTCTGTGAATTTGTGTTTATGTGTTCCTCCCTTTGCACGCTGTGTGTGCGTGTGTGTGTGTGCGTGTGTGTGTGTGTGTGTGTGTTTACATGGTAACTTTTACTCCAGCGTTTCTCTCACTGTGTTTTTTAAGGTCTGTGTATGTTTTTGTCAGTAGCCTGTGATTTTCCTCAGCTGGTTTCTGTCAGGTTTTGGTATTGACCATATCATTACCACCTGACACACACAGACACACACAGACACACACACACAGACAGCTGCTGTGAAACACCTGTAGTGATAATTAAAGTGATGTAGCTGCATGTTTGAGGTTATGTGTTTACCATGGGAACAAAGCAGGGAGCCTCTCGCTCTGTAACACACTTCTATCAGAGCCATTACTCACAATGATCAACACAAGTCCAGGTCCAGAATGTGTGTGTGTGTAACATCATGAAAAGAAGTGTGTGTGTTTTGTAATGACAGTGATGGTGCTGTCCGTGGTGCTGAAATGTGGCTGACCTCAAAGGAAGTACACTACACGTGTGTGTGTGTCTGTGTGTGTGTGTGTGTGTGTGTGTGTGTGTGTGTGTGTGTGTGTGTTTACTTCCTACTACAGGAGAACCAATCAGAAGTGTGTTTGTGTGTGTGCACGTTTATCAGGTGTGAGCACCTGTATGTGTGCACTGCATGTACAGGTTCTATGTTAAACAGTACATACATGTTTGAGTGTGTGCGTGTGTGTGTGTGTGTGTGTGTGTGTGTGTGTGTGTAAGAGAGAGAGAGTTTGATTCTAAGTGTGTGTGTGTGTGTGTGTGTGTGTAAGAGAGAGAGAGTTTGATTCTAAGTGTGTGTGTGTGTGTGTGTGTGTGTGTGTGTAAGAGAGAGAGAGTTTGATTCTAAGTGTGTGTGTGTGTGTGTGTGTGAGGAGCAGTAAGGTAGAGGAGTGTTTCGTGGTGATAAGACAGCTCTTTCTTTCACCACCTCGGTGCCTCTCGGCTACACTCACACTCACACCTCATGCAACACTGAACACAAAGTGCCATATTTCCACTTAACCTCCACTCATGTAATATATATCCAATTTAGAAAAAGGAAAATCACTTCTGGGGAGTCATCATTCAAATGTCTGCCGAGCAAATGATCTGTTTTTTTGCCAAATTGTCATCCGAGGACTGGAAAGCAGATTTGATACTTCATTTTTATTTTGGTGCTGTGTGCTCTGGATTTCCATGAAACGACCTGTCAGTCAGACGGTGAATTCGCCACGGTGACCAGGCGCCTCAGGTGTCTGATGACGGCGTGTAGCCTTGCAGGGTTTCTGACTCAGTAACTCAGTGCATGGAAGCTGAATTCTTTCTCTGTTAAGATGATCGATGTGTGACTGCAGGTCAAACACAAAATCAACGTTTCTCCTGTTGAGCTGTGTGTATCAGTGCAAAAGTCTATCTGCGCATTTAGCATCAAACTACAAAACATCGATTTGCTGTCAAGGAACAGAAAAAAACGAAATGTTATATGAATAGAAACCACAAGAATCAGCCAAACAAAATAACTGCAACATTAGCATAAAGCGGAGGAGATAAGTGTTCAACATGTCAGCATTTCTTATGTTTTTACATTAAACATGTTTGAAAAAAAAGAAACTGAATCTCAGTGTAAACAAAGAGAGTTCAGTTCCTGTGTTACGAAACAGATGAAACACACTCAAACACACTGAGCACCACACATCAGGTTTATTCTTTAGAAAAGAGCGACTGGCTGCATCTTTATCAGGAACTGTGGAGGATTTAAAGATGCAGCCTCCGGCTACATGACGGTTTGTCAGGATGAGCGCTGAGGTGGGAACAAACCAAATGAAGCAGGGTGAGACTACCACAGCGAAAAGCCGCAGACATTTAAAGATTTGAAGTCACTGTGTCTCAGCTGTTGTTTCTCTTGATGGTTAATCCGTCACCGAGTCACGTGTTTCTGTTCAGGATTCACCTGCTGTGAATCTATGACACATGTCTGTCTCAGACAGGCTGTCACACACACACACACACACACACATTTCTCTCATATTTGGCCGACAGCAGACAGTGGTGGTGTAATCGACCCTGAGCCGTTCATTTAACACTGGAGGCCAGTTTTCTCTGCAGGCAGAGAGATTGTCTGCTGAAGTTAAAGCTGGATTTAAAGCTTTACTGTGTTCAATAATATTAGAGAGAGAGAGAGAGAGTGTGTGTGTGTGTGTGTGTGTGTGTGTGTGTGTGTGTGTGTGTGTGTGTGTTCTTGGTATGTTGTTTCCTCTTGTCCCCACAGGCCCTGAAGCACAGACACACAATTAAACAGCCTGGAGCAGAGGTGAACTTTAAGGTGAGTTCCTGCTGAGAGGAAACATGAGCAGTTATTTATAGCTGAGCTGAAGAAAAACACCTCACACACATCTGAAACACATTTCTCTGAGCGTCTCCAGAAATGTGCAGCTGAGTCAGATTTATTTAACACTGACAACAACATTCAATGACTTCACACTGATAACGTCTGTGTCGTTTATGCATGTTTAAAATGCAATAAACTTCCAGAATACGTGTGTCTTCAAAATTATGAAAAGTGAAGTGTGTGTGTTTTGTGAAGTGTGTGTTTTGTGAAGTGTGTGTTTTGTGAAGTGTGTGTGCCTCATGAAGTGTGTGTGCCTCGTGAAGTGTGTGTGCCTCATGAAGTGTGTGTGCCTCGTGAAGTGTGTGTGCCTCGTGAAGTGTGTGTGTTTTGTAATGACAGTGATGGTGAACACAGGCTGAGCTGTCCGTGGTGCTGATCTCAAAGAAAAAAGCATGAACAAAAACACGAGACAAACATGAAAACACTGAAATATAATAAAGACTCTTGCATGATATAAAATTGATATTTTCTTGCACACACACACACACACACACACACACACACACACACACACACACACAGCCTTCAAACTCAAACTGATATTAGCTGGGCCGTCATAAATCATTCAGATGCAACATGACATATAACACGTCTGCTAACAGTCTGTCAGATCATTACAATGCAGTGACTTCAGTGACTGAAAGTGCTCTGACTGACTTCTGTGTGCTGAATGACCAAATATTGTATCTATAATACATGAAAGGCTCCATTTCCTGCTCAGTTTATGAGGAAATCATTTTCAAATGTTGGATGTCAGCGTTCTGCTGCTTTAATTCACCTCCACACTTTGTTGTGCTGCCATCTTTCTTGGTTGCAGGGACACTGTTTGAAGCTCAAGCCTCTTGTTGTGCCGTTTCATGAGTGTCGCACACACAAAGGGACAAATTACATTTGAGCCATAAGAGCGAAGCTGCGAGTGAGTGCTGTGTTTGATGTCTGAAGCCTCCATCCTGCAAACACACACAGTTTACTGATCCTGGGCCAGCCACGGCTTGGCTGCAGAGAAAACGGTTGTCACATGCGCGTCATGTGGATTTCAGGTGGAATGTTACAATTAGTACGTCTCTGGATTTGACAGCAGCTCAGTGTCAATGTTGTTCAAATGCAGATTCAGGATCAGGCATGAAGACAGCTTCAGAGTCAGGCTGGAAGAGTCAGGTTTGGACCTGACTGCTGGGAAACTGGACCGGGCCGTGTAAGCTCTATTGACAGGCTGGTGGTTGATAGGCAGGTTGCCTTGCTGGAGCAAAGGGCTTTTAGTTATGTGAACCCCAGAGGATCAGAGCACAATAAGACAAGAGTCCACAAATAATGTCTGCCGGTGCTCGGGCTCTGAAGCCTTCAGGCTGGAGAAACGCAGGTCTCAGGAGTTTGACACATCGGGGTTTAAGGCATCAGAGAAGTTGACTGATGAAGCTGCAAGGACACGAGCAGAGGGCTCACCGACGGGGAAGCTCTGATATTTATGCATGAAAGCCACAGTGCTGCAGGGCTGCACTGTCAGTCAGTCCACAGTTGGAGTTTTATTAGCTCTGTTTGAAATTTACATTGAATAAAATCTGTTGACGTCTCGTTATAGTATTGACTTCTCACTCCTTCAGTTCCTGATCAGTGAGATTTATTCAGTGTTTGCCTACAGTGTCGTTTAGTTCAAGATTCAGAGAAGAGGCAAAAGCAACAGCTCTCTGCTAATCGACACAGCCGGGTGCTAATTTATTCTTTGCTGTCTGCACTCTTTAACCACCCGAACCAAAGATGTAAAAGAACTCCACTGTCATGAAACAAATGTCTCATTAGTCTGTTTCTAAAGCTACGAAACTCTGTGCTGATGTTACAAGTCATAAAACTTTTATTCTCTTCATTGTTCACTGTTCTACGTCAACAAAAAACATCCACGGTGAGGTTTCACTTACATGCAGCTGAAGCTTCCTCCGAGGCTGGATACATGCTGACGAGATGACTTTTCCTTTTAATGACTGTCTTTCAGTGTGGTTCACTCTCACTGCTGATCTCTGACAGTGTAAGCAGAAAGGTACGGATGAAAAGACAGCCAGACGTTTGTTCGTTTAACACGCTTAATTACAACGTTTCACGTGGTGACTTCCTTCTCACACACACCTGTACCTGTCAGTGTGTATTTCTGCTCCATGCGACGTCGGAGGAGCGGGGTATCTATCGAGCTGATCTCTGCTGCTGCTGCTAATATGCTAATGAGGGAGGAGAGTCAGCACAAATTCACACATCTGTAATGACAAAGATTAATTAGCTCTGAAG